>VZTZ01036284.1:752595-823859 GCA_013400955.1 Drymodes brunneopygia
ATATATATATATATATAAAAAAAACATGCAATATGTGAATTGCAATACTAGTTAAAGGGAAATAGTTTTGCTCTGTATATTTTGTTACTTTTCAGATTTAATAAGACTTGCATCTGTAAAAATGCCTAAACAACACTGTAGTCTGATACAGTGCAGCTGATTATTTACTATAAAGCATTATTTGTAAAGATCATTTTTTTACTTAATGAAAACTGTTATATGTACACATGATCCAATATATACAATTTTACTGCACCTATTTTTCTAACAAATTTTCTAATTTTTTTAAATGTTTGATTTAAAGTTTCAGACTCCAAAGATGAAGGGACTGCTTGTTTATATCACAGTTGTATTCTCTCTAGTAGAGAGCATTTCTGTGACCATCCTTCCCCCCGACTCTCCCCTTTTTTCCTTGAAAATCTGTTAGAAAGTGAGATACAGTATGTTGTCACCTCTTCTCTTCCATTTACAATATCTATGCTGCATTATACTTGAGTTGAATATTGTGTGGGGTTTTTTTTATTTGCAGCAGCAACCATCTAAATAAAAGATCTGCAAAGTAACAAAGATGATGGAGTGAAGTGTTTCTTGTGTGGGATGTATTTTGTGCAAGTTGTGCTACTGCTCTTCTAGTTCCTGAGCTTAGCTTATGAGTCCCTCTGTCTTTAAATCTCAAAGCCTTAAAAGCCACACTGACCTAGAAAGGAAGAAGGGGGAATATTTTCAGTAAGGACTAAAAGTATAACACAGCAGCCCTCATTACAGTTGTACACAAGAAGTTTCTTTGACTGTAAAGCTACATCCAAGGCAAGGCAAACTGGCACAGAGTTTGGCCCTAAGCTTGTCCACATGAAGAAATGATAAACTTAGCTGAACTCTTGTCATGTGCTGTGCACCCTATGGATCAGAGGTGTTAATTCTGCCTTACAGGGGCAGCTGATAAGAAGGAACTTCTTACACCCATCCTTATTCCATTGGCTGTAGTCCCACCCTGCTACTGACAAGAGAATTTACACATTTAACTTTCGAAGCACCATGCTATAGTACACATCTGGGAGATGTGGCCACAGGCCAAAGCTTTTTAGGGTATGTGGAATAAAGTGGCAATGTAGATAATGCTGAGGCACAGAGGCATTAGCGTCACCCATTTGCAGCAAGCAAAGATAAGCCGCTTTTGAACTCTATGGCTAAAACATCAACAAGCAGAGTGAAATAATGTAACTTTTTGCTGTAACAGTTATTGTCTCAGAAGTAGTCCTAGTTGTGAGTTAATTTAAATAGTAACAGTTCTGCTAGGCCTGGAAATGGAAAGCTGCACATTGTCTGGCTACTGTTGCTTTGTCAGCATTGTGCATCTCCAACTGAGGCTGTCACTGCTGAAGAAACAATATTATCCTTACACTCCAGCTAGAGACACAGGTTTAAGCCTTAACTTTTGAAGAAATAAAACATTCAGAATGTCACACATGTTCAAATACATAATTCTATTCCCAAAAGAACTGGAATAGGTGCTGTTGCAGTGTACCCTTCCCCAGACCTGAAACAGATGTACCACTTCAGTTTAAAGCATCAGACATAGGGAAGGAAAAGTTGTTGTCTGATAATCTTTCATGATTTAAAGTTTTCCTTATTTGAATGCAGTACAAGTGTGAAGTCCATCCACATGTTTGGGTTACAGAGCACTTCCTGCCATTGGAGTACTGCCTGAGAAGCAAGGTCCATAGAGTCAAACAATTCCTCTGAAAGAAAGCAAAAGGAAAGATCAGCGTTACTTCTCACTTGGCCTTACCCAACTTCTGGCCAACCCTTTCACCCACTCCTACAGTAATTTCAGCTGTTCTGTAGCTCCTAAGGCACTAATTGCAATAAATGGTATTTATATTTTGAACTGTGATTTACATCCTGTTAAACTGGGATCACTCTCTGAAGAGTGCAACCTGCAGCAAAGAGAAAGCTTTTGGTTGCATGACTAAAAGCAGAAGAGCAAGTGTGCATACCCATAGTGCCATCCTGCTATTAAGTCTCCTGTCTCAGTACATCTCCAGTGACTTTATTGCATTTCCAGGCTTAGGGCTTGGATCACTTACAAGCAGATATAGTCCCTGCTCTAGCAGAAAGGCAGATGCTGGCTAGGATAAGCAAAAAGAGTTCATGAGGAAGTCTGCAATGACATTGAGTTACCACTAGTGATAATATTCCTGTAAACTGCATGCTGATACCAAAACAACATTTGAGCTTTTCCACTCAAATACTGAAATCCACGGCACCTAACTCGCTGGGAGGACAAGGGTGGGAGAATTTTGGGCAGCCTTCAAGAGACAATGCTTCCCTGCTCAACTACCAGTGAAACAGGGCCTATTCAGCAAGCAGAGGGTTTCCCAGACATTGCCCAGCCCTGAGAAAGAAAGCTCACTCCAGTGTTAGAGCAGAGCCCAAAACTTCAAACTTCCAGTAGCTCCTTCAGAGCAAGTTTCACCTCCTGTATTTCATTGACTGGATTGATTTGTGGATGTAAAATAATAAGCACAAACATAAGCAAGGTTGGGGTCTATCAGATGATTCATTCTCCTGCTTCCTTTTCATGAGAAGTTATTAAAAATAAAAATAAGCCAACTCATAGAAAACAATTAAAGAAGTAAGTCTTTAAAAATATGTAGAGCTCTGTGTGAGTCAGAGCCACATCATTTCTGTGCTTGTCTTAGCATAGCTCTCATCCACAAAAATCACCATGCTAACACAAATGGCTTTCCTGAAAATTTCCACTGACAACCTTGATCTTCTGCACAGACCTGAAGCACCTGCATCAGTTCTTGCAGGATCAGAGCTCAAGACTGCAAGTTGCTTAGGACAGAGGCTGGGACTGCATGTGTAAGCACACAATAGCAGGTAATGAATAGCACAGTGTAATTATTATTGGTTGGGATGTAAACTAAATGAACTTTTTCCCAAATTACTTTCAACTTTCAGTGATAAAGAACTTACTTGCACCAAGCTTGGCTCCTCCTAGGAATTGATCACTTGAGCTGAAAGTTGACTTGTGCCAGACAGTCAGGTGTAGACATGATTGCTGTAGCTGAGCTGGGGTCACACCATCAAAGACAAACAAGTGTTTCCACTGTGGACAGGCTTCTTTCTTCAAGACAGGAGACTTTTGCTTTACCTCTGCTTGGTCTGGAAGGATAAGACAACTTCCCCCCCAGAGAAGAGTTCAGCAACATTACTGAATTCTCAACCAGAAAACAGAATATTTTCAATAGCCACCTAGGGCCCTTTGGTTTGCCTTAAATAGCAAAAAAAGTTCAGCCTTAGTGCAAGGTAGAACATGGTGCTCTAGTGTTTATTTTGGGACTTCCACCTTTTCCTGTCAGCTTTAGTGCAGGTGCAAGTGGGCTCTTGTAGTCTGCTTTGACTCTGCCATCACTGACTGCTGAAGGAGTCTTTGCTCCACGTGCTGCTACCCAATAGTGCCTGAAACCTGCCTTTCAGGAGATGAAATGCTCACCCATTTCTCCAAAGCTGGGTACCACAACAGGTGAAATGGCTTTATGAGATGTAGGTTTACCCCAGTATCATACTTCCATTAGCATCTGACAGCAAGGAAGTAAAACAATCCCACATACAAGCTACCCAGAACACTGAAGAAAAATTCAGTTCCTTCCCTTTCAAAATGTCGAGAATTAAGAGGATAAAAGTTTTCAATGTATCCAGAGCTCTACTAAATTCTGCAAAGGCACAGCTGAAACTGTGACAACACTCTTTATTTGCACCTTTTTTCCCCCTCTCCTAGTATCTAAGAGCACATACTTAAACTATTGAACTCTAAATCTAATGACATAATTAAATTCTAAAGTTCAGGACCAATAGGGCAGATGGGACCCATCACTACCCTGCAAACTGCTGCTGTTCTGCAGACACCCCAGTGTCACCATTACTAGGAAGCCTGACTAAGAGTGTGGGCAATGCCACTTTCCCATGCCAGTCTCCTGCTGAAAACATGTTAATAATGTACATTTGCATGGAACACGTGTGACATTTATATTTGAAGTGTTAGGTCTCAGACATACCCTTTAACAAAGGAGTTCAGCATTCCAGCAGATCTCAGCACAGGCAAGTTCTTGGCCCCAGATATCATAACCTGAAGTTGGCAGTTGAGAACTCCTTGGTCTTTGTTTCCTGAAAAAGGAGCACTTATCACATGAAATGCCCAGTTAGTTCAGCTCATAGCTTAAGATGCTGCTAAAAGTAAGTAGGGGAATGCCTAAGTGGCACTACTGAGATAAGGAGTCATAAGGCTGGACTAGGAACATTTGAAAGATTTGAACGTTTGTACAGTGAATGATTCACACACAAAGCAAACCAAGCAGTGAGTAGCAGGCTGCTTTGTGGTCCCTGGTGCAAAGACAAAGCTTTCTGTTGTGTTTGTGAAAAGTCAACACAGGACAGTACACACAGAAGCATTTCTCTGGAACAGTCAGAAGCAGGGGAGAGAGCCAAACCCATGGTGTGATACTGCTCTGCTCACAGCTCAAGGCACAGGGCAGAGACCCAAAACACAGGCGTGCATAGGGAGGAAAAATGGAAGATACCAAGTTGGTAACTTTGGGGTCATTTGGGAGAGAAAAGGGAACAAAAATAACAAAACAGTTAATTAGAGCTTCCTATTGGTCTCTACTTGCTGCTGTGGTTCAGACACAGAAAGCACTCTTAGAGCTCTGAATGTCTGCAAACCTCACTAAGATCTAGGAAGGTAAGGAAAAGGAGGTTTTCCTATTCCTCCCTCCCAAGGTGTTTATTTCACTCCACCAGCAGGTGCTAGCTCTGACATACTACAGCAATACTTAGTGTACTTTACAAGTTTTCACTACTAGAAACTGAATCCTGACTATACAGTTTTAATCTAACACCTTTCAAGTGAAACAATCTCTCTAAGTTGAGACCACTGGAGGAAGCCAAGGGTGCTGGTCTGGTTCCCTTGCAGATACTTCCCTTCTGCTTTTTCCCTAAATTGGCAGTCTCTGCCTTGGACAGCAGAACTGCTGTTTCACCTCCAGAATAACCTCTACTGGTAACATCATGACAGGCACAAGTTTGGAAAACAGCTGGATGCATCATACTGCTGCCATTACAATGTACAACTTCTGTTGCCATTGAAAAAGAACAAATATACAAAGCTTGAAAATGTTTTGGTTTTAAATAATCTAGGATATAAAACACCACAAAGCACCACTTGCTGTAGCTGTTAAAAAACCCATACAGGAATATTACATGGACACTTTGTATGTCCCTCATTGACCTCAATTCTTTTCTAGCCAAGGAATTCACAGAATCACAGAATCATTTATGTTGGAAAAGACCTCTAAGATCACTGAGAGCAACTCACATTTGCCAAAACATTTTATACCTTCAAACTGGAGATTTTGATCCTGGGCTGGTACTGACAGCCTTGCAGACACAAGGAGTTCACCACTGTACTGGATAAGATCATCTTCAGGCTTCTCAAGCTGCAGAAAGGGACACACAGGAGTCTGCATTACTGCAATCATTCTCTTCCACATCCTTCCCACAGCTTATTTGTGTTTCCAACACATCTTGCCAGTGGGCTGGATTTACAGCATTTTCCCCTCAAGGATCTCATCGGGGTGATCTTTCTCACATCTTTCACTACATCTTGCTCTTAGGTACAATTAAGCCCAAAAACTTAAGAGTCACCTTGGGCTTGAGTGGGTACCAGTCAAACTGCATCGAGTCCTCTTCAAAATTCCATGCTGCCAGGGCAATCACCACTTCCCCCAAAAACACCCTGTATTTGAGAGCTCCTGCATGCCACACAGAGATCTGAAGCTGCCGACTTCTCAGCTGGGAGCATTCAATCTTGTACTGGAAAGACAAACAGCATTTACAGAGCAGTGCACAGGGTGAGTGCAGGCCCGTGCCCATGACCTGCTGCCAGGTAGCCCAGCCACAGCATGACTGAAGGCCTCTGGGTGCAGACAGAACCACGTAGTCTGAATGTGCTTTGCAGTCTGAAAAAACCCCAACCACTTATATATTATACATGCTGAATAATGCTCATTCAAATAGGAAACAACATTCCAGGAATACCTTCACCTGCCTTGCTAAAGTTTTTGATTATAAATTCAGAACTTTAAATAACTCTTGAACATTTTTGCTGTGGCTTTGGTTGGTGGCTTTTTTTTGGTGGGGGGGGGTTTGGTTTGTTGTGCGTATGTTTTGTTCATATAGACACACACACACATACATATATATATATAGATAGACAGATAGATAGATATATAAAAATTTCTGTTTACACTCCCAGCAGAACATGGCTGCTCTGGAAGCCAGCTCAAGAAGAAGACACCTAATGGTGGTGCTTAAATTCCCATTCTGGTCAGTAGACATCTACTCAATGCAGGCAGCAGGGGCAAGGAAATCATTCAGCTGATCACCAATTAAAACCTTGACCCTCTCTCCAAACATCACTAGAGCCCTTTGGGACTTTGCTGGGTATCCAATACACGCACTGAGGCTGGCAAACCCAGCCCACAGGTGACCTGCATGGAAAACTGGAGGCAATGGCACAGCTTTTGTGGGGTAAGCAGTACCCATATTTGGGCTGCTGAATCACAGGCTGGGTGTGGGCTCTGTGGCTGATCACCCTGAGCTCCAGTGACTCCCAAGAACACTTGCACAGCTCTCACACATGCAGCTACCAACCAAATATAGGTGCCTCAACCTACAGCTGAATCCCACCCAGCTGGATCTCAGTGTCATGGTGGAGTTTACCTGCAGTAGTGCCGTGCACTTTTGACCATTTTTGCTACTCTGGATAAATTAATAATTAGACCAATTTTAAAGGTCTCTTAAGTAAACACCTTGAGAGTTTATGCACAGCTCAGGCACAGCTCTCACTCTCCTTTAATCACTTCTGCATGACTGGCATTGAAAAACGACTATAAAATTAGGAACAATGATTTCTGCTTCTGGCCCTTTTTTTCTACCAACTTAAACCCTATAGACAGGCTTTGGGCCGCATAAGATTCACATACATTACAGAAATCCTTTTATGTTATTATCAAACTTTAACTATGGTCTTTACAAACCTTTTCCTTCTTGCAAATTCACTATTGATTCTTGATGTTCATACACACCAAGATTTGGAGGTAACACTGAAACCTTTGTGTAGTTCAAGAAGGAACACTACAAAGTCTGCCCCTGCACTAACTTTTTTTCTTATCTCTTCCAAGACAATACATTACTGCAGAACTCGTCATCTTATGTTCTACTGCAGCTTGCCAAAGCACACCAAAAAAATTGGTTTCCAGTGATCTGAGTACAAAAGTGGAGCTGCGAAAGCTGGGAACAACCAAACTAATGCAGGCTCTCCCAGCTGACAGTACTCACCTTCATATTTCATGAAGTGTCTGTGAAGTAAGAATAATGGCTGCTGTTTCCTACACACAATTCAAACAGGGATGCAAGAAGCAATATTGAAAGGCATTAAGGAGTTGAATTCATGACTATTCTTCTTTGGTGGGATTATTAATGTTTGAAATTCAACAGTACAAAGAAACAGTCTGGCATCAGTTGCAGAGGGAAAAGGAAGACGACAATGTTTTAGAGATTTCAGCTGGCATATGGTTAACTGTGGAGAGACCCTTCCAGTGGCACTGACCAAAGGGGTATCACTTGAAAGGGACACTTGTGAAAAATTCCAACTGTTCTGCAATACACCCTGTTTGAACGTACAAAAAATAGCATCTATGGAAGACACTTTGCTTTTGCCACATGGTAAATCTGAACAATACTGGTATTCATTAAAAGCACTTTCTTGGACAAAGGCAGACTTCTCTAATGGTTTGCAATTTACTGGTGCAGCTCCAAAAGCAACTCTCTCTTATTTACACTGAAAAACATTATTTTAAAGATTATTTTTTACAGTGACTCCCAAATTTGCCCCATCAGGTCACTTCAGAACTTGCAGGACTGTACCACAGAAAAGCACACTTAGCAGCATGGAACTGCAAACCATACCTTCAAAGTCTCATCAAACTCTGGATCCACAGTGCTCTTTTTGACAGCTGTCTTCCTCTTACTCCGAGGAGATTTATCAGGAAGTAAATAAACCTTCACATACCTTGGAGATAAAGAGAAAGATACATGGAAAGTGATCAGAAGGGGTAGGGAGGATCAAATGAAAAAAGCAATTAGATGAGAGGAGATTTTTCTTAATTTTTAAACAACTTCATTGACTTTGTAAGTTTCCAAGCAATAAAATG
Organism: Drymodes brunneopygia; assembly: GCA_013400955.1. Classification (NCBI taxonomy): domain Eukaryota; kingdom Metazoa; phylum Chordata; class Aves; order Passeriformes; family Petroicidae; genus Drymodes; species Drymodes brunneopygia. The sequence continues at coordinate 760,875 of VZTZ01036284.1, forward strand.
TTAAAATACGATTAATGTATTTTCTCAATAAAAGCAGATAGACTATAAGGATCCTTGTGTACCATTCAGCTAATGTGTTTCAAATTCCATTGTGTTTGGAAAAGGATCAGGATCTGAATAGGAATCCTGGTGTCATACTCTTGGCCTCTGATAAAACAGCCCCATGAAGAAGTCACCTTGCCAGTTGTAGTGACAGCTTTATAATGAAAACAAACAGCATATTATGTGGACAAAGAAAAAATAATAAACTCAGTCAACTTTAGAATCACTTATTCCCCCTACATTCATGAAGAAAATCTTATCTTCACAACACCAGGTAAATAATACTGAATAACTCATAGGTCTTACAAAAGCTAATTGCTCTAATAGCCACTAGAATGAAAATGGAAGAGTGTCTAAAGGGCTCAAAATTTCCCTAACATTGACTCAGGAAAAACCAGCCAAAAAAATTTCTGGAAGTTGAGTTGGACCAATATCAAGCACCAATGATTCATAACCAAAGTTTCTCAAGTGTAGGTCAAGTGAGCACTAATACTTAAATATTCCCTTTAATATCAGCTCAGTGGGCTGTACTTGTGTTATGGCTTCAAAACTAAAGAATTTCAGCAATAGAGAGTGCTCCCAGCTTGTCAGGGAAAGGAGTGGCTATTTACATAATACAAAGCATTTTAAAACTGTACTTATACATATTTCAGATACTATGATCTAAATGAATTTTAAAACAGCCTCTTGATTAACTTACTGGGAAAATAAAATCAGCTATATCTCATATCATCAGTGCAACTTACACATATTCCCTATTTTTTCCAATTTTATCCATTTTATTACTTTTTAAAATATACAGGTACTGGAAGACTTAGCTTCTTGTTCCATGAGCCCAAATAATTTTAATTAAAACACAGCCAGTCAGACTTCAAACCAGCAAATAAGCTAAATAATTCATCAGGTTTTAAACATCAGTTAAAGCTTGGTTTTCAGTGAGCATGTCAAATAAGTGTGCTGTACTTTTTCAGTTGGCTTGGAAACCAACAGAAATATATAAATATATACCCACAGAGAACATAATGTTTGCTACACAGCACTTCCCACATTGCCTTTCAGGCTTCCTGCAACTGTTTGCCAGGCTTAATAACCAGGGGACTTAGAGAGCCTTGACCCACTTCTGAAGTGCTCCCAAACAGCCCCTCTCCATAGGCTGCTCTTCCAGCAAGGCGATGCTCATCACCAAGCTCTTTATGAATATTCTCTGCAAGATCTGCACAAAATCCATTGTCCTTCTGGGTGAAGGTGACTGCAAGTCCACAATTCCAAAGTGGGCACTCAAATGCCCAAACACAGTGAGACAGCAGGGGCAAGAACAGGTATTTAGGAATTCTACCTGGTGGTTTTCTGTCAGTGCTTACTGCATGGTCAGAGAAGACTCTTTAGTGACAAACAGAGAAGTCACCAAGGCTTAATTACCCGACCAAAATCTTCTATGGCATATTTTATGCACAGAACTCTCTACTTCTTCCTCTTACAATGGTACATAATTATTAAACAGCTTTAGATTTTAAAACACATTGCAGCACCTGAAACTTTCACTTTTGTGACAGAAGATGGAAGCATCCAAGCAGCTCAGCAACCACTCAGTGACCCACAGTGTGTCAGCAGATGAATCAGAAACAGGACATCTCATGTTTCAGCCACAGCTTAAGAACTAAAAACTGAACAGTTATTCCTGAGGCCCAAAGGTACTCACCAGCAACACACATACCCAAATGCCTGCTTACAGGCAGGGAAAGAGAATTCCTAGCAGAAAACAATCAGTGGAATAAGCACTGGAATGAAACCTCTTTGTCTTGCAGAGTGTATATGTGTAAAGGGTTGGTGTGTATGTTGGATGTTCTGAAGGTGCCAGTATGGCATACAATCATATATCAATCCATTTCACTCAGAACATGTACAAGTATTGCAAAAAACAGAATATTTTTCTTATGTTTCTTCCTCTCTACAGAAATACTTACGGGTTACACTTTTTCTTCTTCTCTTCTCCATAAGCCAGGTTCTTGCACCCCTTGATGCAAACTTCCAAGATGCAAGTTCTGAAGTTGTACTTTAAGGCAAACTCTATTTCTCCCGTGATGTTAGCCTTGCCAAAATTGCCAGACTCAGTGCAAGTGCTGTTAAGACTATACAAACTCCCCTAAGAAAAGATAAACATCTGGTAAAAGCAGCTTCAGATCAAACAGGACAAAACATTTATTTCCCTCAATGGTCAGTATCTTTACAGACATGACTTTAAAGCTACTGTGATTCATGAAATTTAGGATAACCTGTATAAAACATTGCATTGCCTCCATAACATCCCAGAAAACCTTGACAGTAATTGCAATTCTACTGCTTTGCCCTCTTCTCTTCAGTAAACTCTCTAGGCTGATGCTTTAAGTAACTTCTGGATCTAGAAACAGTCTTTGTATAAAACTGCTATGTTGCGTCCTATGAGAAAATGAGATAAATGTCTGAAAGGGAGTGAAAAAACCCTCTTAAATCTAAAAACATTCAAAACCCCATTGACTTAGACTGCTTTTAATACATAGTTCACAGTAGGGTACACTACCAAGACATTTGGTTCTACCATGTATTAGAGGAAATACCAAAGTGGCCTGCACATCCAGTAAATACAACGTGTCCCAGTCCTGTATAAAAATTATGCAGTCTGTATTGCAGACCATTCAGGAGAGATTAAAATATGAGCACTTCCAGCTGCCATATGTGGGTGCAGAAAGATGATGTTCCCTAGTTCACCTCAGCCACTTGGTTCTCCCTTCATTTACTTCCACCTTTGGGATAAAGGTTTGGATGCTTTATATCTGGTTCATCCACACATATAAAGAGCACTTTATAAGTGTCTAGGATTTACAGAAGGCAGGACACTGCAAAGAAGGAAGAACCAATCCTTTGTGTGGCCCAGCTCAGACACGTAACTTCAGGGTGTTATCTTGCCTTCACTGTAACAAATTATCAACTCAGAACAGTTTGGTCTCCCATTCACTTATAATGTATTCTTTAAGGTGAGCCCTGGAAACTTTTTACACGGCGTTTGTCACGAAGGCACCACTGTTGCTGTGATCAGTCTCTCAGCAACACTGCCCTAGATTGCTAAGATACCTGTGTTAGATCACTCCTCCCCCTGAAAATAAATACCAACCCACACAGGACTGGTTGACCAAGGAGTTCTGCATTGCACAACCCAGCAGCTACGAGTGCAAAGCAGTGTTTGCAAGATCGTATCTCTCTTCTGTGGAGATGCTTTTCTTCCTTTGTACAGCATGCCAAATATTCAACTCACACCAATGGATTTATCAGATTAAAGAGGCTATCTACTCTCTCTTTTAAGCTCTAAGCAACACACACACATGTCAAAAGAAGGGTTAGAGTGCTTACTGAGGAAGTCAAACGAAGTGTAAGGACTGTGTTTTGACCTGATAGCTTGTTGCATATAATCTTGCTCCCTCCCCAAGAAGTGTATCAGTGTAATAAATCTAACCTGCAGCTTTGTTCAACTCTGCTCTTTCATTCACTAATATATTTTTATTCACCAGAGCAGAAGATGCTTATTTTCCACCAAAATTCCTTATGGCAATGAAATGCAAACAGAGTTTTGTCCTAAGCTCCTATGTCCTACAAAAAAGTTCTGCAAAAGTTCCTAATATTCCTTCCACAGAACACCCTATTTATTTATTTATTCATTTAGGAAGGCTGGATAGGTGTTATGATTAATGATATTTGGACTGAATATCACTACATATGTCTCATACCCAATCAGGCACCCCATACATTCTACATGGAGGTCACCACTTTTGGTTCAGTGAGCAGGGATTTAGCAATGCCTTAATGTATTGTACTTCTGCTGGCATGACTGGAAGCAATGCCATCCAATGTATCTGGAAGATACATTTTTTATGGAGTGGCCTTCAACATCCAACAATTACCCATAAAGGGAATTTTAATGGCATTTGACCTCCACCTTTTTAAGACAGTAGAAAATATTTCAGTTTTAAGCCTGAGCTTTCTATAGCCCAGCTCAAATAGTTGTCATTGGAATCACAATGTAATACAAAACTGTTTTCCACTTGTCAGCTTAACAGCTCAGGCTCCACAGTGAAGTGAACTGTGAGAGAGAACCAAGGTCCCTATGTGTGTTTCTGCTTCTCTGTCAAGTGAGCAGCCTGGTTTAATTTTGATTCCCTAAGTCATTTTAGCTCCCTTCTTTACAAGATCAGTCATGAATTCTTTGGATACTTCACCTTGCTTAACCTCATCACTAATAGATAGAAATTAGCCTTCACGGTTAATCATAGAGGCTTTAAAGCATGTGCTGAATTCATTTATAACCAGCTTCCTTCTCTCTCATTTGCACTATTCAAAATGCCATCCAACAGATGATGATCCAAGGTCATCCTTTAAGCCTATGAACTGCTCCCCTGGCTTCCATCACTGTCAATTTCCTCTTCATTCACTGACATTCTGACATTTGAATTTCCACTGACATTTCCAATACCCCAGTTCTTGCAGACTGACAAAACCCTTCTGGCAAATGAAGTTTGAAGGGAAAAAGCCAGATAGTAGGTGAGAAAGTACCACATTTATAATCCCAATACTAATAATCAAATGGGAAGAATGTTAGCTGCATTTGCAAAATTCAGAAGAAGCTGCTCTATCAATTATTCATTATCAGTGGATATATCCATCAATTATCAATAATTAATTTAATTTGCCTCATGCTTCAAAAAGTTCACAGTGTTACTATGAGGACTGTGCCAAAGGCATCAGTCTTTCATCAGATACAAACTTAAGTGCAAATCTTCCTTCATTTTTTAATGTAATCCAAAATACACCAACATTCTGCACAAGCTTTTATATCTGTTCCCTTTAAACACATCTTCTGTTGTCTTTCACCTGTAACTTACATGTTTTCTGCCATCACAGAAAACTGTATCACTTGTGGGACTGGTTGTTATGTCTTCTTCCTCCTTGCAACTACTTTTGCTCTGAGTTTCACTTTCATTTTGGGCCCCAGTGATGAGCTGTTGCAGACTGGGTGTACTTTTCATCTGTAAGAAATTCAGAAAGTGATTTTTTTTTCAATTTAAGAAAAACGTCCTGATTTCTTCAGAAATACTATCAGAAGAAAATTCAGTAAATAGCTACAACTGACTCTGATTAAAGTCATGCAGGTGGCACACCTTCAAAGATAATGCAGTAACTTAATTTAAATGTTGATTTATAACTCTCTCAACCCAGTTAGTGGTACACTCATTATATTAATAATTTTCTAAAATCAACATACCACCAGCTAATCTAAGGATCCCAACCACAGCAATTACTAACAGAGGTCTACTAATAACACACCAAAGGTAGCAATATACTAATAAGAGTCCTTATTAGGCCTTAACAAAACAGTAATTTTGGAAGAAAAAAATAATCTTGCCTCCAGGAAATTAAAAACTGTATTTTGCAATATGCATGACACATGCCCATGTTTACCTATACAAGAATGAATGTCAGTTGGAAGAGACTGGAAAATAGAAACAGACTTACAAGTTCTTACTGAGCTTTGTTTATAGAGAAAGTTTAAATTTCCAACATGTTCTTGACTTTGCTTTGACTAAGTCCATTCACCTTTTCAATTTTCCCATGAAAACCCTGATCATTTCTGAGAGAGTTATATATCTCTCAGATATATAAAACTCCTTGAGATTTATCTTCAACCACCTCTGTTACCAAGAACAACAGTTAATAGAATGAAGTGCTGAAATACAAATATACAAGGTTGGGAATATGCTCAAAACATTGGTGCTTCTGGCACAATGCTTCTCAGGGACAATACAATCTATGAAAAGTTATGTTGACACCTCAATGGATAGGAAAAAAGCAAGGTAAGAAATTCTACACGGTTAGGATCTAAGAAAATAACTTCTTTTAAAAAGCTGTGCAACAGATTACCTGAAAGACTAAAAATAATATAGTGTGACTGAATCAATAGAAAGGATTAGGACTTATTTGCACAAAAGAAACAGGAAATATGAGAGAATCCCTCCTGCACAGGCAGCAGAAAACACGAGAGAACGAGGACAAGAGATGAGATAATATAGTCAGGTAACTTCTGAAAAAAACAGGATGTGCAAAATCCTAACCAGTCTGCTGTTATTACAACACACAGAAATTGTTATGTCTTTTAAGTGCCCTACCTTAAGAATAGATGCAAGAATTAAGTTACCTTGTGAGAGGGAAACACACAGAAAATGCATTCAGAATATAGTCTCAAATAAAAACCCAAGCAAACCCAAACTATTTCCTAGCAGAGAAATTCTCTTCTGCTTTATAAAACCTGAAACATAACCAATTTCACTGCTAACCAAGACAAGCTACTACACACTGAATTTTAGCTTCTACTGGGATCAGAAAGACTTCTCTATTGTGCAGTACAGGACATGAGACTGACAAGGCAACACAGTAGCAGGTCACACAAGCCCAGCCCAGCTCTAATGTCTGCTCCTGTTGCCACAGGAGAGGTATCCCACAGCTACCAATGCACCACAAACAGCTCCCAAACACTGCATATGCCTGCTTGTTCCCCCAGCGAGGCAGGTATTACTACACTTCCCTTAATAAACTTACGGATTCTGATGATGAGAGGCCCTCAAAATCCAGATTTTACACTGGCTGGTACTTCTTGCTATTGGATTGCTTTTTTTTAATTATACTGAGGTTAAATAGAATCTCTTTCAACTTTATTCTGAAGGAATCAAGCTCTGCACACAACACAAATTTAGAAAACTTACTTAAGAAACAGATAGTGTTCTTGAGTCTTAAGTAGTGACCCAGTTTTACACACTGCAAATTCAAACTTGTAGTTACAGTAATTCCTTCACAGTCAATCCTAAGAGAAAAATACATGATTTCCAGGGGGAAAAGCCACTGTTCTGATTCATTCTCTGAAAATGAAAGCTCTTTCTGAGGTGGAAACCATAATAAGTAAGATTTTAACATTATATTTTCTTATACATATAAATTAGTTGTTTTGCAAGTGTAATTTCAAACAGGTTCTGTCCCATAACTTAAGGCATAGTTCTAGTAAGGATGCAAACAGCTGTCCTTTCTAAAGGAAAACAAAGATGAATGACATTTACAAGAAACAAACCAACAGTAATTCTAGCAAAACCAAAAATCTAGCTTAAATATAGCCCAACTGGTTCAAATGGCTCAGAGAAACAGTGCTTTGCCACACAAACATTGAAATCTGTCTTTCAAAACCTGCAATGCAATGTGTGGGCATAAGTCCTAAATATTGAAATGGGCAATTAAAAGCCCTATAAATACAAATATATATAAAACATGTATAAATATAAATAATTTGGATTCTTCCACTAATTCATTTCTGAAGACAAAGAATCCATATCCATCTTTTAAACGTGGCAGATTGTTTGGGATCAGCATGCAATGAAGCGTAGTCTAAATTCATATTGTCTCCAACTATGATGTTTTTCAATGCATTGGAAGAGCAGTGCTCTGCCTGTGGAATAAAGTTAACACCACAGTGTGGCTTGCCACAATGAAAGCAGCACTCGGGTAACCAATAATTGTTGCCAATTCTGTCAATAATTTAGTTGCATATAAAAATACCAGAACTAATTTCACAGAGTTCTCAGACCTTGCTGGGCCAATTCAAACTGCCCAGTCCATGCAGTTTGACCTCCTGTCTCTTCCATTTATCAGCACCTCACACTTCTGAGGGAAGTGAAAAAGTGCATAAGGGAGCTGTGAGTAATGTGTGCCACAAGGTCTGGCCCAAAGCAAGGGCTTTCCTCAGCATCTAATGCAGGCACTTAGCAAAACACACTGACCTCATTCAGACGAACAAGGCAGTTCAGTAAGCACCCACCATGTGGAAAACTGAGTATAGACAAAGTTCAGTCACTTGAGAGCTGAAAGTGCACAAAACAAAATCCTCAGTGTAACTTTAAAGCAGAAACGTGAGATCATCTTCAGCCCTGCACAATTTGTAGGCAAACAGATGACTGGATTTTTCTAAAACTTCTCAAGAAAACACTGAAAGCTAGAGATTGTAACCAAAGCAAAAGGAAAAGGGAAGTTGCATAGCAACTAACAGCACTGCTTTCTCCCTACCAAGTTTAAAAATGCTCAGAAAATATCAGGATGGGTTTGGGTCACAGCTTGTTCTGTTCAGCAGCAAAAGGGGCAGGAAGAAGACAAGACAGAGCACCTGCCTGCAGCCCAACAATCACACAGAGCAGGTATCAATTCAACCTCAAGAGAGTGTGTGATCACTGAGAGCAAAATGTCCCATCCCCTTCATCCTTCCCTCCCTTTGTAAAAATCTCAGTCTAACATTTCAACTCTGGGCCAAAATGATTTGTGCAGAATCTGTCAAAAACCTTGTAAAGAATCAGAGTTCTGACCACAGTCAGTGAACATAAAAATAAAATAAAATAAAAGTAAAATTCCACTGTGCACTCACAAACATACTTCACTCCTGAAACAGCTCTTACAGTTAGAGACTGTGTATAATAATATGGATACCCTGCTTGTAATGTTGATTGCAGTGTCAGACTGGCTTCTTCTTTGCTTTCTTTTTTCCACATTCTTCCCATAATCTGTGGTTAGGACACATCTGTCAGCCATATCATTCTGGGACTTTGATATTTCTGAAGTGAAAATAAAGAGAAAAGTCACTATAACAAACTTTGCAAGCAATCCTATACATTTATAGGCTAATTCTGTAGCTTTCAAACTGTCATCCTGCACCTTTAGCATTGATCTCTTAAGAGCAAGAAACAGATGGGAAGACAAGTGCTTGTCATATTGTATATAATTATATTTTGCCTGCCTAAATCTTTCATGCTGTTTCAACTGGAAATTATACTCCTTTCTGCCTCTCATTATAGCTGCTGCAAGGAATTGTATGCCATCAAATACAGTTTCCTCTCAGAAGCAGCTACTACAGTCTCTATGTATAGTTTAATTTGTAAAGCAGTTTGGTTTGGTTCAGGATAAAAGCAAGATCATTATAACAACATAAAGCAACATGACAGTGAAAATTAGAAAGAAGATCATATTGGAAAATATTTAGAAATTTATTCAAAATATAGATGAAAGGAGGGATATTATATGCTCTGGTCCCAAACCACATATGATTTTAAGAACGTGAATAGCTCTCATTGCCTTCAATAACATTACTCATATGGATAAGCTTATGTCTGTACTTAAGCACCTTGTTGAATTAGCTCTTCAGTAACATGTCATTTTTTGGCAAATAAATCTACAGGACAACTGAACATTTAATGCCCCACTTTTCACTTCTTATTCTCAGTGTACACTCAGAATTTCACTTAAAGGGAAGGGCAGCACTCATCCATGGTTTCTGAAGTTGAATATGAGCAGGCTTAGCTGCAGATACTTTGTTGTCAATCCCAGATAGACTCTCATGAAGAATTAAAAATTTATAAGTAGTACATGAAATAGCTATCATATGTTTAATTCATACAGAAGAAATAAACACTTCTCTTACAATATGAACCTCTGTGGAGGAACTTCAGACAGCAGGCAATATGACATTATGGCATTCAAAAACAATGGCACTCAAGTGTGATTTTTAAAGACACTCTGGGTTAGTTTTGTTCTTAGCAGCAATCAGTCCTCAGATGTTTACTGTACTCTGTGTACACCATTAAGGAACACGTGACCTATTCAAAGGCAGGCTCAATTAAAGCCATCTCTGTAAATGAACCCGGGTTTTTAACATACACAGTGAAATCAGAGATCATAAAAGAGACTGGAATTGAGAGTTCTAATGGAATAGATACAATCTTAGTAGCTTAACGAGCAATAGAAGCAGAAACACCAGCTTGCCTCATACTCTCTTATAAGGAACAGGTTACAGAACAGGTTATTGTGAGAAAACACAAATGTTCAGTTTTCATATCTATTCCTCTTTTGGCTTGTCTACCCAAATGTCAGCAAGACTGACACTCTCTCTAGTGCCAAGGGCAATTTTTCACTGCAAATAAAACTACAACCAGTAATTCATTTTACATTCACCAAATGGCAACCATTGGATTATAATCTCCTCTTGCTGCCAAACCACACTGGAACAGGAGGTAACAGCATAGAGGAGCAGACTGTACAAAGGCAGCTTTGTGCTGCACGCGCTGATCCCTCATTCCCGCTGCTCACAGACACACACACACACTCTGGCTCCAGTGAGAGAGTCAGAGGCAGAACGAGGTTCTCCAGGTTTACTTACTGCAATACACAAGAGCTGGGTGTATTAAATACCACTGCAAATCAGGACATTTTTATCTAGATGAGATACAGAGTACTAACTTTGGACACTCGTGACCAAAAACATTTATCAGCACAGTACTAGCTTTCATTGAGAGGTCATATTGCCTGAAAAAGCTGCTTTCTTAAGTCAAGAAGCCCAAATCTTTTGCTCTGCAAGACTTCCTATACTTTTTACTGATTGCAACAGCCTGTTATTTTCTCCCAAATTAAACTGCTCCACAGTAACTGAGGATGAGAGCACATGAGTGGGGTTTCACCCACAGCTGAACTGAACTAACAACTTGGTTCCATCTCCCTCTGCAAGCACTGCTCTGCTCTTCTCCATCCCTGGCTACTGATCTCATGGAGCAGCACTCTCTGTTGTACATGTTCCAACATATATCTTACCTTGAGCCCATTTAACTCACTAAAACAGCAGAAAAGTACGTATGTATTTTGTCTAGGTTAATGTTCTGCCCTTTAAATTAGCTAAACCAGTTTCCAGAGGGTTCCAGATACTAATTATGGAAGCATAAGGCTAGAAACAGAGAGAGAAGAAAGATGTGGGTGTAGTAGGACCTTCCTTTTGGTAGCAGTGAATTAATAAATTAGTTTGCTGAAGTCCTGACTGCCTTTACCAGTAACTCTGGGATATGGCCAGGCTTCAAACTAACAGAAAGCTGAATAAATTACTTTGCATCCAGTTCTGTGCAGACACTCTTACTGTTTCCAGTAGTAGTGTCCTACACCACTGCATACTTTTGTATAAGAGCAAATCACCCCTTCTCTGCATAGCTTTAATACATGTTCACACAGAGACAACATTGAATTTACATAGTTAGAGGGGAACAGGTCTTTAACATGGGTGGAAGAGGCTAAAGGAAAGACTAAACAAAACTTAAGACAAGAGTTAGTGGGAAAGGCAGAAAGGCACTAAATCCAGATTTGTTCAGGTCTAATCTCACATGTGGGGTTGTGCAAGTTGAAGCTAGTGGGAAAATACTACAGTCTGTTCAAATCCATGCAAATTTGCAAGCCCCTGTAATCTTCCTAAGGCTCAGAAGTTGTTTTCCTCTGATGACTGATGCCTTTAATTAGTTTTTCACAAAGGCTGACTGTCCTCAGTGTAGTTAGCCTTAGAGGTGCACACAGTCTGCATCCCTAGGAACAGCAGGCAGTGTAAGGGAATGGAAGGAACCAAAAGCATCAGAACAGGACTTGTTAGGACTGGAGAGCACTTAGAAATGAGAACTGAAAAATTCCACACAACTAGGCTGAGAAAAAGGAAGGAATACTGCCAGTGAACGAAAATACTGAACTCTTGTTAAATGATAGACTCTTTGATAGGGTCAGTTGGGGTTCAGACAGATAACATGAAGATGAGAAACTGGTTATTATTCTAACATGAATTAAATATACTGCACCTGAACAACTGGTAAATAAAAAAGCCCCAACATTATACAGTATTCTCACATCTTTAAAAGAAAGATGTTCTGGTTTGATGTAATCAGTTTATTTAACAACTGGCAGAATACTGAAGGAGAATTAGACTTCCTGTATTATTTTTCAGGTGGGCATAGCCATGGTATTAATCGTTTCAGCCATTACTCCAGAGCCTTTTTTTATAACTTCTTGGTCAATACTGTGGCCAAAAAATTAAAACATTTGACTATGTTATTCTGGAATGACAAGACAGTGAAAGCTACTTACTTTTTATATGTGTTGTGAGAGACAAAAACAAGTTTTCTACAGATTTATTAAACCTTTTAGACTCTCCAAGTTCCTGCAAATGGGAGATACAAAAAGTAATAAAACACAAAATATTTGTCATTTTAAAGTTTCCATGATTACATATCTACAGACCACATAACAATCAGATGGTAAGGCTGCAGCCCTTTGCTCACTTCTATAGACAAATACATCTGAGGACATACATTGACATGATTGGAAACTGTCACACTAATGGATGAAGATGGAAAGCAATCTTTTCAGTTCCATAGTCTTTCACATGTAAATGGAACTCCTTGCAGAAAGATCACATCGCAAGTTCATAAATACAACTGATTTGTTGTAAGGTATTTAATATTTTTATCTATTACAGATGTTCCTGTGCCTCTGAATCAAACAGTTTTCATCAAACTCCAGGTAAGTTCATAAGAATGTTTACAGAACTGCAGTGGACTTTGAAACCAGGGCCTGAGGATCCAGTCCAAAATTAAATGAAACAGTAATTTAGTGCAATTTCTGCGAGTTTCAAGCCATGTTCAACTACTCTGTTCACAGGAAAATGGAATGCAAAGACAGCCATCAAATTCACTGTTTTTCATTCATTAACAAAAGTGACATGTGACTACTGAATGTCATAGGAACAAGGGATCCTTCAGGTTTGAGTGGAACTCAGATCTCAGTCCAGCCTTCCTGTGATGAGGCACCAAAAACCAGATGCAACATTTTAATGTCAAGTAGAGTGGTTAACCACTTCCCTCAAAAACTGAAAACTAATTGAAAACAGCCTTCACAGCCTCTAAACTTTTTCTCCTAGTAACCATGCAACATAAAAATAATGTCAAAGTAACAAAAGGCCGCATTTATATTGCAAAGTGATGTTACAGCAGTTATTTACCACACTTCTGTGGCTGACGTTTACATATGAATGACACCCTAAGCGATGCACTTATATATATTTTTTGTCGATACATACATTTCCCATCACATTGGCTCCGGCTGCCGATTCTGTGAAAGGAGGTGGAGTTGGAGGTACAATAGAAATTTTACTAGAAATATGAGAGATAAACAGTGCAACAATTAGAATGCATAAATAAACAAACCATGTCTATGCATGATATCTTTATTACCTATGTTTCCTGCACTCTATAAAGATCTGGGTTGACATCCTATGTCTGTAAGAGTTGCAGCACAGGTTTATTGCCTGTTCTTAGGAATTAGGATTACCTTTCTATCTTCTCAATCTTGGGGTGCTTCAGGTAAAATTATCAAATTAGAACTATCAGGAACACCTAACTTCAGATAGGCTCCCTAGACTTCTGTATGGCTGGCAGTATTACAGTTTGTATCCTGAGTTCTACAACACAATTCCTGTAAAATGCACCCCATGTCTTGTTCAGAGATGTTCTCAGAAAACAATCATCTTTATTTACAATACCAAAAGGATCCTTCCTTGCCTGGGTTCAGAGCTGTTAAAGATTCTTTAAACATTCCTGTCATTCCACCTATGGTAAATAGTCCTGGTCTGTGAATAAAAAAACAAAACCTGACTGATTCTGTTATCACAGCACAATCACAGATCCTAAGGTATCGGGTGAACCTCCATCTTGATTCTTTTTTAGTTTTACCACATCCAGGTAAAAGCGAGTCCTGGTTAGGATCTTATCCAGCTGAATATAAGTTTCTTTCTTATGCAGCTGCGCCTTGCCAGACAATTACATTAAATTGAGACTATCTCTTCATATTTTATTTTACACGGGGCTTTTGGGGGGTTATTTGGTTGATTTGGATTTTGGTAGTAGTTTTTGTTGCTGCTGTTGTGGTCTTTTGGTTTGGTTATTTTAAGGCAGAGGGTTACTTTAATAACATAATAAGCAGACTGTTACTTCCTTATATATCATTGGTAATAACTTAAGTATGGTCATGCTTCAGCCTCTATTCAAAGTATTTATTCACAGTAAACTAGATTTATAAATTTTTTTTAAGTTTGGTAAGAGAAAATGTCTAACTTCTTGTCTACTATTTATTGTAAAACAATCATACCAGCAATATCTCCCATTGAACAAATAATCATACTGTTATGACACCTAGTAAATAACTTTCATTTACAATCATTTAAAAGTATTTTGCAAATTTAACAGATAATTGTATAAATAGTTATGCAAAAAATATAAGCAGAAAAAGATAATGCATGTCCCTTCATTTCAAGTACAATACTATCACTCTAAACAGAGTAGTTACTCTCTGTTGCATGTGAGACCTGTTCTGTGGATTGTTGACAGCTAAAAGTGAAATCTTTTCTATGCTTTTATCATTTGAACTTCAAAAGTATTGATAATGCTTTCATAATAAAGGAATGCATAATAAAGGAATACAAACTATTGGCTGGTTTATAACATAAAACACATCACCCATACAAATTTGCAGTGTCCTAGGACTGTTTGTCCTTTTATGAGTCTTACCTCAGATTCTGGTAAGATTCCAAGAGCTTTGCACCAACTGTTTCATGTCTACCTATGAAAGAAGGAAAAAAAAAAAAATCCAAAGATCATTTAGCAGCAACAGTAGTTACTTATGTCTGTATAATACTTTTTAAAATCAGTGCCTTTCAGGAACTGGCCTGTGTTTACAGAAGCCCATGCACATGCAACTCAGGAATGAAGTAAATTCCCAACCAATGTGGCAGCATACGTGCCAAGCAATACACAGGTTTCTCCTGTATCTCAAACAGTACCATGACTCCACCCTCCCCTGTTGCAGGTGACACCTTCAGATGAACTCTTCACAAATGCTAAGGACAATCACACAGAGATGCCAACAGGTCCATTCCTACAGGTTGCTAAGCGCTCTCAGCCTCCCAAGGTCTGGGAGGCAGGGGGTGCACGGGCTCACTGCACCAAAGCACACTTCAGCCACAAAACTCAAACACTAAGGGAAGCTTGAAAACATGTACAAGAGCAGGCACATGGTGCCTGCATCTCATGAAAAATTATTTTCACTTTTCCTACTAGAGACCTGAGCAATGACAAAAATGTTTGACTAGTTCACAAACATGAGCAAGAGCCTTTGCTAAGAGCATCCCTGCAGGGAAATGACAACCATGGCACATTCCCCAGGTAAGCAGCAACACGATGTGAAGACACCAAGGAGCAAGAGCTCCATCAGACACAAACAATGAAGACTCATAAAACTCTAGTTTCTTCCTGAGGGATCACAAATATAGTAAAGGGCTAAAAGCATGTAACAAATGGCCAACTGAAATTCTCTGGAGCAATTTCAATCACTTGTAATTTCTGATACAGAAAGCAGCATGTGATCTGTGTTTTCCTGAAGATGTCATTACTTATAACTACTTACATGAAAGTAATAGACCTTAGTAGTGGTAGAAACAATCAGCTCATGGATGTTACAATTTTCAATCAGAACTCCAGAATTCTCTCTTATTGATAAATAACATTTGCTATCATAGATCTTAAATTGATTGGTCACTAAAAACAATCTACCAGTTTTATGAAAATATTAATCTTATTCTTTAGATAGAAGCTACAAAAAGAATAAAAAGCATAACAATGTAATTTTTGTTTAACTCTGCAACATGAGAAAATGTCACTGCAAAGTATTTTTTTTTCAGTTAAACTTACTTTCCAGTGATTACTTCAGTTATGCTATATTTTCAAACCAAAAGAGGGCACTGTCCCTCCAGGATTGAAGGATGCATACAGGGTGCTGTGTTTAAAAATTTGTCACTTTTTAAACCCCTTTAACTTATCAGTTGGTCTAATCAAAGGAACTAAACAAAACATATTTCTCCCTGCAGGTTTATCTTCTGTATATCCTTAGATCTTTGTGACTTTAACAGTATTACAATTAGAGTAACTAAGCAAAATGCTTCAAGCACCCAGAAAAGGTTTGATAATTCAAAGTGAGAACAGATTATTTTGCTGGAAAAAGGGACAGTCAGTACCTTACAGTACCAAATTTAGTATCCAATGTTTCCAATAATAGAGAGATGGATAAAATTACCAGCTTTAGACTTGTTGAAAAAATGAGGGGAAATTATTATCAATGGTTATTGGATGAAACTGTGCTTTAAAAAAAAATCAGTCAACTAACACTTTAAAATCAGAAATTGTGTTAGCTAGAATGGACTTCAATGAAATCTTTCAAATTTTAAATTAATTGTTTTAACAGGAACTTTAGTTTCTTAATATGCTGCCTTTCACAAAGGCATACTACCCAAAATTTGCCTGATTATGCTCTTCCATTTATAAAATACTTCCTATTCAAGTTCCCCAAGAGAGATTTAAGGCCTACTTCTTTCCTTTTTCCAATTACTCTTAAATATAGATGCAGATACTGGAAGTGAAACTGTACCATTTAACTACAGTCAGGCACCAAATTAAGAAGATACCTATCTGAAGTGGCACTTCAAGGGAAAGAAGAAACAAATCCTCTTCACCTCGCTAGTTATTGTAGGTGAAAACAAAAAATTACAGCTCCTTGGCTGGAAAAACACATTTCCCACAGAGCAATCCATCCACATCCTCTGTAATTCCTTTTAGAGCTTTGTACTTTTAATGGCACTGAAAAGACCCAGCACAAGGCAATGGCACAGCCAGCTGGCTGAAGGTAACAAAACAAGTAAGTGTTCAGCTCTCTGCTGATTTATAGCTATACATGGGGGGTTTGATTCCATTCTACCATTTCTTTAAACTTTAAAACTTTCTCAGTGAAAACAACTGAAGTTTAAACTATGACAAATGATGAATGCAAGATCATTTTCTCCCTGTACATATAAAATTTCTATATTAATTTCATGTCATTGTAGTTCTTAGAAGTCTTACATGCTCATTCATTCAAATTTACATGGCCAGCAATTTTCTTATTTTTATTACCCAGACAAAATAATTTATACTTTTAAATGCATTCTGCTAATTTGTGTTCATGTTTTATTTACTGCACAGACAGATGGACTGCATGGTAAAATGGAAGAAACATTAGATACAGTGTCAGACTATACTCTGCATTTCACTTAGATGACAACTACATACTACATAGCAGTTTATGATCTGATCCAGTGATTACCTTCACCTGGATATTTCTTTGCTCGTTCCTCAAAGAACCATTCACCAGCCTTCACTTTCATATCTCTGAAAAACAGTCAAAAGAGATTTGAATCAAAATGTTTACAAGTGCATTTCTTCAAATGCTCAATTACAACATAACAATCCAACATCCTTTTTTAGTCCTACCAAGAAACTAAGATTCATGACCACTCAATCCATTGACTGGTTTTGCTGTGGGTCTGAAAAAAACATGGGGGGAGGAATCCTTTGGGGACTTTTGGTTTGGTCTTGGGGGAGTTTTTGTCTGACAGTTTGCTTTCCTTTTTGCATGGTAGGACTGGCCGTGGAAAGTGATACACACTGCTCTGGGCATTGCAGGAGTCCTGGGTGCACTTCAGTCTGCACAACCAAATTGCAAAGTAGCCCAGGCACTTGTTCTGACTGGGGTGCTGGCTGCTTGCAGCTGCAGCCTCGTCTGAGAAATGGGGAATGGCCATGGTAGAGGACACGGTTCCAAGCAGAACTTGGGATGGAGACCACGGAGCACCGAGTTCCACAGCCCTGACAAGCACAGGGGCTTCATGGCCCATCTCTCCATTTTGTGGAGACTACCATCAGCTACATCGATGTCTCACAAAGGCACCAGGATCACAGGAACAGAAAGGCAATGATTAACAAGTACAAAATTGTATCAGATTAAATAGCTCTGTCAAGATCAGCTTTCCAGCAAATCTTACTCTTGCTGAAGCCTGCAATTTGAACTCACCCATTATTGAAGAGACAAAAAATTTTAACTGAGGATAGGATTCTCTGGATCCTTCAGGTTCCAAATTCTCATCTAAATGTCTTACTAATTTTTAGGGCATACATAATATCTTCCTTCCTTGTGAATTTTGTGAGGCTTACTATAAGATGAAGTCTCACTGTAAAAATTTCCTCAGTGCAGGCACTGCTAAACTATCTTCTCTACCCAGTAGTCAATCTTCCTTCTGTAAAATTAATCTCTTTGTTACCATTCTCTCTGCTAAAACTGCTTGAAACTGGAAACAGCATACAAACAGTAAATTCATGTAGGGCTTACCTTCTTAAGAAGGCAAAATCTCTAAACACAAGCGCTAAAGTGATATCCACCAATGGCCAAGCAACAAAATCCCCATGTCTGCTATTTCACACCTCACCTTTTCTGCGTCAAAACAATCAAACTATTGGTAGGATGCTTTTTGTTCTTTCTGTGGATTGATTTTAAACCCTTTAGGCATTTAAATTATATCTTTGTAAGTACTAACGTAGAATATTTTAAAAAATCACTACCCATGTAGACTGTACAATTTATTTTCACGCCTAACCATAGACTCTTGTGCATAACTGAACACAGATGAGTCTGAAAATTAGGTTTAAATAACTGAGACAGGATACTTATTTATTTTGGATGGAGCTATAATAACTAATAAATGTCTGAAATCTCTGCCTTCAAGGGCTTTGCTTTGGTAGTGCCTAGATTTTCAGCCCCAGCCTAACCTTTATATTATTCCCACTACCCCCCATTATCTTTCAGAGTTTAAACTCTAGTTCTGCACAGATTCATGTGATAATTGAATCTACTCAGAGAAGTTCTGGACACTCTTTGAAGGTGTTCAAGGCCAGGCTGAATGGGGTTCTGAGCAACCTGGTCTTAGTGGAAGGTGTCTCTTCCCACAGCAGGGTGGGTGGAACCCAGATGATCTTTAAGGTCCCTTCCAACACAAATCATTCTATGACAATTAGATCACATAGAAAATGAAAATAGATCTGAAAATACCTTTTCCTTTTTTTTTTATAAAGAGTATATTGATTTAAGGTAGGACCAGAAGTATGAAAACAAAGCTAATAAAGAACCTTTGTCAGGTAAAATAGACTAAACGCCTCCAAAGCAAATGTCTTTCTAGACTCCTATAAGATAGGACTCCTTTAAAGAACCCCAACACATTATACCAACTCCATTCCCGTAAAAGATGCCTCTTCCAGGTGAAAGATACAAATTTTGTCAGTTCACAAGCCTTTCAAAATTTCTTATTTTGTAAGAAATACAAAATTTGCCTATCCCTGCATGCTCTTTCACTAAGATATTTAAGCACATTCCTTACAAACATGACCCTAGTGTCCAAGGGAGAACCTCCATAGTGCTGCTGCTGCAGTTTAGTTCAGGAAAAAAATACTCTAGTGATAAACAAGACTAATAATTACAATTACTTGGGACTTGAAAATCAGCTCTTCTCTTTCTTAGCCATCCTATTTTCCCCTCACCAGGATAAACAAAAGGTGCTGAGTAGCATTTAACACATTGCTGCACTCCTAACCCTTCTTGATTTTTGCAGCTTTGATATAAAGCTCACTGAAGGCAATGGAAGAAGTCTGACTGAATTTAATTGATTTCACATCGTGACTAAAGATCAAATGTGCTCTCTCTTCACTATAAAGGGAAATTCAGTGACAGCTGACATATCCCTCTGTATTAACAAGATTTGAAAAAAAGGTAATTTCCTGAAGGAAAAGTAAAAAGGTCTTTTACTCAATCTAAATGATGCTTACTTGGTTTTACCATTAAATATCTGGACAAACCTATTAAATAATTAAGGGTGTGCAGCACTACACAAAGCAGCTTAATAACCAACCACGCTCTATAGAGGATTTCCACTGTGGCCACCAAATAACTGGAAACTAATTTAAAACCAGAGGAAGTGGAGAGGGTTATCTAGAGTAGGATATGGAAAGTTAACTTTTGAATTTTTAGTTTAGTGCGTATAGTTTGAAACACAGTAAAACACAGACACCGAAGTCTAGTAACTGTTTTCTATCGAGTATAATTAGAGCTGATCTACCTATTTTGCAAATTAGTTACTAAATAAAGATTCAGAGAATATCTTGCTGGTGATAGTTTATAACCCTCTTCCAAACTATAAAAAAATTACTTCAAACTAGTACAAATTTGTTTAACTTGAGACCAATACTTTGCCTTATATTTCCCTCTATTTTAATCTCATTTTGGCACCCGCAGAGGTAGTGGAGTGGTGGATTCATCTTGTGTTGGTATAAAGTAAATTTTCATCCAAATCCTCAACTTCTCTGCAGGGATATTTATCATCCTACAGGGATATTTATCATCCAGCAGAGCTTTTGAATAATTTTCCAAACTGTCATTCTTCACCCACGTATTATTTTTTATCAAATGTGGAAATATATCTAAACCATTTTGCTCAGAAAGATTGTTACAAAGAGAATGGACTCTAAAGGAATATTTTTGTATTAAAAAAAATGCACCAATACAGTAAAAGAAAGATCATTTCCTGTATCCAGAAATAAAAAAATGTGACATAGTAAAAGAAAAAAATAACTAATTCAAAGTAAACAAGTTTGGATTTCTGGCCATATTTGAACAAATCCTAGTAATGTTATTAATTGGTTTTGCTCTTTAAAATTTTATAAAGGATGACTTCAGATGATTCATCAGTCCAGGTACCTCACTCCTGCAGTAGGAGGCAGAAAATAACTATTAGGAAACTGTCAAGAAATTGGCTATACTACATCAAAACCCAGCACCTTCAGTGAGGTGTGAGGATGCACTGGTTCAATATTGACTCAAGGGAAGGAGTTCTTTCTGCAACTCAGAAACTCACGACTGTTTCATGCTTTGCTGTTATCATCTTTGTCACACTCACAGTACCTCTGGCCTACCCTGAGGACCCATTTTGCTAAACACAGGAAGGGAAATACTGACTACGTGAAGAAAAACACGAAATTCCCACTCATATGATCACTACCAGGACTTCAGCCAACATTTGCATTACACCAGTGGCTTTGTTTAATTAACTATTCAAGCAACAGATACACAAAGCCAGTGGGCATCTATTGGATGGTGTAAACCAGCAAAACTCCTTACCCATGGGCATAACAAATGGTGCATTTCCAAAGGCAGGGGTTGAGGCAGACGCGGCACTCAGAGCACACCCGGTGGCTGCACCCATTGCACACCGCGCCTCTGTTCATCAGCAGCCCCAGCGACTTCTGGCAGCGAGCACAACACCTCTCCTGGTATTCATGCCTTGCACTTTTTGCCCCTTCCCACCGAAGCTGCTGCAGCTGCAGTTTCATTTTCCTAATCCCACAGGCAGAAAGGAACGGGAAAAAAAAATTACAGAGGAAAAATCCTCACATAAAACAGAAGTTAATAACACCCTGGGCTGTGCAATACCATTTCTAGTGGGAGACTGGGAGATATGCCCTCAAGTGTGGCCTCTGTTGAGCACTCTTCAAAAACATCTACAGACAGCATTTTTGCAGTGTGTGCGTGACCAGAACCGTGCATAATAACAGAGAAATAGTTAAGTATAAATGCGGTTTTGTTCACTTCAGGTCCACTCAGGGCAGGGCACTGAAATCATTTTATGCAAGTGATTATGTATTCACTTACAAAAGCTGAGACTAAATGGTGCTCCCTTCCATTTGATATTTTTTAAAATAATATTTATCCAAGAATTAAATATTTGACCAAGTAAAAAGAATAATCATAACAAATGCATCACCTGAAAGCTAAAAAACCAAACAGCACACAGCCCAATATCAAAACCTCTCCTTGTTACTAACTTTGCTTTCATTGCATGTACCAATAATCAAGATCTATGTTTTTAATTATTAGTAAGATCATCAGCAGTTGAAAGGGATTTTTAAACCAGTTCAGATTTTCTATGTAGCCCTTCATGTAATTATTACTATTTTCATTGAATATGTCCCGTAATACTCACAAATTTTTAGTCCCTTAAATGTGGAAACTTAAACCTTGTTTACATTGAACATTTATGTATCTTATCCACACCAACACCTAGTTTTACAGGGGGATGCAATATCCCAAAGCAGGATAAAAGGTGCTAGGAAATCCTTGTCCTAGCCAAGACATAAAGCAAATAAAGTGCTGGAGAATTATCCTTTATCCTCGCCAGCTGAGATACTGGCATAGTGTGAAATTAGCAAATAAAATACTTTCCTAACCAATGACACCTATTGACTCGAGGGACAATCTCCAAGGCAGCGTGGTGTGTGTGAGAAGAGACAGTCATGGATTTAGCACAATGAGCAGGTACCCAGTGATTCTTAACTCCAGTCTTAGAACAATGTAAGCTAAACAAGCCAGCCAAAGATCTGAACATGTTCCATGTTACCAAGACTATACATAAGCATACATAGAAATAGAATGAGAATGCCATAAAGCCTTCATAGAAAAAAATACAGCCAGCAACTGAACTTTTCATGAAGGCTGGAAGTAAAATTCACCAAGTACATTATTCTGTGAGCAGGATTTGCTGATCTTCAGTATATAGAGTCAGTAGAATGGCAAAAATCAAGAGGCTCTGCATAACCTTCGTTTTCCCAGAGAATACAAAAGCATTAGCTAACAAGTTAAAAGAGGAGTACATTTAGAAGGACAACAAAGTGGAAGAAAAGTAATTCAGAAGAAGACAAAAAACCAAAACAAAACAATCAGAAAACAGGAATAGGGGAACAGCAGATACCTTATTCTTTCCTCCTCTGTTTTTCTCACCATCTGGTCACGGTACAGGACTTCCAGAACAGCCTCTCGTTCCAATTCCTTAAGGAAGTTCAGATTAAATTCACAGGCCATTTTTGCCAAATTTCACTATTTCACTTGTTTTGTAGACTCCTGTCCCATGGGTTCCACTCTATCCAGGATGACGGTCTGGGTGTTTCCTAAATGCCTGTGCTGTTACTTGATTGCTGATGTCTTTCACTGGGTCATACCCTTGAAAAGAAAAATAACTTTATCTGTCTTTACACAGATCATCATTCAAGTGTCTCTGCTACCCAGGGAATATGAACAGTTATCAAGGTCACAGCAGTCTTGACTTTTTCACACGTCCTTTAACTTCCTTTTCTTTTATTTTTTCCACTGAAAGTGGTTCCAAAAGAGATGAGAGCTTGCAGCAATGTCCCAGATAGGGCTTGAACTGGCACCAGATGGAGGGACAATTTGTCAAGAGATGGTGTAAGCGAGTGGCAGAAATGGTTTGGGTTTCTTTATCTGGTCTTGCAGATTTGGGATTTCTTGGCCTAAGGAAAAAAAAAAAAACAAAACTCTTCAAGACATTTCAAATAATGTGAAGTACACACTTTGTTATACTCAAACCTTTCACACAGTAATTCAGACACAGGTGAGGTTTTAAGACAGTCCTGCTCTTCAGAGAGGCTCACCACATTATCCATTAGCACTCAGGCACATACTCTCACTTTTTTTGTACAGTCAACATAAAACAACCAATAAAAAAGCTTAAGTTAGTTTTGAACACAGGCCTACAGATGCCATGACTGTCATACTGCTGGAGATAAAATTTTTGAGAAAAAAATGTCCTTTTCTAATCTCATTTTAATGAAAAGACATCGCAAGACTAAGAGGGAAAAAAAAGAGACCTCTAAGTCACTTCCATCAAATACCTGTGTCTGTTAAGTCTAGATAAACAGCTCGATACCAAATAATGCTATTATCTTTGCTAACACATAGAAACACTAAAAAGTTAAGATATATATTATTTCCAGCCCAGTGCACTAACAATCTCGGTCTCAAACTGATAAAGTTAACATGCAGATATATGAGAAGTGTAAAACTAAAACAGAATCACAACTGTAGTTTGGATATATTCCATGACTTTCACTTTTGCAAAACCCCACTAAAATATAAAATAATTTTAATACACTTTGCAGCGAAGTCGAGGTTGATGATTATTCAACCTAAACCAGCTTACACACCACAATAATTTTCAAAATAACCATCTAACATTTAGTGCAAATTACTAGAAATGTAAGAGAATTCCACTTACAGCACACCAATATTAAAGGTGTGTATATGAAAACTGGTTAAGTGTTTCAAACCTAATCTGATGTAGATACACACTGTCAGGCTCTAGGCAGGTGTAGACACTAGGACAGAAGGGTGAAGCTTTCCCAATGCAGTTACTGATGCTTCATTGATGGACCTCAGCTGAGGATCTGGCCAACCACCTGCATTGCTGGATCATTATTTTCAAATACTTAATTTTAAATTTAAAACAAACAAACAAAAACCTAAACCACCAAAAGAACCCACTAAAACTTCAGATATATAGTGACAATGTATTTTTGCCAGGGCAGCGAATTACTTTATATGCAGCTTGCTCCAATTAAGTTACTTAATCTTCCACCAGAAAAAAGCAGAGGGTGATAATATGTATACATAAAGAAGGTTGCATTCCATTTGTGTCTGAGCTTTTTGTGAAACCCTTCAACAGACACCAAAAGGACAAAACATTTCACAGAAGCTTGTGTTTAAGAAAAAAATAAAAATTGGTTTCCTGTGGAAACAAAAGAGACAGAGATAGGCATAATCGTGTTTTATTTCCTTACCAACTGCAATTTCACAGGAAATTACTCATTTGAAACATAAAAAGCCTCTTTTAACACAATGTATGTCATTTTCCAAGGGCCCTGCACCCTTCACCTGCTTTCATCTTTCACCTTATGAATACCTCCTGGGATGGATGAGCATGTTTAAAGCCATCAACTCCATTTAAGTCAACACAACCTAAAGAGGAGTCAGTACAAACTCTGGCAGCTCTGCCCTACACAGGATACCAAAACATCCATTACAGGGCAAGATACTTTTGTCATAAACTCCTAAGATTTCGGGCATATCTAGAACACCACCAGAAAATCCCACTAAAGCATCAGTAAAAGCTAGCAAGTGCATGACAATCAATACTAAGTGGATCCAATAAAGCTCTGCTCTGGTGATCTTATAGAAAATACATGAATGTCTTACAGAGCTATTAAGAATGTGCTACAGTAAAACAGTTACAAAGAGCAACACCTGCAGTTAAGCAAGCACAGAAAGAATTGCAATCTGATGTCTCGTTCAAATTCCTTTTAAAAAACCTAGCTTAATGATGAGGTAGCTTTAAGAATAAATTGAACATTATAGAAGTATTACAACCCCCAAAATGAGAGATAATCCTTGGCCCCACAACAAATTTGAACTTTAATCATTTCACAGAGGTGTTCAAATTGGATTGAAAAGCTGTCCACCATTGTGAAATCAGAACTTTTCTCTTACACCAAAGTTGTCTGCACTAGAGTAGTTTTTTGGCAGTAATAAATTACCCTCTTTGACAGGAAAAAACCTCATAAACCTTCAGAGATTAACTTCTTTCATGTTCACCCATTGAATCCAGCTAGCTAGCTGTTTTACACAGTCAGCTAACCTCAAAGCTGATCATCTTCTACACAAAACCAAAAGTAGCAGCAACCTCTTTAAATACCACAACACTTCTTCCTTTTCAGCACAAAGTTCACAAAAAATATTCTGTTCAAGCATTAGTTAAGTTACATATTTATCATTATTTATTATTACATTTTATATTTAAACTAATGCAGTATCAGGCACCTTGCAGATGGATCAGTAACTTCTTGAAAATATCGTAAGAAATCCCAAAGCCATTGTAAGGGAGAAAGGATGACCAGTGTAGCTGTGCCTTAGGAGAGGGATTCATGCATGCACAGAGCACAACCTCAAAAAAACACAGGTTTTTTTTCTATCAGGATAAATTAGTATAATAGACTTAATCTTCAGTAATAATGTTACTGAAGATTAAGCAGAAGTCCTACCTAACACTAGATTAAGTTTGCAAAAACAGCTTATCTTCTAAGTTTTTAAACTTAGAAATGGCTCGCTTAGCAAGTTTTTTTCTCAAAACAATTTTACATGTAATGTATTGTTGATCTCCTTTCAGATCCTTAAGCATTAGCAAAATAATGACAATTAAATAATTATAAATTAACAGATCTTCTGAAGTCACAGTCTTCATTTACTTCAGATAATTGGATTACTTCATCCATTAACCCAGAAGGTGGCTGTAATTCATCAGTAGCAAGGAACGGGTTAAGAAAGTTCAGAGTAAAATCAGTCTCAAAAGCTGCTGCAATTTGTGGCTATTTTCTATTCTGCTGAGACCAATCACATAAATTAATTCTTAGTTAAGAAAATTACAAGTGTTACTTTATACTTCCTGGCTGCAACAGTTTAACTTTCACATCCCTGCATGTGCACGTGAAAACTACTGAAGCCCTTTGATAATCCTTTACCAAAATTAAGTCTGTGATACTAATAACATCCCACTCCAAAATTCAGAGAAAAAATAAAACCAAACAACTAAACCCAACACAAATAATTAAGTTGCAGGTGTGGTTTTTCCATTGAATCTTCTCCAGTTTGAAAAACACTATGCCAGTAAATAAAAATGCATCCCCCTGTGCTACATCTTACAGAATAGTGTAAAATGATGTCCTTACCTCTTCAGCAGCCATCAAAGAGAGAGACCAGGAAGTAAACTGCTTATAAAAGATGAGTGGCACTCATATTATTTAATTATCTCTCCTTAAAGAAAACTGGTGGCAGCTCTCCACCCCCTTTCCTTCCTTTGGGTACTGATACTACTGATGTATGTTCAGAGGAGCACCCCAAAACAGCTGAAAGCAAATGCACTCAAAAAGCTCCAGTGTTACAACAGGTTTTCCAGGTCTCTGGTTGTGTTACCAGCAACAAGCAAAGATATCTTTTTATCACTGAAAGGAAACTCAGCACAGGAGACTACAAAAGCTGACTGATACACAAAAATATGCTCAGTCTTCAAGCCACACACAGGAAGAGAAGTGGCTTTGAGTTCTATATAGTCGCTTTTTCTGACACCATAAATGTGAAAACACTTCTAACCTCAATGTCTCCAGGAGTTGCACAGAAAGCTTGGTTTGTATCATAAACAGTTATTTCTTGGAAACAAAACAGTTTTCTACTTAGGTCTATAAGATAAAGCAATTAGTATAGATAAAAATTCAAGAGAAATCAGATTTTATGCATGTGCAAGAAGAAGACAGTTATTTTACCTCACAACTGGAAATTTGATCTCAGGTAACAACTGAAAGTTAAAACATTATTCAGATTAGACATCCTAAGTCAGTCTATCACAGAATTAAGTGTGGGTAATGAAGTTCAAAATCACATCCCAATTATTTCTAAGTCTAGAGAAAAAAAAGAGGCTATTCTTACAGCTCAATCCCTCTTTCTTCTTACAGCTCTACCAAACTGCATAAAACACAGAAGCCCTTCTTAACTCTTTCAGGTGTTTTAAGATTTGTGATTTCTAGTTAAACAAAGCACAGCAATTTTACTCATAAGGCAAAGTTTAAGAGTCTGCATTTTTATAACCTCATTAAGCTAAATAGGTTCAAACATTTCCACCTGTGTATGTCAAGTTTAATCACCTTCTTCAACTACACCATGGAAGAGAAAGCAACTGTTAGTGGGGTATAGAGCTCTGCAGACATGTACCATATTTGGATAATCTGGGCCTTAATTTCAAGCAAAACTTTAACTGAATGAAACACCAAAGGTAACCTGAGGATTCTAACTACCCACAGTGACAGATCAGTTGTATCCCAAATCCAGGCTGAGGAGCATTGGCCCTACCATCGGCTTCTCCCTAATATTTAATCAAAGCCTTAATGGCCACATATTTAACTCATTGTATTTTTCCCTCTCATCCCTG
Organism: Drymodes brunneopygia; assembly: GCA_013400955.1. Classification (NCBI taxonomy): domain Eukaryota; kingdom Metazoa; phylum Chordata; class Aves; order Passeriformes; family Petroicidae; genus Drymodes; species Drymodes brunneopygia. The sequence continues at coordinate 788,614 of VZTZ01036284.1, forward strand.
AACGTGGAAAACTGCTGCAGTATTTTATACATGCTAAGAATATAAACAAATATATAGTCATAAAGGCCTTTTATGCTTTTGTTGAAACAAGAACCACTTGTTTAGTCTTCCCATAGTCCTCACCTTTTTGTCTCTGCTTTTTGGGAAGCAGCAAGCACAAGACTTGGAATGGGCAGAGCCCCAAAGTGATGGGGCTGGTCAGGCTCTCCTTTTTCAGGAGAAACTGGAGGCAGAGCCTGACACAAGACTGGAGACAAGATCAAAACTGCTCAGTCAGCACACTCAGGCCCCAGAGCTGTAACTCCCTCAACCTTCTTGAAATACAGTGCCCAAAACGGGACATGGTATTCCTTGTGCAGCAGAGAGGGCAATAAGGAATGGGGGGTTTTGGGGTGTTTGTTTGTTTTTGTTTTGCTTTTTTATGGTTTTGTTTTTTTAACAGCAGCATATGAGAAATTGAAATAAATTGTACCTAAACACCTCCCTACTCTGTGCGTCCATGAAACAGCTACCGAGCAAGCTGGTCCTGCACTTGTAGAGCTGGTTATTCCTGCCTCCATAGAGCCCTTTGCACTTGTCCCCAGTGAGTTATTTCTTCCTTCCTCCATCCAGACTCTTTGTGCAGCTCATCCAGGCCCCTCTGAGCCTGAACAGCATCTCCCACTGCCCAGAGCAGCTCTCAGGGGCTGGTAGCATCAGTGTAAACACTGTAAGCAACTGTAAACACTACACACACACAACACCCAGGAACTGTGACAAGCGTGCCCTTTCATTTCATTCTCCTGATTTTTACTACGTCTGCTAAAAACCATGTGATCTGCTCAGAACTGCAAGAATCCATATATTCTTCTCTGGTGGGTTGACCCTGTCTGGATGNGCGGAGGGTCTCAGGTGCTGCCCGTCCGCCCCGGGTCCCAACCCCCCCGGCGTCCCCCGCCGCCATCCCTGTCGCCCTCCCCCAGGGTGGAGCCGCGTGTCCCGGGCACCGGTGGCGGACGAGCCCAGCCTTTGTTCTGCCGCGCTCCGGGTGTTCACTGGGCTCCTCGACCCTGCCTTCTCCCCCTGCTGCTGCAGGTGCCTCGAGGAAGAGGCATGAGGGTGCCGTGGCCTCGGACTGCCCCCGCCGCAGGAGCCGAGTGCCGGGTGGGAGGGTGGCCGGTGCCACTGGGGTCAGGGGAAGAACCGAACAAGCTGTTTCTGTGCGGAAAGGGGAGCCCGAGCCTCTGGTCTGCGTGTTACAGAGGTAACGATGCGGCGTCACACCCCATTCACGAGATACGGAGTGCGATAAATCAAGGGTCTCGATCAATTATCGTGCCAAATGACCGCCTGATGTCCCTCGCTAAGGAGGGGGAAGCAGCCAGTGCTGCTCTTGCAGAGGGACAGTGTCGCTGAGCTGTGACTCTGTTAGACAGCCGCCGTGTGACTGGGTGAGACAATAGCCAAGCAGCCAGAGGGGCGAACGTGTGTCAGGCTTGTCCNGCCCTGTCACTCCCCTCCGTCTGGGCGGGGGGGAGAGTTTTTCCATGTTTTTATTTTTTCAGTTTGTGACACAGGCCTTCTTTTCAAGCTGTTTCCAGAAACTAGATGCAGATTCTCCTCCCCTCCTTGGGAAGCAGAGAAGAGCCTTGCAGGGAAGGAACTCTTGGATGGCTGGATACGAATGCCAAGCTATCCGCACGAAAAACACAGCCATGACAAGCAGGCCCCCTGCCCCTCTTTGGGAGGTTTGACACCACCGCAGCCGCCNCGAACAAGCTGTTTCTGTGCGGAAAGGGGAGCCCGAGCCTCTGGTCTGCGTGTTACAGAGGTAACGATGCGGCGTCACACCCCATTCACGAGATACGGAGTGCGATAAATCAAGGGTCTCGATCAATTATCGTGCCAAATGACCGCCTGATGTCCCTCGCTAAGGAGGGGGAAGCAGCCAGTGCTGCTCTTGCAGAGGGACAGTGTCGCTGAGCTGTGACTCTGTTAGACAGCCGCCGTGTGACTGGGTGAGACAATAGCCAAGCAGCCAGAGGGGCGAACGTGTGTCAGGCTTGTCCTGTTCTAAAAGCCTCGTCCTCATGGCCGGGCCTGGCTTGTGTTATAGTCCCAGACCTTTTTCCTTTTAAATATATAATTAACATACTCGAACATCATTTTTGCAGCTGTTTCCAAAAACGTCTTCAGAATCACTAAAGGCTATAGTACTGCTCTGCAGTTTGCATGTGTTGCCTGGGAGCACCCCTTTTAAACAAGGTGTTGGCAACATCGTCTGCTTGCTTTGTGCCAGAGAGGTACTGCAGGGAAACTGTAAAGTAGATGATTTTTTCCCTTTATTTTTTTAATACAAAAAAGTTTTTATGTCATATTATTAAAAGATGACATAATGATAAGATGGGCAGTGCTGTTTTATAGTTCAGTTATTGTACATATATCCCAAATACGGATATCAGAAATTTATGTTCATTTTTGTCATTCCAAGAAAGGAGGAAGGTTGAAAAGTAACAGCAGCCCTAGAAGCAAATTCTCAAATCCCTCTATTGTTTCAGCACAAATTAGATATCGAAATACCTTTGAGAGCTTGGGTTGAATTTAAGTCATTTTATTTTGGTGTGAACCATGTTTGTAGTCACCCAAAGGCATTTCTGATCAGACTTTGTGAAGAGGAGAACTGTATGTAGTTTATCATCTTGCTTGGCAGCAGTCTTCATGTCTGCCAGCATAGCGTGTCTGCCATGCATATTCTTAACTCAAGCTCTGTGTGAGAGAGTTTTTTGATAATTGTAGCTCTTACTTGGTTAAATACACTGATGCACCTTAAAATGTAAGCACCTGTAAAATGTAGTACCATGAAAATAAATGAGGCATGTTAAAATCAAATCCATGTCAGTAAGCTAAAAATAAAAGGCAATTTGCCACAGCACTTAAAAGCTTTTAAAAATACTGAATTGTGCTAGCAAGTTGGTGCCTCTAGATAGGTATAGAAACGGAATTGCCCAGCATGTCTCCCAGGATGTGCTGTTTCTTCTGTCCTGGAGAATGACCAACTGCTCTCATCTTTCTGAATGTCACATGTCATTGAAGCTGGCTGGACTGTTCACCTTCTGACCAAAGGTTTATGAATGTGATGCTGAGATTCTCCTGAGCAGGTGTAATTGCATCCTGCCTGCACAGGTGAATTAAGCTGTTGTTCATTTCTGTCTGCTGGGGCAGCTGACTGACCTCCCAATGAAAACCCAGTCAGCATACACCTGGTTAGGTTTGCCTTTACATTCTTATTCAGTCTTTTTGTTGGGGCCTTCACTGTCTTGATTCCATGTGCTTAATCTCTGCTCCCCGAAGGTTGAAGGTCCAGTGAGTCATGTTTCCCCTTTGGTTTCCAGGGGGCAGCTTTCTTCTTATCCCTGGCTGAGACTGTCAAAACAGTTTTTCCTTCAGCTCTGAACTGATACTTTGTCCACATCGGTGCTCTGGAGATGTCGGTTCCCTTTAACTGCAAACCAAGGTTATCTCCGTGAGCTCACTGGGATGTACAGATATTGGTGCTTATGGGAAAGGGGAATATATGTGTACACAAGTGCTATACATGTTATTTTAAAATGCTTCCAAGTTAAAATGTGAAAGGTTTCTTGTCTCAAAAGGCCAGCCAATATTAGTTCATCTCTTCCTTTTCATTACTTTTCTAAGAAGGTTGACTTGACTGGGCTGAAGGAGTCAGAGAACATAAGTATGCAAATAAAGGCAGACTTGGTATCTTCTGACTTGCCAGAAATCTGACAAGCATAAATTAAATTTCTAGTGCATGTTCTTAACAGAGCTCGAACATTGTAAACAGAAGACTGTGTCCACTGATTATTTAAAATTCTACTTCTTCTTTTGTAGGCTGCCTTTGTTGTTGATGAAGTCAGTAGCATCATTAAAGAGGTAATTTAAACATTTTCACTTTGTCGGTGTGAAATTTCTTATGTTGTATGCTGTGTGCTAAAAGGCATTCAGTAAAATGTGAAAAGTGATATGTAATAGGTTTCTAGACAGGTTGCTTTCAAAGTACAGGTAACTGTTGATTTAACCAGTGTATGGACATCAGTGGAAATGATACCAGGCTTTAGCTGGCAAATCCAAGAGGTATTTAAAGTAATTTCTTACACTCCTCTCTGGTTGCAGTGCATCCCTATCAGAATTCCTAGGGGGATGTTTAATGTTAAACGCCTTAGAAATAGATTTTATGTTTTAGTAAAATACAGGAGTTTTTTTATAGACTGTCTGTATATGTATGTTACTGTGTTCTTTCAAGTTGCCTTTATCCAAAGTGAGTTCCTATTTATTTGGAATGATTGGACTATTGTTGCTAAGAAACATGAATTTTCTGTCTAGAAAATTTCCGGAGGGATTTGGAATTCCTCTTGCGGTCTAGTGCAGTCTTTTTGTTGTTGCAAAATAACTGTTTTGGTCAGATTCTGTAAATTGAATACACATGCTGTAATACATGCTCCTGTTCTTCTGAATTCAAAATAATTCTGTGTTTATTTTTAAAATAATTTCTGTGATGAAAAAAATGTGCCCGTGAAAAGCAAGTAGGTTTAATATATTTTTATTTATATCTTAAAGGGGAAACTATCCTCATAAGTACAATGGATTATTTGGCTGCTTGCTCTGTTAGTAACCAGCAACTACATGGGTCTTCTGTTTTAATCTGTGGGTTTGTTTCCCAAAAATGATTCTGCTCAAAAATCTGAATTCCATTTCCATAGAAGAATAAGTGTGAATGAGCTATTGTAATATTGTGCCTTTTAAAATTCTCTTTGGGACTGTTTAAATGCAGGACCCTTTTCATAACTCTGGCTGTAGGACATTACAAATAATCTAAATACCACAAAATGAGCAGAGGGTGGGATCTATGATGATTTCCCCTATGCCTGGCTCAGACTCCGACCTGCATGTTTTTAATAATTGAAAACACTTCCAACAGCCAGTGTGGAGCAGCAGTACTTAGGATTTTTCTGTGGGTATGGGGTCCATGTTGGAAGGGTTAATGGGTGCCTTGCAGTTGGCAGCAATGCAGCTCCTTTCCCTGTCTGTCCCCCCAGGCTATAGAGGGTGCTATCGGTGGCAATGCCTACCAGCACAGCAGAGTGAACCAGTGGACAACAAGTGTGGTGGAACAAACCCTGAGCCAGCTCACAAAGATGGGGAAGCCCTTCAAGTACATTGGTGAGCTCAACTTCCCCTTTTCTTTGGAAGCTGGGACAGTCACTGATAGGCGGGGGTGGGAGAAGATCTTAGCAAGAACCTTGTCTGTAGACTGCTCACAAGCCTGTTAGCTTATGTGTGTGTATGTGTGTGCTAAGCTCAGCAAAAATTAAGCTAAATTCTAATTAATGTTAGTGAGAAATTAATCAAAGCTTCTCTACTGACTAACAGTGACCTGTGTGATTATGCAAAAGAATGGTGCTGGGCTACATACAGCAAGCTCTTGCTTCTGGGACAACAACAGTGATGGTAAGGAACACAACTCTTGGGTTTTCTAACTGGCAGCTTAATGCCAGTCTCTTTAAGACTAGGCAGCATACTTTCTTCTCCCCCCAAGTCTGTAGTTTTGGAGTAATAGCATACTCTTTGGTATTTTTTCCATTTGGTTGTGATGCTAATTGGGCTGTATATTAAATGCCTGGGTATTGTGAAAGCTTTATTCTTAACATTCTTAAAAGAAACAAGTATAAAAATGCATATAGGGCCATGCATGTAATCAGTTTACCTTCCTTCTGTCCCTGAAACCCTTTTTTGTCTTTGCAGGAACCTGCACTGTGAGATGGGAGAATAAGACCATGTACTGTATTGTCAGTGCCTTTGGACTTGCAATATAATTGCCTTGAAATCGTTCATTCTTCTCTTTTCTATTCCAGCACTTGATTCCATCTCCACTCAAACTGTGAATACCTGAACAACTTTTTAATGCATTTTTAAAGTAACTTTTCTTCAAAGGTAGAAATTTGAAAACATGCTGTTACCTGTTTTATGTTTGTACCTAGTACCATACCAGTGTTTCCTATACTTTTTTATCTCTTCAAAACTTCTCTTCAAGGTGCTAATACTGAAATCTGCTGCAGTGTAAACACTTTCTCTAGATTTCTTTTCTAAGACCAATATAAATGAGGCACTGACTTCCACACTTTGTACTTTTGGTTAGCATTAAATTATTGAAATTCATAACCATTGGTGTGATTCTTTTAAACTTAAATGTTCTGTTATTGGGGGAAAAGGTTTCAGTTTTTTCAGTTATCTTCAAGATAGTCAAGGTACATACTACAATGCAAAGCACTTCATAATTTGCTGAAGTCACTACAAAGTTGCAAGTAAATTGGATTATGTTTATCAAAAAGTAATTTAGCTGCATTTCTGGGACCTGTTTAATCTTTTTGTGTGGTATTTAGGGCATGGAACGATAACTGTCTTCATTGAACGATGACAGATAAGAAATTTTTCACATTCTGGAAGTGCTCAGCAAACTATACCTGGGAAATCATTCACTTCTGCAGCCAGTTACATGTGTTAAGTCGGTCTTGAACTTACCTACTGCAGTCCATGTTAATTTTGCTGATAGTGAGGGTGGTGAATTGTGGTAACTGATGAAACATGATCCTTTCTGAAACGGGGGGGCGGTGGGGGGGTGGGGGGGAAACTGCCTTGAGGCGATGTGACTAAATAACGTAAGTCTCCTGCCTTCTAGAGTAAAGTTGCAGAAGAATAACAAGTAAGACAAGTTTTCAGCATGGGCCTGGGTAATGTTCTGTGGCTAATTAAAGAAATGGGAGCATGTAATGACTTTCAGAAAACCTCTGCAAACAGCTGAGCTGCTTTTGCAAGCAGTAGCTCAGTGCGAACGAGGCTGAAAGAATTGCAAACCTATGTGGGAGAGTATCCCTGGGCTGGAGTCAGTCTGAGCAATCTGTGATTTGCTTCTTTGTAGGAGCCCTGTCTGATATTTTCAGAATCTGGCTCTCAGCTGGAGCTGTTTAAGAGAGAGATGATTGGTAATACAGCAGTACGATTCCACAATCTGGAGAGATGTAATACTGCAAATTCAAATGGCAGGAGAGGATTTGTTTGCCATAGTGTTATATGCTCTGTGATAGCTCTGCTCAGTGTAGCCAGACTGTGGAAAGCCCTGTGCTCAGCAAGGCTGGGACCCTCTTCCTCCCTCTCCATATCTGCTGTCAGGAGGGCAAAACGGGTGTATGTGTCAGCAGCTTTGGGCTTGGGACATTTGAGACTTCTCATAGAGCTGTAAGGCTTCTGTATTTCTGCTTCCAGTTTCAAAACAGCTCTGGAAACACATCTCCTCCATGACAAGCCACTTCATTCCTCTCACGTACGTCCTAGTGAGTGCTGCAGGCTATACAGAGTGTGTGTATACCTTAGACTGAGTAGCACCTCCCTTACATTGATGTAAGAGAGAGCTTTAGTATGGGTTCAGTCTTCAGTCAGAAATAATACAACACCTGTAGAAAGAAAATATTAAAACCAGATTGAATAATGTGCCTAAAACAGTCAGCAGGATCAGACAGAAACTTGTCATGAAAAGAATAAATCTTTGCTCTCTAGAGTTGCTAAGGAAGTTTTTCATCTGGATGCTTAGACACTTTCTCCTTTCCAGTCACGCCAGAATGATGTTGGCAGTGTAGTACCTACTGAGCTATTTATTTACATTTAAAAGAAAGTTTTATGCACTTTGAGTCAATGGTTGCTTCTTGGTCAAGCCATTCAGGCATTCCTTGTCCTTTGTGTGTGTTAGCAATAGCAAATCCTTTGATTTTTTGCTGTTTGTTGGTTCATGCATATGCTGAGCTGCAAAAAACCCCCCAAATGTTTGAGATTCTTGTCAGTGGAAAGGCTGCATGGGATGAGACCACCCTGTCACATTAAAACAGGAGTTGTGCTACAGAAAGGTAGATAGTTTTATAGATGGCTTTACATGTGAGCAGTAACCAGTATTTCCAGTGTAAGTTTTAGGACTACAAGGGGTTTAGAAGTTGTGGATTTTTGGGTGCTGGTGTCCCACTCCCATGATTAAAATAGTGCTTTTCTTTAAAAATGCATAGCAACTGTATATTACAGTTTCGGTGTTCTGCAGTAACTGATGTCTAAATTTTCATTACCCTCACACCTTAGTTTTACTCAGTTTTTCCAGAGTCTGATGGCCAGCTCATCTCAGTGCCAAAGCAAAGCATTTGGGTGATGAACTGGCAGAGTCCTTGATCTAGGTAATTAATTGACCTTAAAAAAATAAACCCAAACTGGAGCATTCAAGGCAATTATAGTCTGTCTCTGCTGTCTCTCACTTACTGCCAGGGCTCTTCATATGATTACAGCTGTAGAAATGGGGGCATGGCAGCCCCAGTCTGCAGGGGGGGAGGAGGAGGAAGGGAGAAGCCATTTACTGTCACTGCCACAGAGGAGTCTGACCTGTGTTAACTGAAACCTAAGGAAATGGCTCCAGGATTAACTGCTGCTGCTAAATGAGCACTCCCCTATCTGATACTGCAGCCAGTACGCTGCATATCCATTTGTGCAGGGAGGTTTGTGGCCATTTCATTCAGCACAGAGAGATTTCAGTCTCCCCTCGAGTTTCTGTAAAAAATGGCATCACCCCAAACAGCAAGTGATGGGATCACTTTTGCAGTCTACCAGCTATGAGCAGACTTTTGGAAGACAGAGTTTTAAGAAGTTGATGACTAATAGCATCTTTACCATCTCTAAACCTTTTTTATTATTACGGGTATTAACATTTACCAGGAGAATTTTCACTGCCAGCATCGCCACAGCAGGCTTTGCAAAGCCACTGTGAAGCCATTTGAAAATGCCAGGTCCCTTCTGTAACCTGGCTGGCATATTTAAAAAACTCAGCAACCTGTCCTTTTACCTTCAGGTCCAGGCAAGGTAATAAAGAACCCCACAATAAACAATACAAAACATCTGTGATGACCCAGCCTCTTGGATCCCATCCTTATGCAATTAAGCAAGTTTAAATATGCATAAGAAAACACATGTAAACTGAAAATATGTGTAAGTCACTAAAACAGTTTATGAAAAGGAAAGTAAAATTCAGTAGAAGGAAAATAAACTCAGGATACAATATAAAGATATAAAACTTTATTATGAACATATTTAACAATGATTATGCACATAAAGTCTTCCAAGAAACTTCTTTGAAGTAAAATACTCAGTTTTCCTTCATATTCCACATTAGCATGAAGTTTTACAACATAAATGGATAATTTGCTGTTATTAGCACAACTTACAGATACACAGAATATTTAACATGTCTTCATGCACACTTTATCAAAGCAGCATTTAATTACAGCTTCTCATTAAACAGAGCATTTATCTTACACATTTTTATACCATTTTGGTACACAATTTTTCCGTATTTTCATTTTACATATTTACAAACCCCTAAAAAAAGTTTTACAGTAATGCAAAAGTTATTACTGGCATAAGCAAAAGGAAATGGGTGGGGAAATTAGGTGACTATGGATAAAATGTTGTCATTTGGCTCAGAGAAAGACAGCAGATCGAAGCCTTTCCTAGCTGGACCCATTCTCCCCAGTATTGGTACCACAGATCCAGTACATGAGCTGTTTCTCACTGATGTTAAGCCTTAGGCTTCCTCTTTGCCAGTCCTAGGAAAGTTTTGCACCAATTTCAACACCAACTGCATTCATAAAGCAAATGCTACAGAAAGTAGTTGCTATGACTGACTTGCACTCAATTATTGATTTCTTAGAAGTCCCTTGTAATCGCTGCGTGCATGGAAGTCTTTCAGTCAGTTAATGGATGACCTCTAGAGCAGGATCACTGTATGCTGTGGGGCCTTGTGTACGTTTCTTGTTTTGTACAGTTGCAGCAGTGATGGAAATAATTACCCTTAGATTTCAATACTTTACTCAGAGGTGAATTTATGTCACCTAATTCCAAGCTGTTTACAATCCCTATCAGAATATTCTTCAAGTACTGTCTCTGCTTTCCAATCATGGAAGTAAGAGGAGTCCTGCTAGCAAAACTAGTTCCTCATCTGCCTCATTGCTTTTGTCATCTTACTGTATTTTGAATTTGATGCAACAGTGATTCAACCAAGCTACCATAACTCTGCAGAACTTCCAAAATAGAAAGCTATTTTGCATGGCAAACATTGCTTAAATATAATCTCTAAAAATGACCACGGAAATTATTTTCTCACTATTTTCATAGTGAGATATTTAAAGTAAGTACAAATTTCCCATTCTTAGCTTTTCTATTTCCACTTTGAATGCAGCAATGTAGTGAAGTTTATTCAAACAAAACAGCAAGAGAAATGGATTGAAGACATCTTAGAAAAAATAATCTCCCAAATTAGGTTAAAAATCTCAAGGCATGACACTATTTGAGAGTTAACTGTAACAACCAGTTCAGAATGAGATAAGAAATATTAGTGTACTTTGCACATTGGTCAAATTTTATCTCTTTGTAACAATTCAGGAGAGAATTAAACAATATCAGAGGAAAAACATCTGAGTATGTAAGAATCATGTGAAGACCAGTTTTTGAAAACCTACTTCCTGAACCCACTGTTACTCCAGTGGAACTTGAAAGGATCTGGCTTATGTAAACAATACCAAGTTGGTTGCCAAGTCTGACTCTGCACATTCAAATAGGGAGAGTTATCTCAGGCATAGTAAAAATGAGAATGGACTCTACAATTTTAGGATACAGAGCATCTCCCATACCCTTTCAAAATAGTCTAAAAAGAAGGTACATTTTACTACAGTTTACTGGAAAGAAAACCACCACTAAGTTGAATTACATCTTTAGTGTTTTCCTATATGGTCTTCTAAAGTAATACCAATAAAATTTAATGGGAAAAAACCTTCTCTTCCTCCCCAGCAATTTCCTTGCTTTAACCATATAACAGTGCTTTGGCTTCTAACAAAGAAATGATCCCTGGCACAAAAAGGTTTTAATTTCAGATACTCTCCAAAAATTTCACAGCTCTACATAATTTCAGAAAGTTTTCCCTCTCACACACACAATGTCTCATGACACATTTTTAGCAGAGCACTGATTTAATCTGAACTATTCTATGACAGCAAGGGCACAACCACATGAAGCAGCTCCTTTGGTCCTCTGTAAGTGAGTTGCTGCCTCGTGCAGCCTTCCCTTTACGATCCTGAACAGCCACCAGGAGGTTACTGCAATGGGCACAGTCTAGAGCAGTTGTTGCATTAAAGCACAACAAATCTCCTTTTTCCCCAATATGATTCAGCAAGTCTAGCAGGACTTCATTGCACTATTCTGCTTAAACTACTTCAATGATGAGCACAACCCATCACCACATTGTTGTAGATTAACAGTGCTTTTGAGAGTCTTCTACAGCAGCAGGGCAGAGAAACTTTACAAGAGTAAACCTCTGTTACTGAAAACAGTTACTCTGTACATGAAAAAAGGAGATACTTTTAGAAAGGTCAAGTATCTGAAAATAAAAGTAGTTACAAACATCTTAAATAAAAACCAACGATGGTATAGCAGAAAACCAACAGAGAAGCAGCAGCATTGTACAAGGAATACTTAATTCCCATTTAACTTTGTTCCAGCTCAGACTGGAATACAGAAAATCACAAAATGTGCTAGTAGAAGTTCCCATCATACAAGTGGCGACTGGTATGACAAAGAAGCTGAACTGTGCACAGAACATGCTCACAAGCTGACTTTCAGGCATGTTCAATACATGAGCAACCACAAGTGTTCCTAGCATGTAGAGTAACTATCTATTAATAAAACTTAAGGGAAAATTGATATAGGAAAAAAAACTCTAAAAATGAAATGTTTGGAAATTTGAAATTGTAGTTCCTTAGAAAACTTTCAGACTCTATTCTCTGCAAGTAACAATCCCCTCCAGCATACAAGAAGACCAGTGAGAAGCCAGTACTGGCTTCCTTCTGAGATTTGTTGTTGCTGAAATATTTCCATTTGAAAGGGGTGTTTAAAAAAACCAATGCAGACACTTCTGCTGTGGCAGTAAAGCATGTCATGAAACATATATTACACAAATAATTTCGCACCACTGAGACTATTTTGGCTCACTACAACTTGACTATTTGCCCATATCTTGCACTTATAAATCTGGTAAACTGATACTGAAATGTATCTTAAAAATGGCCTTAAGCCTATATCACTTATTTGAGGGAAGAATAGAAAGCTTTTGTCTTCTTGCATTGATTTAAAAAAAAAAAAGACCATTCCCTGCCTCCAGCTCAAAAAGGGTAAAGTAGAAAATTGAAAGGGAAATGAGGCACTTCATCCCGCAGTGGACAGTATGCAGAACCGCTAATGCAAAATGCAACAGATGAATAGCAGGATGCTGTACATCATCCTAAAGAGAAAAGAAAAAGAAAAAACCAAAACCAAGCAGCAAGGAAGCAATTTGAAACTCAGTATAAAATCTGTGAGACTTTTAAACGGAAATAGATGAAGATTTTAGTCCACAGACATCCTGCTATCAGGCATTTTATAAGACATGTAAAAATTTTGGTTTCTTCAGTTTACACCACAACCGTTTCCATAATTTCTTTTCTCAGTTTTATCCTTGTAAACAGAAACAGAAGCAGGATGTCCTTCCTGGGAGTTGGTGTTCAGATGACAGAAGACTGTAGGAAGCCAAGGAAGTTTTCCATCTAGGAAAACTTCAGAATTGGCTGAATTCCAGATGAACAAGTCTGTCTGCATTGAAACCAGTCAATCAATCACTATCCGACTCTTCTTTATACTTGGCTCTAATAGCTTGGCCGTTCTGAAGGGGCATCTCTTCATAGTCACTCCTGTGAAACAGACATGTGTTGTAACTTCTGAACATGGTGTTCAGATAGGAAGTTGAAAATAAACAGGAAAGTTCTAAACTATATCAAGCCATCAAACTGTTACTTGAGTAAGAAGCCGGTATCTGTTTTTCTTCCTTGTGGGAACTATGAACAACACATATGATTCTTCTCTAGAGGATGATACATAATAAAAGCTATTCCAGTGAAAGCCATTTTTCACACAGATTTGCAAGAAGCAAGCTGGCACTACCATTACTCATCTAACTAACCAAAGGCAAGCTATGCCAGCATGAACTTGTTCAGGTTAGCGCAGTGTTGGTCCCATCCTCACTGTTGCAGCCACTTCAGTGTCTTTGGCAAGAGGTGAAAACATCATGAGTGTGTTTCAGTGTCCAGCACAGAGATACATGACTAGGATGGGTTTCAAGTGCTACTGTAATTCTCATATTATGTAAAATCACACAAGTCAAGGAAGTTTTGCTAGACTTGATATTCTTAATTCAGTAAGTGCTGGAGACTTAAGAAGCACCACTCTCCTTCCCTGAAGCATTTACATATGAGCTGCCTCTTTGCTAATTCTATCTGACTCCTGCTGACCTTCTTTGTGTAAAAAGGAAGCCCTTCCCCTTCACAACTCTTGCTGCCTTCACTCCATGACCTACCAGCATCGTAATACTTTCTTTCCTGTTTGTATCAGTGGCATGGCATTCCCTTTTAGAAACCAAAAAAAAGAAAAAATATGCATTCTCATTGTATTCCTGTTTCAGGAAAGGCTACATTTCTATTCTTTAGGCAGAAAACTTGCACTAACAAACCCTTCACTTAATATGTAAAAGAATATTACAAAAATAACACACCAGAAGTAACACTCCATAGGTATTTTATAATCTTACCCATAAATCACATCGTCATCTGAATCATTCAGCATAGAAAATGCAGGATTGTCTTTCAACTGTGATTCTGGAAAACACAAATAAAGGTTAATTTAGTGTGTTAAATATAGAAATGTGACTATAGTTCTAACTCAACACTGTAGCAACAGACACAACAACTCTAAGATAATCATAATCACAGTTCAACAGAACTATTTCCAAACACGAATTCTCTCCTTTAAATTCTCTACCCTTCAGCCTCATAATTATAGTGTTCTTAAGAGTTAAGGAGACAACACAATTATCTCATTTTTAGATAGATATTCTCCATGTTGTAAAAGTTAGTTTCCTCCCCTGTGCAATTTCCTGTCATATTTCAACCTGCACATAAATTGATTATTCTTAATCATAATTTTGTATATATTTTAAAAGTACAGACTTCTTGGTTATTTCCAAGCTACAACTATAGTAGACCAAAGGTGGAATCCCTTGACTGCAAGTCAGTCATTATCCAGTTATTTTCTATCCTTGAAAGAGATGAAGGAAGGACTTGTACCTTTATGGTGCGATGAAAAGAAACACATACTTTCCAACTGCTATTTATGACAATTCCTTCTAGCTTGTTTTAAGGCCTTCATTTCTTGCATAACCTGTGCTGCTTAGCTGCAGTTCATAGTTATATGCAAGTAAAATTCAATCCAGCAATTTGCCATAGCATCTAATTCCTGGCAGCCTTTTACCTTCTGCTATCTACAAACAAGTATTTCTGCAACCCAGCAGAAGGCTTCCAAATTTATCTGCATCCAGCCAGTTCTTTTTTCCATTCTGGATGGAAAAACAGCATTTTTCTGAAACAGTTCTGTCCATCTCAACTCTAAAAAGTTTAAAGAAAGCACCAGCTCCACTATTTAGTGCCTTCCCCCTGCATGCTCAGCATACAAGATATAATGGGAGAGGCTGCTAGATAATCTCATCTAGGCCTCCTTTCCCATGAAGGGTTGGCCCACATCATCTTTCCAACCTAGGCTCTTCTATGGGTCCATACCTTGAACAGAATGCTTAAAGCAGAGAATGTAATCAGTAAAAATATTTATTTTAAAGATCTTTATCTGCTAAGGAGGGAAATGTTTTATAATCATCATGTAAGTCAGACTGTATCCTATACACCAGAATGCAAAACCAGAACTGCCACTGACTCAATCCTTTATTTGCCTTTACATGGGCCCTGTGCAGCCCTCCCCATGGCAAGTTCTCCAAAATTCATCCCATACTAGAGATCAGTTTCACTCCTACTTTTCCAACAGCCTATTACCAATTTCAGAGTCCAGTGTGCCAGCATGCCAATGTATTAACTTTTGTTAGAACAAAGTACAAATGAAGTGATGTTCTTCCTTAAGGGCTGTCTGTGAGTCACTTCAAAGGCTGGTGCATTACATGCAAACATCATTCTGACTATAAGCTTGATCTAAGTGCACAAGAACTGAAGCCTGGCTAATCAGTTGATTACATTTTATGTGTTCCTCCCTATTTCCAATACTGATTTGCTTAGGAGCAGTGAGTGCAGCTTCTGCTTGTGTTAACTCAAAGCAAACCTGAACAGTAATGAGACAACCAAAACACAAAGACATTGCACAGCATCTGCTAATACAGTAGCTCTTGTCATCCCTGTTTGCCAGACAATGGCTCACACTTACCATACAGTGCATTCTTCGAGGGGGAATACACGAAGGCTAATGTGTAGAGATAGAAGTTCAATAACCCATAAAATGATAAGAATTCTGCTGGTAGTAAGTGTCAAGGATATTGCTCAATATAGTTCCATACATATTAACTTTGGAAACAAGACCCAACCCATTCACAGGCTGTTTCAATGGAAAGAATGTTCACCTTACTGAAGTTTGAGAGCATGAATGGCTGAACAAAACTGCATGTTTTATATTTAATGACAACTAATGTACTCAAGCTGTTTGAAGGTAAAGCTCCCACTGAAAACGAAGCTTTAACACAAGCAACATTTGCTGAGGTAAAGTCTGCTCTTGAGCAGTGGAGTACATGGTCAATCAAACAGGTCTGCCTTCAACACTGAAAGAAAGTAGAGTAAGTTGGGTGTTAGGTGGGTTTGGTTATCTTTTAAAAAGTTCTTCCTTAGCACAGTGATGAAGAAGGAAGGAGAAAGGACTACATGTGGATAGAACTCTGAAGATGGTTTCTTGCCATTGTTTTGGGTAAATACTAAACGTTTTACATATGGTTTTCTCCTATCTCCCAACTCATACCTAAGCCTATCAGCAACCAGAGCAGCTGCAGTCAAACAAGCACTATCAGAAAGCAGAATGTATTAGGATCTCACGGTTCAGGGCCAGGAACACAGGTCACAATCCTGTTGTCAACAGACATCACAAATAGTCTCTCCCAAGCCACTTAAATTCTCTGTTGTAACCTGTATCACATGTAGACTTGGACCAACATATAAATGCATTTTCGGTAACTTCAAAACTATTAATTTCTCGTATTTTAGTATGCCCCATGACAACTTTTAAGTATAGAGCAAACAACTGAGGCAGCAAATACAGTCAAATTTGCCATAATATCTCATTAAAATTAGTTAGATATGCACCAGGCATGCATATCTTGGAAAGCATCACAAGCAGTTGTGATGCATATGATGTGACTGTCTAGGTCATAGCCTTTAAGAAGAGCCATTACAAAATGCTGACAGGAAATCTCAAACAAAACAGACTCAACTTAAAAATCTACCTAGAAGTCAAAGGTCTCAGTCTTAGGTACATCATTTTAAAGCACCTTCTGCATGAAAACAGATTAACATTCCTACTTGAGCAGTATCACAAGACAAGGATATAATTCTGATAATGAGTTGACAGCTCAGCAACGAAGTTGTCCTGTAGAACTTGTGCTCCAAAGCGTAGGTAGAGTATAACAATGCTGTGGGGAAAAAAAATAAAGCATTTAGGTGTACTGTGTCCTTAGGCTGCAAAATTGAAATAGCAGGTTGATAGAAGAGTATATAAGAGAATAATTACGTTAACGTGCTGACCATTTATTTTAAGATACATTTGCTTTGTAAATTCTTAATTGATTCTTTTGTGATTAAAAGTAAGCATTTGGTTGAGAAAAGCAGCAATCCTCAGATTCCATCCACTACAGACAATCCAACAGTCAACAGCTTTTTGAAATAACAGCTTGGTGTAGGGTAAACAGATATTAACAGTAATGTAAGAAACTAACTGTAAACTTCTGCTTTGACTAAGTGAAGCCTACAAAGCTCTAGAAGAACTCTGCCTAGTGAACTTCTAAATCTTGTGCACTGCCATGGTAATCGAAATTATATAGTTAGCTCCAAAAGCCTCAAGAAGGGTTAAAAAATTAAGAAATGCTTGCATCACAATAATATCAAAAGGCATTCTTCAGTTTCATTGACTAATTTATTAGCAACAAAATGTATTCAAAGCCCTGAAAAAAAGGTTAGAAAAGTTACAAATGTACTTTGAAAAGCCTTACCTAATGACAAGCACTACAAAGGTTAATGCAGTCAAGAATTTTAACCTGAGATCTGAAAAAGATTGAGAATAGTTGTTATCAGTGAATTTAAACCTACATCTAGGAGAAGCAAGCCTGTTTGGGAAGAATCAAAAATATTCCTTACCAACATAAGGCATGTTTCGAAGTTCAGAGCATGCCCTCACTATCAGGAACAAAAGGTAGAGAATGTATGTAGTTGCCACCACAAGGAAGAAGATTTTCATTCCCTATAAGAAAAGTGTTAGGTTTTATTATTTAATAAGATTTCATCTATTCCTTCTTCTGTCAATAGGAATCATAAGTTCCCAAAAGCACAACATAGAGTGGTCCATTTATGCAGGGAAAGTAGGCTCATGAAACAAGGATGGTGATACATTCAGGGAGGTTTTTGGGGAATGGAAAGAAAGGATGCTTAATAGAAGCCAGGATTTTGTTAGCCGAGTTCAGAGTTGGCTGAATCTCAATAATTTTCTCGAAACACAGCTCCTAAGAAAAATACATAGAACCATCTACATGAAATCTTCCTCTACAACAAGAAAGTCTGAAATTTACTAAGGTAGGGGATCTTGGCAGGAGTTAAGATGTACAAAACCGAATAACAGTTAAAATTTTTTCTTTCAATCCCAACAGACAAGAGTCTGTGACTAAACTTGTGGTGTTTAGTCTCCAGATTTACAAGACATTTTACTTTGCTCAACGGGATGGATCTCAGTATGGTCTACACATCATCTAAAGCAAAAACAAAAGTACTCTAGTCAGAGTAAGACCATCTGACCATCATTTTCTATTTTCTAAATTGTGTTATATGTTTTTGTAGGAGAACAAAATCCGTATCTCCTTATATTGCCTAACTGTACCTGACAACTGGACAGCAAGAAGACATTTTTGACTTACCTGGAAATTACCCGTGTCAACCCTGTATTGATATGTAGGATCATGTACTTCATTCACGCTAGAAAATATTCAAAATTAAAAAGTGGTATGTGCACAATTCCAGACGAGGTTAAAAAGACATGCTGACCAAGAAACCCACTCACAAAGAAAGGTTCAAGATGACTACGCAGAGTTTATAACAAATGAGTTTGGCTGTGTAAGTTGATTCAATGTCATTTGCTCCAGTGGAAACATGACCATTTACCATATATAGCAAACTAAATTCAAAGAAGTATGGAGGATTTAAATTGGGCTCATGTCTAATCACTCCACTTGTTTTTAGAAAATGCATATCTTGTAAATTCCTATAAGCCTTCAGGATTCCTAAAAGTCTTCAGGATGTAAGAATTTGAACTCCATTCCTGTATCACAATCAGAGCATTAAGAAATAGATACCACTAGGTATACATAATCTCCTCATTCTTGAACACTCTCAGCTCATACTTGTGCACTACATTTTAAATTACTTACGTTTGCCATATTCCCAGCGTAACAGAGGCCAGCCACAACAGTCCAACAATAAAGAATTTGGGCAGGTAGAAAGTTAAGCACTTCCTTTCCCCCTGTTAAGAAAACAATAGTGCAATGAAAGTGTGAGCTCACGCTTAAGATTTTATTCATTCTTGACAGAATAAAATAACTATCATCTTTGTTTCACTCAACATGAACTGGATCAAGAGACTCATCTTCTGTATTTTTATCCTGCACAAGTGACTACAGAAGACATTATATTGTATCATCATTTGTGTTAATAAGATGAAGCAGAGTTGGAGCATCCTATTTATAAGGTCCCACATATTTCACTGATAATGCAAATACAGTAATAGGCTCCAAAATTCCTATTTCTCTTATGTCATCACTTATGCAATATTTTAAAGTAGTTTAAAAAACCTATCAACTACAACATAAAACATCAAAACCCTTCAAGCAAGAATGAATCATAATGACATCCTAATTCTGACTACTGTCCCGTCTATTTCATTTAGGCTTGGTTGATGCAAAATAATCTATTTCACCATAAATCATTTTAACCCCAAAGCTTCATATGTTGCATTATACTTTATGAATAAAATAAACGTCTGTTTTGTAAGAATTTGGTTTCATTTTTGTCACCTTTTGAGAGAACAGGAAACAATTCCTGTCTCCCCAGTGAGTAGAAGATACTGTTGCATCCCTTACCTGTACTCTGATACCATGGTAGACACAAAGCCAGAACAGCAACAATGCACACAGAAACAGTGACTGGAATAGATCATCCAGCATTCCAGGAAACCAGCTGTTCACCAGAAAAGAAAGGGGAAAAAATGGATCTGTAAGAAAATAAGAAAAAAAGAAGCTAAACAGAGAGAAAAAAAAACCCTTCAGTATGAAAAGTAAAGCAGAATCTATCTTCAGCAGAACAAAAAAACCCTAGATTTTTTTTTCAAATTACCCCAGTAAATGAAATTGAGATTTGCTTTATTTTAAAGAAATTAAGAAAATGGTGCCTCCAGCAGCAATCCACTCTGTTGTAGAAGTAATCTCAAATGGTTGCCAAGATTTCAAGTTTTATTAGACTTTCTACTAAACCACCATTAACAGTGACAACCTAAAGAATTATCATACAATGACTAATATACAAATATTAGTTTGTTACTGCTAGAAAATGGTAGAATTTGCTGTATTTTACTGGACTAAAAGTAGCCTCCATTTTTAACTAAAGTATGAGTATCTGAAAAATGAAGAAGTAAGACAGCAGACAAACAGAAATTGAAAGGTTAAGTATGGTAGGCACCTATTCCAATCAGAGCTTTAAAGAAATAGTTGATATCCATGTGATTGAGAAGAACAAAATCCACCCACTCGTTATGCCCTTGAATTTGCTACACTTGGAAAGGGTTGTTTTTTTTAAATTTAGTTTTCTGAAGCCATATAAACAGCTGCCTACAGGTTCAAGAAAAATTCCATTTTGCCTTCTCTTTCTTTCTTTTCCTACTTCTTTTGTAAAAAGAAGACTTTCTAAAGATTCAAGGATGCAAGTAAGTACCATTGTAAAGTAGCAAGAGAGGAAGTAGGATGGACATCCATTTCTGTTCAATACCCCAGTCTCTCATGGAGAATTTCCGCAGGGAATGTGCGAACAGACACTATAAAACAACAACAACCATTTGTAAGGAAGGAATGCAGCCTTCAATTGTTTAACCACGGTTAAGAGAGAGCACAGCACATTGCAAAGGCTACTCCATGAGGCCTTTGCCACCGAGAACACAGTAAAACAGGAGCCAGGTCTCTCAGTTTCTATTTCAAGTTTGCTCACTGACCCCAATGCAAATTACTTAATTTCTCAAGCAAACTGAGAAGCACTACCAGCCCGTACAAGAAAATCAACAATGGGTGAAACAGAAAAAAGTTGCCTCATTACTGGTCACACACTACCAACAACTTCCACTTGAACTCACATTTTTAAAAAGCAGATTGCATTTTATATTTCACCTGCTGAGCAACATCATCTGCGAGAAAAATGCTATGCAAGTGTGTAGTACTTTGGTGTCCCTACTCTGAAAATTCAGGATTTTAGATTTTATGTTGGTTTTTTTTTTCCAAACACTTCTTTTCCAGGAGTCAAGACAGGTTAGAGAGCAGACGTCATCTAAATCATAGCATACTTTAGGTTGTAAGGGACATTTGGAGGTCATCTGACCCATCCTCACATGCAAGGTAGTGATAACTTTAATGTTAGATCAAGGTCAAACAACCTACACCCTGGCCATCCTATTCCAAAGCCTGAGCCTACCTCACTGCAAAAAAAAAAACTTTTCTTTAGCCTCACAATAATTTCCTTTGGTTAAGCAAATTTTTTTGTTTAATCCAAAACCAGAGTTTAGAAAAGCAAGTTTTCCCATTATCCTATTTTCTCAATGTCCCTTCAATATCACTTGTAAAAACATAAAAGCAGCAACTGCATAAGTATTTCACAAACATTTTTACACCCATTCAGCAATATGTCAACTTTGTCAAATATAGCACTACAGAGCAGTGTTATGAGCCACCTACATAATAAATTCCAGAAAAGCTGAAACAAAATCTTACCGTGACCATAAAAGTAAGAACTACAAAGACAAATCGGAACCATATTTCCACTTGGGAGAAAGTTGGATTATAGGTCTTCCACTACAACAAAACAGAAGAGCCCAATGAAAAGAATTTTGACACATTTAGATACATATGACATCAATAATTAGCACTTTATGCAGATACTGAAAAGTTCTGTGGCTTTTCAAAATTTAAAGGTATAACCAAATCCCACTATGTCACCTTGGAAAGATAAAGATAAATTCGTACTCACAGGACTATCTGATAAATAGATAAGCAAAGCAGCCTAATAGCCTTGCTTCTCTTTTATCCTGCCACTTCATAACATACTCAGTGATGTCATATGTTAAAGCACTCTCAGGACAAACAGGATAGTCTTCATTGATTTCAACTGCACTTTCAAAGTTTGAACGCCAATAAATGAGTAAATCCAGTGTGTTCTTCTGTACTACCAAGGTCAGATGTATAAATTGATTATGAAGGGGTCAAAAAGGTATGGGGTACTTCCTGTAAGGGGTTTGTTTTCTTAAAGCTCAATCACTTGTCTCAGAAGTTAAAAAAGAGAAAATTATGTAAAGGAAGGATAAGTAGCTTACTAGGAACACAGAAATCTTTACATAGGTTAAGGGGGAAAGCCTCCTTCTTCTACTCTAATTATTAGAAAGGCATGAATATTAATTATAACATGTCAGTTTGCATAAACTCTGCTCTGTTGACAATTTATCTCATACCTGGCATGCTTCTGAAGCCATTTTTGAAATGTAAACTCCCTGGCACAACACATGCTCTGCTCATCTGAACAAGAAGCTTTACCTTTCAATGTATTAAATCTGTCAACCTCTGTCTTGTCTTTTTAAACTGTAAATGTAGAATGAAAATTATATGTAGAGAAACCTATTATGCAAAAGGCAATCCATTGATTTCAACTGAGATCACCATAAAGAATTGTAATAATGAAATAAATTTGACAATTTTAGTTACTGCAGGGAAGTTTGGGTTGGGATTTTTTGGGACTGCATACAAGTCTGCCTTAAAGGCAGCCTGCAAAGCCAGATAATAAACTGTACAACTATAAATGCCCAAACACTTTGTTCTGTTTGAAATATGGAACTAAATAAAGGGTTTGTGAGCTTAGGATTTTTTCCCCTTAGAGCTTATTTTTAATTATGTGCTTTATGCACCAGAGCATTAAAAATATTAGTATTTAGAAAGTTAATTTAGTATATTAAATATATAATTCCTTTACAGTAAGATTTTTGGTTGCCACCTGCTCTGACTGAATGCTATGTACAGGTAGATACACCATAGTAACCTTTTTATAAACTTGGTTTAGTTCCCTTTTCAAATGCTTCTAAATTTCTTTCTGGAGTCAATCAATACACATGATACAAGTGTTTTATAAGCAATCTTTAGCACTATGAATTGAGAGAGTTATTCCACTGGAGATCATTTGAATGAATTATTTTAGTAACCTGCTTGTGTTAGCGGAAAAAAAAGTTCTCTTCCTCATAAGCACAGCGACCCCCCCCAAAAATCTCTTAATTTTTCTTTGTTAAACCTTTCCAGCCCACACTTACATGAAATCTGGAAAATTTTGCTAATTCAGGTACACCCCCTGGAGGGGCTGAAAAAAATACCATCCTTCAGACAGGGAACATCTCTATAAGCAAATGCAGAAAACTGGATGTTCTAATCTAGCTTGCCTATTGTAAAAAACACCTCCCAGCATTTGGACTGAATTTATCTGTTACAGAAAACAGCAGCAGTAGTTCTGAGAGAAAAGCTTTTCCTTACAGAGTTAAAAAATTTGGTCTAAACCCTCATCAACAGTAAATGCTGTAACAGCTCTGACATTAGTAGTGACAGAAAAAATAATTATGATGCATTTTTTAATTTATCTTTGAAAATCTGATACTTTTAGTTAAAGCACACGTCTACAACATTAAAGAGACTTCTTTTACTAGTATAAACCTTTATACTTACTGTGAAAGTAATATTCTGGATGGTGTCTGTTAACTTGTTTAGATCTTCAAAATTAACAAATATGTTGTACTGAGTGTAGTTCAGGTAGCCCAGGTGAGCAACAATGATTTCACTGCATTTCTGTGAACACACACAGATAACGGTACATAAAAGTCTTTAAATTATTCCAGAATATGCACTGTCAGTACAGGTTGGAGAATTTGTTCCTAAATGGTCCAATATGGATAACATTTATTATATATCTCACCAATCTCAATCAATCTGATGAAGACTTTCTTGAAAGACACCAGAGAGAGCAGAAGAAACTGATAAAGTCAATCAGGTGGATCAATGGCTGAACAATAAACAGCATCAGCTTTTCACTTGAACTGGTGGCAGCAACTGCTTGCAGCACTAGGACAGAACTGAGTAACTCTGTGAATTATTCAAGCTGGTGTGAGATGGGGCTACCTTGTACTAGCTCATTTTTAAAAGGCAACAGGAGGAAAGAGAAAAGCCAAGTATATTGCTCTCTTGTCTGTGTTATTAAATCTGATAGAGCACTATTAATTAATTTCTGCAAATGTGTGCATATATCTATATAAAACACTTGATTTATTATATATGCTTATCATAAAAAACTTTAGCTATGCCCTTCCTAAAGGATTTGCATCTGGAGAAGCTGTTTTGGATGTCTTTAAGCCCAAAAATTTCAGTGAAAATTACATTAGAATCTCCAAACATTTCTTCACAGTAGCAAAAAAATTTGGCCACAGCTGCCAGCTGATTTCAAGCAGACTCTGCAAGGCATTGGAGAATAATTTTCTCTCCTCTGGAACCCCATATCCAATCTTCTGCTACAATATCCCTTTCTTCAGTACTGCTAAACCTGTTTAGGTGACTGAACAGGACCCACTGCTTTACTGACAAAGAGCAACTCTAACAAGAAAGAGGGGTCTTTAATGGACAATAGACACAAGTCACAGAAGAAAACAGAAAAACGATGGACAGGTAGGTGTCTTGTCAGCATTACTGCCTATGCTGCTATTATAAATAAAACTGTCCTGCAGAGTCTTTCCTGAGACATCTTTAACAGATACATTCTTCCTATTTGCAGTGTAAAGTGGCATGCACACAGATTTAAAGAAAATGCACTACGTCAGAGTTTTGTTTAAGCAAGTGCATACTTGTGCACAACTGAGTAATCTCGTCCGATTGTGAACTTGATTGTTAACATATGGTGTGCTTCCATCCTTCACCACTCCCAGGACTTTGACTGTCATAGTCACATTCTTCTTGAGGGATACTGGAATTAAAACAGAAAACATTAATCTATTGCTACATGCAGAAATGAAATCTCAAACAGAGTTCCAAAATCGTTTAGAACACATATGCCATCCAAATACTAATGAGACGTACTCAGTTACACATTACTGGAGTAGGGGTACAGTATTTTTATATGTAGGCAGTAAGTCACAAGCCCTGTACTGAATCTTGACAGATTAACAATTACTAATACAGTTTTTCTCACATATATACAGGGAAGCTTTATTGAAAGATCAATATCATTACAATCTACACATCTAATTCCCCCCAAAATAAAGAAGGACATACAAAGATTATCTAGATACTACTGTTTTCACAGAAATAACTAGCAACTTTTCCCCTACTCCTGTTGCTTACAATTCAATCAGTGCTGTCCATGTCTTTACGAAGGGAAGGGGGTGAAGTGGAAGAAAAGCATATCAGAGGAAAAACCCACCAACCACAGCCAGAAAGCACCAGGATCCTGTGTGTGACAGATGGAACTACAGATGCAATAGACAGGTTACTATAGCAGTTTCCTGAGAATTAGGTAAGATTCTCACCATCACGCTGATCCAACTCAACTACGCAGGTCAGCCACAGCTGCTGGTTGTAAGTTGACAGTGGTGGAGAACTTAAATTAAATGGTTTCAGCTGTAAAAAACCCCACAAGGTTAGCACCAGCCTTTACATTGTTACATGGCATATCTGTAGTTACAACGATGAAAGGCATGTTAATTATGTTTGTGCCAATGTTTTTGAGAAGAGATTCATACGTGCTTCTCTGTGGACAGTGAGATAAGCAGCTCACATAGAAGTCTTCCAGAGCAGTAGCTTAAACAGCACATGTATTTTGCACAGCCCTGACATAAGGAAAGGTGCAACTACCTAAAGCCCATAAAAGCAGCAGCAATAATAACAGAAAAGTTCAGATATGAAAAACAAAATCCTGAGGCCTAGCCTGGACATAAGAAATAATTTTTAGCACTTTACATCAAAAGTCAGATTTGTGGGTCTTTATCTGCTACACAGTTTTAAACTTGTTAAACTATAACTACAAAAATAACCCTATTTTCGACTAGGTTTTCCAAAAATCCCACATTCAGTTCAAAAGAATGAAAGATATCATTAACAGAAAAAATCTATATGCAGGAAAGATCTCTCTAATTTGAAAGCAAGATGTGCTTTAAAAAAAATATAATCCACCCACAGTACTGTATCAATCCAAACATACATAGGTGACTAGTAGGTAAAAAAAAAGAAACGTCCCAGTGTATTTAAAGAAAAGGTACTTAAAAAAAAAAACCCACAACAAAACCTTTTTTACAGTTTCACAAAAAATACTTTAGATATTTGGTTGACAGTGAAGAGCTAGACAAACAAAAATGCAAGAACCAAGAAGCAAAACATGAAAGCATTTAAGAACATGTGAATGTTCCTTTCAAGAAGCCAGATCCCATGTCTTGGTCACATGATAGTGAACAATTAACAAGAAATATTTCTTTATCATTAGTTTCCACTGCATGTTCTCAATTTGTATTTCTGAACCCCTACAAGAATCTCCAACATTAATTCACCAGGGAAAAACTCATGTGTTTCTTTACCAGAAACTGCTGTGCAGAAACATCCTAGAAAGCTCTACCTGACCTGCTCACAATAGCAAGGGACCAGAAATTGCTGCTGGGCTATACACAAAGGAACACAGTGCAGTACAGTATTGCATGTTCAGCTTCAAACTGGAAAGCACCACTAAGACATTCTGCAGTAAAAGTTTAAATATTTTAAATAACTGGGGGGAAGGAGGGAAATGTTTAACATTACTAACATCAAATAAAGCCATTCATATAATCCAACAATATTTACTAACTCTTACCTTTAGGCTGTTATTTAAGTCAGTTCTTGCTACAGAAGTTTCAATTACATTAGGACCTATGCAATATGTAAGAAGGAAGAAAGAAAATAATATTGAAGTATACATATAAGAGATGATGTAAATATAGGTTTTGAACAGACTCTACAAATAGTATTCCACTTTACAGATGTTTCAGATAAAGGGTAAAACACTTGGATATTTCAGTGTGATTTATAAATTTGGCCTGCATGTTCCTTTAAGCATCTCTGCCATGGTATTTCTAGGCATGATTAAATTTGAAGTAAATTATAAAACAAGAACTCCACATCAGAAGCCTTCAAAGTGTACTCCAAACTACTACAATTTTAGTAGTAGTTTTTTATTCATATATATATATTTATATCTCCCAAGATTTTATGTGAGTGCAGTCATGAAAGCACTCAGCTACACAACCCCCTCGTTTAATTGGATCAGGTTGCTGAGGGTCATGTCCAGTTAAGTCTTCAACATCTTTAAGGACAGAGACTCCCACAACCTGTCTGGGAAACCTGTTCCAGTATTTTACCACTGTTACGGTATGAAAAATTTCCTAACATCTAACTGTGTTCCAGCTTGTGTTGCAGCTCTTAGAAAAGCCCCATCTTCTGCATATCTCCTGATAAGGAGGTTCCAGACAGCAGTACAATTTCCCTTTAGGTATGCATGAACACAGGAGACTAAGGACAAGAGGAATGCACATGTGTTTTTATGTACACAAAACACAAAAGGACTAAAGGAAAGTGACAGGGAGGAGTAGGAAAAGATCTGTGTCTATACAACAGGTTGTGAACACACAGAGAAGATGTACAGCAGGTAGGGACACGAGCAGGACATATACACCTGTATTTGGGCCAGTAAGATCCCTCTGTCCAAATAGTCTCTCCCTGTATATATTTGATTAGGCAATTTAACGGAATTTATTAATCCTCAAAATATGCTCTTTCAATCACAAACTCAGTACTATAAAAATTATGCAAGAAAAACAGTTTCTCACTAAGACCAAATACTTCAAAGTTACTACAGAGAGACAATGGGAAAGAAGGACGTTTATAAATGAGCAGCATGGGATCATTCTGTGCAATACAGGTTAGCTGCCATGACAGCTCTAAGCATGCAGCACTGCTTGGGCTCCTACAACCACTCTAATAACAATTTCAACTATCTTACAGACTTAAAAGGAAAAATTAAGAATTTCAGTCACCACAGCCAGAAATTCATATTAGAATTGCAGTGCAACACCACTAACTGCCACCCACTATGAAGTCAGTTCTGCATCATTGACCTTTTCAGTTCTCAAATACATATAAACCAGATTTTTGAAAGGCATTTTTTGTTTTAAAAAGCAAAAGTGAATTTCACCATTGGTAAGTCATTACATGTCAGTAACTAAGTCTTGACAAAACAAATAAAATGACCCTTTTTTAAGGGTTTGTTGTTTTCTTTTTTAACTGGAAGATATGAACCAATATTGGGACAGAAAAATCACAAAGTTTTTAGGAACAGCAACCAAAAGATAATGAAGTTCTAGTGCTATAGCTGCTACTTCTCTAGCATGTGATACATAAAAGCTTTTTAAACAAAATGATATTGTGGCTGTGTTTCTAACAAATGGAGACTAATTTAAGTAGTTATTTTCTTTTAGTCTTGCTCACTTAACAGAATAACAGATGAAGGCAAAGAACCACCCTGAGGTGATGAACTGCACAGCTATAGTAAATGAGTTATGCACCTTGGATTTTCTTTGCACTTGTCTCACCCCAAAGACAACATAGACCCATTGAGAAAAGAGAAAGGAAGTGAGTGCAACTTGGAAAACAGATCATACAACAGATCTGTCTTGGGTTACACGAACTGTAAGAGCAACATCCATCTCAGATCAAACTGTCTTGATTTCTCAGATGAAAATCAAGAGTTCTGCCAGACTTCCCAAACTACGGGTGGAGACGTTGAGTGTGGGCAATGGCATATTTAAGTAGCACAGAAAACACAGATGCATTTCCCACACTTTCATTTACTTAGTGGGTTCGGTGAGCTTTTCTCACACTGCACCCCTTAATGAGGAAGCATTCTGTTAGGGCCCCTCCTATTCACAGGAAGCAAGCAGCTGTCAACAAAAGCCATGAGGAATATCACAGGAATTGTTCAGTGGGTCTCCTCCCAAGGTAAACAGCATTCTTTTAAAAATATGTAAGTTATAATAATGAATGGTGTCAGTCAAACTATCCAGCAAACCAGTCTTACAAGGACAAGAATCCCACAGCCATGCCAGCTCCTGAAAGGGATCACAGGCAAGGCCTGGGCCCACAGCAGGGTACAGATGACCCAGTGTTGCTTACAGCAGCCAAGTCCCCTGGGCCAAAGGTAAACAAATGACCAGATTACTCAGCATATAGACACACCAACACACCTCTCTCTCAGGTTCTGCTACTGATTAAGAACAAAGCACTCAGTTTGCTCTTCCAGGAGCATTGCTTTTTGCCCGGTCTTACATAAAGCAACTTTCTTTCATTTTTTGTAGCCTGGCAGTATAAATACACAACTACAAATATGGTTCAATATTAAAGCCAAATAGCCAAATTACACTAAATTAAATAATTCATTTTTTTTCTTTATCATTCATACAAAATGCACTTTTGCAAATATGTTTATGCAGTATTTTAGTGGCCAAATAATGCCCTTCAATCCTACAGCCAGTCACAGGAATATCAGTGGTTAACTTTTATGAACTGAAAGCGTATTTAGACCTTAGGCTGCTATAACAAATCAAACAGCAGGAAAGAAGGTTTTATTTCACAGACAAATTTCATTAATGGAGACTATTATGACAAATGTACTGCCTACAAGGCACAGATGGGCATAAAAAGCCCCAACAGCTGCCTCCAATTAACCCACACTTCTTTCCAAGGCTGGCAGGACTGGATGGCTCCCAGGCCTGGGCAGCCCTTCTCACTCTAAAGGAGGTGAAGGACAGGGCAGAGGTAGAGACAACCCAACAGACAGGCAGGAAGTGCCAGAGAGGGGCACAGGAGAACACACTGGACATGCTGGGTGATGTGGAAGTCAACAGTAAAGTAGAGGAAGATGGTAACAACCTAAAGTAATTCTTACATAGAGGGTGGATTGCCTAATGAGTACTAATCCCTCCCTTCCCTTCTCCCTGTCTGTCACTTCACTTCTGTATTGATAAAGCTTCCCCAACAGCAGAGTATTAGTACATTTAACACTGCTAGGACAGCACACTGACTTATTTTTCAAGTATGTTTTAGCCCTGGTAAAGCTCTCTGGCATGAAATAAAGAGGGCTCCCTTGCTTTTCAATTCCCTAGTGACACTGCTAGACTTGCTGACCAGACTACCACAAATCTCTCTGATCTCCAGGATGAGTATCTAGGCACTATGTGCTCAGCCTCCCAGGTCACATCAGGACTCTCACAAAGATCTCTGAAACCAGAAACCTAAGCTAATATATGTTTGACAAGTGAAGTTCATATTTTTACATTCAAATATTTTGTATTTCTGTGGCATTTATCATCCAAACATTTAGAAGGCTTTACAAAGTTATCAGTTTCCTCACAGGAAATCAAGTATTAGCACTACCATTTTACAGATAAAAATACTCAGAAAAACAATTAATGTAGCAGTCTGCTGAAAAATTATGTTGCAATGAAGCTGCTTTTGTTTCATTTTATCGACTCTCCCCTGCAAAGCAGTTGCAAATACCAAGTCCCTGTAGGTAGTACTCCAATGAAAAAGTGAGATGGAAGAAACACTTCCCTGTCCCTGTCAAGACTAATGCTTCCTCAGACACCTCAGGAGCAGTAAGCTCATCAGCATTTAAATACATCTGCAAATACCAACAGGTTTAGACAAAGTATATGAGAACTGTAATCTTTTAAAAAGAGAACATCCTTACCTGCTATTCCTATGAAGACTGTCAGACCAAAACAAACAAAGAATACTACAAAGACCAGAACAAAATGCCTTTTGGACAGCGTATACAATCGCATCGGGGCCAGCCTACAGGAAGCAAAAGAAACCACAGAATTAGTGTTGGTCATATTTCTAAAGTGGCAGAAAATAGACCCCATTCATTCTTCAACAAAGAAAATTAAACTAAACTATGAGGTAACATGTCATGCTAAGAAAAAAATACATTAACACTGCTTCATAAAGCAAGAATAACAGGAATTATTAAACATATGTACACACACATCTGTGCTTCAGAATGTATGAATTTTGCCCATTCTTTTTATGCTAGGGTTCTTGACTGTCCTAAAACCTGAGCAATAGAAAACATTTCTTAAAGAGAGAAAAGGTTGTTATTGTTATTTTATACATTAATAACTTAAAAGTCTAAGACACCATGTCTCCTGCAATGACAGCTTAATCCAAAGGGACAGACATCACTAACGACTCAATTACCTGCACAGGATCTTGATGAGTTGTCTATATCCTATAAATACATTTCATCCCTGCAGGATCACCCTAACAAGCAGTAAAGCAGAACTTCAGATCTGCTAGATGTGCATGCCCAGGCTTTGAATTCTTGTCTGAGCTCCACCAAAGCTTGGGAAATAGAAACCTGAACTTACGTTAACTATTGGACACCTGAATACACATACACATGCAAGCAATGACATCTCTTGCACTACGCTTTGGTGGTTATCATTAGGTTAAAGACAAAACGGGGGGCCAAGGCTGTGGGTGTGTATTGAAAACATCAGTTGCATTCCCTGGAAAACAGGTAACTTCCAGTTCTGTTAGTCTAAGGGAAATATGATCAAATAACTAGTCCTACACAAGGTGTCCCCCCTGTATCTTCCCTTTTGTTAAATGCATATTTCAAAATAAGGACAAATCTACCATGTTTCAAAACACAGCCAACATTTCCTCCTGAGTTATGCCAGAACTGAGTCACCATATACGTGACTTTCTACTGCTGTTCCAGGAGGTATGATCATAGGAATCTGTACAGTTTATATGGGGGTCTGATGGGGTGGTGGCAGTGTTTTTTGATAAATTTGTATGAACATCATCATGGAAAGAAATGAAACCATAAGATTTATATTACAGAACTTCCTTTTAGCTTGGAATAAAACTTCTCTTTTCACCAGCCGAATGGTGCTCTTACTGGTTCACCACATTAACAAAGAATTGCAGAAAAGATGGTGAAATCCTTCCCATAAGCCCAGCCTGAGCCCTGGGACCAGGTACCGCATGCTGCATGCATGGGCAGCCCTTAAAAGCAAGGCAAACTATTCACTTCAAACCAGTACAAGGATTTAACAATAACAATCTCTATTTTCTTTGAGAATCACTACATTTTCTCCAAATGAAGCACTACCAAAAAAAATTTACACTATTCATTTACTGTAAAGTTTGAGAGATCCAGATCTTAATTTATTAACACACAATAATGTGTGGGGAAGGGAGAAAAACCCCACAGAAGTAATGAGAACTGTAGGCAAGTAACTGCAAATGTTACGAGTCTGCACAAACTGGCTGTGCAGGACTCCAGGCACAGCACCTGCAAAATATCTGCCACACACCTTTACATACAGCAGAAACTCTGCATCAGTCTAGAGGCCAGAACAGCTGATTGTACAACCAAAAAAGGCAAAAATCATACATGACATTAACAAGTAATTACCATATAAGCAGTATCAGATCATCACACAGAGACCTCACAAATAGGTTTTTAAGCTGACTTTTAAAAATGCCAATTAATAAAGGCATTTCAAACCAGAACCTGTCTGCACAACTTTGGCAGGGATGTAACTACAGTATTTTTCTTATATCAATGTCTTAAAACCTCAGCCTTCATGCACTTAAACCATGTTAAAGTTATTAAATCCATGCTAGTACTAAAATAACTAACTAAGGTGCATTTTTCTATCAGCTCCAGGGATTCCTTCAGTTCCACAGATGACTTGGTATTCCCAGTCTATCTTAGTACACCACATACAGGATATTATCTTGAGATACCAAAGTATTAATCTTAAGAAAATCCTTGACATATAAAAACAGTACATAAAATGTTCACACGCCTAAATTAACTTTAAGAGTTCAAGTGGATATCAAATGCATACTAAGGATCTCTCAGCACAGGAAAGTCCATGGCTTGAGCATGACATCTGGAAGAGTATCATGTTTGCACTAAGGCATAACATATACCTGTGCTGCTCTGAACAGCTCACATCTGGGCACCCACTTAACAGCTACAGGCTGATGCAGAATACTTCTGACTTGCTGTGCATGTTCCTGGTTCTTCTGATAAGCTCCCTAGTTTCAAAGTTTCTGCACACTTCAAAATGCTTGATGTGAACATGAAAAGCAGCTCCTTCTCCACACTCCTTACAGGAAAGTCGCCAGTTCCCCATCCAGACAACACAGTGTTACAACCACTGGCAATTAGCACCTTGGTTTACTCATAAGCCAGAGTAGATGTGAGCTTTTGAAGAAACACGTTCCAGGCATTGGCTCATTCTTTATTCCAACTGCTCTCCAAATGGTGCAACACCTAGTAGTCGGGATGGGTAGGTGTGCACCTAGGTACCAGCAGGGATGCTGTGCC
This sequence comes from Drymodes brunneopygia, assembly GCA_013400955.1. NCBI lineage: Eukaryota > Metazoa > Chordata > Aves > Passeriformes > Petroicidae > Drymodes > Drymodes brunneopygia. The sequence continues at coordinate 821,601 of VZTZ01036284.1, forward strand.
CAATAAAGAGTGCAAAGAGTGGAGACACAGAGAGGAGGGACACATCCCATGTTTTCTTTTTATTCACACCTGTACTCCCCAAGTCCCTCTTAAGCCACCGACTGAACGTGCTGCTTTAGAGGTCAGTAAGGCAACATGGACACTTTTACTAACAGCAAGTGTAAGAACTCAGCCAAATCATAACTGCATTTCTCATGAGGGCAAACAACAATTTATGGCATTCCTATCAGGTGATGCATGCTTCTTCATTGCCCCTTCACAGCCACAGAACTTCCTTGTGTGGATTTAAATGCCTCCCTGCACCTATCACCCACTGATGTACAAAGCAGGTGAAATCACCTTCCCATTAGTTCATTGTTTAACACCTGCCTCTTGGAAAAAGATTATATAAAGTTTATGAATATACATAAATGCAAGTTAGTGATCCCCCACTGACAGCCTCTATCTTACATGTGAAAGGCCCAATAAAGAATGAAATGTTGGAAATGCATTTACGGCGAAATCGAAAAAGATTCCTCACTCTGGATGCACCTGTTCAAACAAGTAAAGAACTATGCTTTGCTTTACCAAGCCAAGTGGAATATGCTTTAATCAGCCCAACCACAGCAGACGAAAGCTCAGGACTAGCCATGCAACTGCATGCAGGCCTTTCAGGCAGCTTTTAGCACCTATACTCCGCTTTATCCTAATACAGCATGGTTTATAATTAACTTATGTCTGAAACTGACTGCGAAGCAGGAGAAAGCACTGAGATACAAACAGAGAAATATAATAGTTAGACTTCTCAAATAGCAGTCAGTAAAACTAAACTGTAGTAGTGCAGCCTGTGACACAGTGAACTTTGGAAATGCACACTGATAACAACTGCAATCTTTCAGCAGCCATTCATACATGAGATGTAAAGATGAGTTACATCTTGCTTTTGGAGTAAAGTTTTGTCTCAAAAGGTTCAGCAAAATGTTTCTCAGAATATTCCTCATCTTCAAATCATTTCTCATGACTGCACAAATAAGTCTTTAATGAAAACCATCATGAAAAACAGAGCCTGTTACACAATAGTTTACACTTAAGACTGACTTTAAAGAAGGGAAAGCTGTGGCAAAACTGAGATTAAGTGGTTGGTAGGCATGGACTTGATATCAAAATCAGAAATAACTCGCTTTTATGCACAGCAGCGTTTCTGAAATCCTAGCCTCAACATCTCTGCCTCCAACTGCTCTTCTCTATTTTAGGTTCACTCTCAAATAGGACCATCAAACCCACTTTGATTTGAATTATTATATATGCTACCTACATTCACAGTACTGGGTCTATCCATATACCCTGCACTTGCTCATGGTTTAAAGGCATTGATTGCTTCAGTGTCACTCAAAAGACCTTGAATTTCTTCTCGCAGATGTATTCCACAAGGGTTAATAGCTAATGAGGCAGCACATGACTACATAAAAAGAGGCATAAAATTAACATTGTCAGTACTATGCAGAACTGCTACATGACAACTGATAGATAACCGTGGCTATGCTTTACCTTTGCATGTGTGCACGGGGTGGGTTTGGCTTTTTAGGTTTTTTAGTTCTTGTCTGTTGTATTCATTTAAGTCTGAATAATTAGTCACGGCTATGGCTCTGTCCATGCAAAGAGATATCCGGGAAAACAAGCTTTTCTTTTTCCTTTAACAAACAATCTGAGAGTGGAGATACCGGGGGTGGGGGGGGAGGTTTTATTCACCATATAAAAGGCAAACTCAGAGCGCTGCTCTAAGGAAAAGGGCAGCCACCCTCGGGGTTCTGAGGGGCGAAACATAACCTCAGAAACATTCATTTAAGCCTCAGCGGGCTGATTTCCTTAACGAGGATAACGTGCATAAACTGAATTAGATCCAGATTGCCCGTAGAGTTTGAGGAGTCTCCCTCACTGGAGANAGCCCGCGGGGACACGCGGCCGCGGTCCGCGGCTGGTCCTGCCCTGCCGAGCGCTGCGGGTTCAAAATCACAGTAACGCAGAGTCACGCAACCGGTTAGGTTGGTAAAGACCTCCAACATCATCGACTCCCACCCATGACCGAACACCACCGTGTCAACTACACCATGACACGGAGCGCCACGTCAGTCTTTCCTTAAACACCTTCAAAGACGGTGCCTCCACCACCTCCCTGGACAGCCTGTTCTAATGTCTGATCACCCTTTCTGTAAAAAAATTCCTCCTAATGTCCAACCTGAAGCTCCTCTGGCACAGCTTGAAGCCATTTCCTCTTGTCCT
>VZTZ01036284.1:834434-999123 GCA_013400955.1 Drymodes brunneopygia
AATGTGTGCTGGCAGGAGGTTACTCCTGGTGGTGCAGTGAGAGAGAGACAGACAATTCATCTTCCCCAGCAGGTGGGGGAGAAAGGGAGAGGAAGGTTCATCTCTGACTGAGAAGTTCTATTTCCTACCTATGAATATTTCTCAGCTTGAGAAGACATAGCAGCAGGATAAAAGCCACATGCACATTTAAGTTGGAGACAGCTTAAAGGTTCTTAATAACCTCAGGACTGTTGCTGAGGAGCAAAGAGCTCAAGGGTAGAGCCTGACGAGCTCCTGAAAAACTGCTCTGAAACCCTGGGACAGGCTCAGCAGGTCCCCTGTGCTTCCATGTCTATGTTTTAACATGCCAACATCCTGTGGCTGATGTAGCCATGTAGGATTTCCTGGAACAGTTTGTTCCGGGGACACATTTCATTAGGGATCAAGATTTAGCCATGTTTTCCCTCAAAGCAAGAATTAAAATTCTTTGTTATGTGTGATTAATGTGCTGCTCCCAGTGCTTAGGCTAAGAGGTGGGAATTATCAATGGGATCTTTAAATATTTTACCAAAAGGAAGAAATAAAACATTTAAGGCTTCAGCTGAGTAAAACTGTGTTCACTGCTGGGAATTATGCACTTAGTATGGAAAAGTAATAAAAAATGGAAGATTAAAAACAGATTACCATTTACTTACTACTAAGTGACCTCTATTGCATTTATTTCTAAAAAAAACCAAACCAAATCAACCAATCAAAAAAAAGCCCCTTTTTTTTGCTGGTTTTCTGGTTGGTTGGTTCATTTTTTGAGGGCCCAGAGCAGCATAATTCCAGAGATGCAATGTATTTTCCTCTTTGTTGTCCTGAATATTATCCAGGCTGCTTCCAGTGGTGTTTGTCTCCCTATACCTCAAATGCCATGGGAGGGTTCCACACCTTCTATGGAAGGCTGGCAGGTTACTCACAGAGAAGGTGTTAGCACTGACCACATATTAACCCACCAACTTCTGCTATCAAAAAAACCAGACAGATTTTCAACCAACAAATACCAGATATTACAGGATTAAAATGAGGCTTGTGAATAGCAAATCTTGTGGGAAGACACAAGCAGCTGTATATTCCCACTGTGGTTCACATTAAACACTCAAAAGACTCTGAGGTCAAGAATGCATTTTGAGTCTCCAAAATACTTCAATACATTGACAGAACAAGCAATACTCAGGGGTGTATGCAACAACATGTTTAAGGTAAAAAAAAACCATTAGCTTGCATCCTAACTTTTTCATCAAAGAAATTTCAGGTTTCCTTATTTTAGTAAATGAGATAAGCATTAAAACATATTTTTAATATTGAACAGACACTTCTATTAAAACTGTCAATCTGTTTTCTCTTGTGAAGATCTGATACTTGCTGCTCACTTCCCGCAGCCCTGCAGACCCAACAGATCACGCTTCTCCCATTACTGGGTGTCTGTCTTCCCTGTCCAGTGCAGCCACAGCACAGACTGGGCTGGCACAGAGATGTGTTTGGTTCTGCAGGAAGCACAACTTCAGTTAAACCAAAGGGAGGCCAAGGTTTCATAGACAGCTTTGCAAACAAGATGCAGGAGTTACCAACAGATAACCTGCACTGGGGCATGACTTACCCCACTCATTTCAGGGTACCCCAGGTCATCTATCCAAGCACAGCACCTTCTGTGTCACCCTGATTTTGCTGATTTTCACAGCATGTGATAGAAGAGAGGCAGCACCAAGCCACATCCAAGAACAAACCAATCTAAAGTACACTGAGAGTCTTACAAATCTCTGTTAGAATTTAAGCATCTGGAACTCAATTCATCCCGAGTGATTCTGGACTTCATGAGGAAGAGAAAAGCCCCAAGAATCTAAAACTAAGAAGTGATCAAACTCAACATCTGCACTGCATCATATCACATAACCTGGAAAGAGTCTCTTTTTGAGGCTGGAGCTTATCAGAAGTCCCCCTTATCATTTTTCTTCCAGGTTCTCTCCCTATGTATAGTAAGCCTTTTGCAGTATCAGCCACATGTATTATATTGTGGTAGTGGTTAAAAACAAAGTTTAGCAATCCATTAAAAAGCACCAGGTTACTACTCTGGGCTCTTTCAGAAGCAATAGCAGCTGGTGCTGAGAAGTTAAGGGAATAAATGCTGCCAACTCAAATCCCCTTCTTCCCTCCCCCCCCCCCGCCCTTTTTCTTTTTATTCCAGTAAGGGAACAAACCCCTCAAACACACAGAAGTCCAGCTGCTTAACAAACACTTTCTCCCCCAAAACCGTTTTGAGCCAGAGAAAGGCAGTAGTGGCAGCTGCTGGCTGAAAGGAGCAACTGCCTTTTTCCTTCTAAGTGGAATTAAGGATGGGCACATCAGGTGACACAGAAACAAGCACACGTCTGCACTGACTGCCAAGACAAGAGAACCTGTGCTGCTGTTACACAGCCTCATTTACGCCCGAGTCTCACCATATACAGGAGTTGTCACTGAGTAGAAATCGTGCTGAGCCCCACAGAAACCTCGTGGGTTTGGTCCACCTGTCCTGTTATTCACTGCTGCCTTAGCTCGGAGAGAATAACCCTTGCCTTGCCCCAGGCCATCGTGGCTTGAGTGCCTTCTCCTGCCAGAAAAGCGCTTTGTCCCAGCTGAGCAGCGATGTGGCGGTGACGTGAGTGGCTGTTGTCACGTAGCCCTTGCTGAGCACTAGCGGATCCCAGCGGCGTGCTGGGGACAGCAAGGTGACGCTCGCTGCTCGGCAGGAGGGCGGTGTTCACTGTGATGCAAAGCTACTCGTTTATTTGAAGAGGTGGCACAGAAGCACAGCTGGGACAGCCCCTGACAGATCACCCGTAACAAATCATCTCTGAGCTGACAGCGGCTTTGGAGCCCCAGCTGCTCTTGTCATCACTGGGAGGAATAAAGCTCGACACAGTCGGCTGCAGCTGCCAGTCCCGACCCTCACAGCAGCAGCAAGAAAGACCCGTCATTCTCTCCCTGTATCTTTGGAGATGAATCTTCCCTGTGTCCGTCCTGCTTTGAAGAGATGTGAGGACAAGAAAATAAAATAAGATTTAAAATCTCTTTTGATCAAAATTGAAGAAGAATCCCTTGCGAGGTGATTTCAGGGAAGACAAAGAGGAACGCTGATCACACCTGATTCACACTCTGTGGTTCTCTTAGTATGGCTGGGTTGCTCTTCTCTCGACTGTCACGTTGGGAGCAATGGGAAGATTGAAATGGGAGCATAATTAGATTCCATGTCCTATATATAAATTAACATTTTGTATGGTGTTTCACTGTGATTATTGGCTTTCAAATGTCAACTGCACTTGGAATAATAATTACCAGTGGCATTTATTAACTTAAATATCCCACTGGTATTAAAAGGAGTACTTCTAAGGGAAATAAAAACTCAACAACTTGTGATATCTAGATAACTAGTAAAGACTTTAGACCAACTGCATATTTTTAACTGCAGCTAGTTGTATTTTAGTTACCTTAGTCCATTAAATGGATCACTGTCTTTACTTTTCAGTTCCCACACAGCATATTGCTACAGACATACTTCAGAGAAAATTTTAAACACAATATTCAAACTACTTTGAGAAAATATATGTAATGACATATCCTAGCAGTTTTACTATGCCTATTTTAGGCAGAAAACCTTTGTTTTGATTTTGAGAGGCCTACTACTCTTCCTTTGAAATTCATGTCTCTTGTGAGATACAGTCTTCTCTCTTGAGAATAATTAGGATTGACTAATAATCATGCAAATTTTATAATCTCAGACTAAAAATGTCTGGTGGGTTGACCCTGTATGAGCAGCAAAACTCCCACCCAATTGCTTGCTCACTCCTACTTCCTTCCCTGAAACCAGCTGGATAGGGGAGAAAATAAAAAGGACCAGAGTAAAAAAGCTCATGAGTAAAGACACAGAGATCAATTCCAATTACTGTTGGGAGAAAGCTAGACTGCACTCAGGGAAATCAAGTTAATTTATTGTCCATTGAGATAAACGTTCGGGCACTGAATTGGATAACAACAAACAACAGAGTTTTGGGGAAGGGGGTCCTGCCCCACAACGGAGCACCTCCTCCTCCTCCAACCTCAGTGTTCCTCTGCTGTTTCTCACTCTGAGATGATGGTCTGAAACCATCCTGCTGGGCAGTGCTAGCCCCTTCTCACAGAACCCAGCCCTGCAGCTCCCCCTGCCAGCACCCAGGCACCTGCTCCACGCACAGTGAGTCATTATTCAGATAGAAGGCTACATGATACTTTTCCATTATTTATTATTCTTCCATTTCTGAACTGTTGCCTGTACCTCTCAAGGGAAGCAATTAAAACCAACGTGGAAATATTGAAAAGTGGCAGATATTTTGGAAAACTTCTCTCCTTTTAGAAGCTGCTTATTTTCTACATACGCAGTCACACATTAATGACCCTCTGGGTACTGCTAGATCTAACTAGAAACATGCAGCATCACCAGGGGAGGGCCTTATTCTGTGCTTGGGAGTCTCCTTTCTCCAGTCAGTCATTTCTGCTCTGAACTACAAAGATGAATACCCAGTTATAAATAGCATATGACCTTTTTTTTTAACAAAGCAATAGAAAAACTTTAAAAATACAAGGTTTTCAGCATGTGTTTGCAGCCCACTGGAACGAATTTGCTTTTTCTTGTGCAAACCAACAAATGGGTCTCCTACTCAGCCATTTAAGACTACAGGTAATTTGCAGGATTTGGGCATCTTTCTAAGGTCCCAGGCCTGGGAACATGGGTGGCTAAATCACAAGCCCACAAGTGACAGGAACTCCTCATCCTCAGGCCTTCACTTCTCATCGTCTTGTAGGAAAGAAAGAAAACTGGGCATGCAGATGGTGAAAGAGCAGGAGTGTCCTCCAGCCAGATCATCATCTGGCTGATGGGAGAACCAAGACCTTGCCTATTCCTCTAGAAACCATCTGCCTTTGGTCATTGCATGTTTTGCATGTTCCTTGTTTGGAACAATTCACTGCATGGAGAATCCACAACTTCTTTGAGCTTGTTGCAATGTTATTCATTTTCATCATTAAGTGTGTCTTGCTTCTTTTTGTACTTGGCTTCAGCCCCTAGACATTACTGCTTGTTGTGCCTTTTCCTGCTAAATTAAAATGCCTTTTCATACCAGTATTTCAATTCAGTTAAGTTTTTTAAGATAGTGAGAATTATTTAATTACGCTTTTCTCTGAAATAAGCTAAGCAGACAAATCTCTTGCTGTGAGGCATTTTCTTCTGTTTTTGAACTTCATAGTTTTTCAACACTCTCCCTTCTTGCAAGACAACTTAGAAGCCTGGCCAGCACTAGCAGACCCAGCATTTTATCAGGTGAAATCAATTCCCTCCTCCCACTGCCCTACTTACCAATCTGAGGATTGTACTATCTCTTTTTGCAGGGAGATCTCAGGATTGCAAACATTCCATACTGAGATGCCTGCTCTAACCTGTGCCTCCAAATCAGTCCTGCAGCTCTTAGAGCTAAATTACTGATTTTGAAGATATGGCCACATTCCTTGCTCCTAAATGCACAGCTTTGCATTTGCCTGCATTAAAAATGCATTTTGTCAGTAATGTTTCACTGCCCTGTCCTTAGTGCTAGTCGCCTTTCTGGCAGTTTTATACCATGTACAGATTTGATCAACCACAGTGCTGTATCTGCTTTTGAGCCCTCTTTACTGTCAGATCTAGTACTTGTCTCTGCAAAATCCCACCAGAAACACTCCACTCAGCAAGGATTCCACATCGCAGGCTGCTTTGTAAGATCTCCAGGTTCATTCACAATCCATTTAAAGCCCACCTCATTCACATGAGCTATTGCCAATTTCTTTATTGAAACCCCAGGCACTATTTTATCAAATGTCCTGTAAACGAAATTTTATCTACAAATTGAGGTAATAATCTCAAATAATAGTGTCAAAGAACACAGTGGGATAAGAACTCTTTTTTTTTCCCTCCAGAATAACATATCACTTAAAACTACTTTCTCACAGTTTACATCCTTATATTCCAGTTTTTGACTGACTCTATTATAATCCTTTTTATTATTTTGCCTGCATGGCTGGTCTACTTCCTGCTGCCTATTTTCTTCAACCAAATGTTATTAGCTAAGCATTTTGTCAGGCTTCTAGAATATATCAGACTGTATAAAATACATTAAAACTGCCCATCAGTTGGCTGGAATTCTCTTCAGCCTGCTCTGTGCCAAACTAGTCCAGTCTCAAGCCTTCAATAAAGACTGAAACAGGATGAACTGACCCAGATCAGTTCTGGTTACTCCTGCAAGTCAGTAACTATACCAAGGAAGGAGTTTGGCAGGACACTTAACTTTGTGCTTGATTTACCCATGTATTTGAGCATAAGAGGAAGGAAGGTGTTAACTGTGCTCAAGTCTAGCAAGATGTTCTCCCAAAGTAAGTAGTATGTGATACCATCTTGCATCGCTCAGGGTGATGAAGCAGAGCTAGTAGACTCCCACATTTTTTCTGAAAGTTAGCTCATGTACTTTGTACCTCATGTACTTTGGAGAGAGATGATTTTCTTTAGAGCTAAAACTGCAGAACTGGCTCCAGAACTTTGAATCTCTTGATACACTGCCTAATGCCTCTGTACTTTTTGCCTTCTTATGTGAGAAAGGAATTTCTTTAGAAGCATTTAATTAGGGGGCTGTACAGTATGTTTCAAGCTATAGTAGGATTCCATCCAGCTACTGCTGTCCACAAGAGAGAGATGAGAATTATTTTAATTATTAAAATTACAGTTCTTTGGATCCCAGTTCATACCAAACCCATGTCCTGGCTACTCCTCGTTGCATCTGTACCATGAGCAATCCAGCACAACAGTTTGCTTTCTCACATCTCAGCAATGCTCTCAAGACTCAGAATTCTTTGATGATCCAAGCTGTCTCTCCTGGCTGTCTGTGGGTGTACTGTCTGGTTCCTCAGGGAATTACAATGAGTATTCCTCCCGCTAGTTTGCTGAAAACCACTTCAACTGACTTCTGTTGCAGCAAGGATCTGTGTCACTTTATTTTTGTGACATACTATAAAACACTGCTGCAGCCTGCAGCTCTCTGATCTCTGGCTTTCCAAAGGTTATGCTCAGTCTCTACTGCTGCAGTCTGTATCTTTGTTCATCACCTGCTTCACAGGACGGTGCCCCTCTCAGTGAATCATGTTGGCCCAATGAATTAGGTTGAACTGTCCTGCCTTCCTATTCCAACCACAGGTGCACTTCAGGAGCTGGTGTTTGCTTTGTGGATGTTTTCTCTTCATTCTTGATATGGTGTCATGAAAATATCCACCACTGCCCACTCTTGCCACCCCCTCCACCCTTACCATCACCAGATCAAATTCCTTTGAGGCTCTCTGGTATGCTCTGTGTAACACAGCTGGAAAGCCAAAGATGGTTGAAGATGGTTTTATTTTGATTTTTTTTTCTTTTTAATTGGCTTGGTGAATACATCCAGGGAAATAAAGAGCAAGGCAATAAAAGGGAAGCTATTAGAATGCAACACTGTGGAGCTGAAAAGCTGGCTTATTCAATCACTCTGAGTCAAGCACAGATAACTGTAGTTACAGGGCTTCTCTGTGTCACTGCATTAGGAAAGTCATTGTGAGGAAGCACCTGGGGGGAATATCCAGCTAACCTGGAGAGCTTGCTGTGTGTAAAGCTCCTGGGAGTAGCATTCAGCTCACAGAGTCAATGAACCAAGGGCAGAAAATTCAGATGCTGGTGTCATTTGAAGAAACTACCTTTAATAATGCTTTTGAAGACATCTGTGTTGCCAGGTTTTTTTTCAGATTCTACAGCCTTTGGTACCTTCAAAGTAACGATTAAGCTTTTAAAAATGGTGCCCTGTCTGTTGGCAACGTATTTTTTGAACTGTAACATTTAAGCTTCACATATTTATCAGTAAAAAACTGATAATTTATACAATAAGAATTACATAAATTTACTTTTTAAAAGCATCCTAAACACACAACACAGTATTTTTCCTTAACATGTTTATAAACTATAAAACACTTGTAAGATTCTATTTCAAACAAAATAATTGATTTTGATTCTACTTCAAACAAAAAAAAATTGTATCATTTATAAATCTCAGTGAAATTATGTTAGTGCTACACCTGCATGAGTTTTCTGCCTCCCAACTTTTCCACATTCCAGCAGTGTTAACATCTCAAACAAGACACACGGGCTTGTTTCAGATCCACAAACATCAGCCTCGGGGGAGCATTTGACTTCCTGGATGCCTGTGAATCTTGTTCAGGCTTGTGCTTCAATCATCAGATGTTCTGGCTAAAATATAAAATTGCTGCATCCCAGGCTAAGTTCAAGCACAAACGTCTTCAGTGGCAATTGTGGCTGTTTTGTACCCATCACTTGAAGCACAGACTGCATACAAAGAAGCACACCAGATTTTCAGAAGAGAATTTAGGAAGTCTGAGGTTTTTTCTATTACTGATTACTGATCACAACATGGGAAATTTATCACACAAATCTACTCTGTTCTGCCACAAATTTGATGAGGATTGGGCTGCTGATGGGATTAAAAACCTTTTTCCATTGCTACACAGTTCTGTTCTTGAAATGAACACACGCTTTGCACCCTCTGTTGCATCAGTCTGAACCTCTTTTTTCTGCCATCTTTTGGAAATACCAAGCATTCCATGAATTTTGCAGCTTCATTTGGTTAGTGCTAATGGCCTGATGATGCCAACACTTAGCTATCACTTCATTCTTTGGATTAAATTAATTCTGTAGTCACAGAAATTATCATACCAGCAGGAATCACACTTGTAACAATCCAGTGTTGCCAGTGCGTAGGGAATACTCAGGGAATTCTTAATCTGTGTTGTACAACAATTCCTATTTTTCCCAAGAAATTCCTCCAATGTCCTTTCCCAAGCACTTTCCAACTCCATTCTTTCTGCTTGTCCTTGAAAACATCTTGTATTTCTACTTGGATGTCTAGTTATAATGTTTCTATGCAGCTGAATCATGTCTAAAACAATTCCTCCTGGTATCATTACGTTCTTCTTCCCTAACTTTACAGACTTTAATATTTTATCAACAACATCAGAGAGGAAATTGACTGAGCAGTAAATGGATTAACAGCATCTGCCTCATTCACACCACTGTGCCCTCAAACTTTTCTAGTAAACTTTTAACACCCACCTGATATTTTGAAGTCATATTTACTAACTCTTAAGATAATTTTGAGATAATGAGTTATCTTAAGCAGTTAAATCATGGCTGTCAGTTGCATTTTATAATTACTAACTCATTCATATAATTATCACCTAGCTTAAAAATCTGGAGAGCAAATTTCATTGTACATCTTGCTCTTTGAATTTCTTCAGCTGTTTACTTCTCAGTTGCATGCCACACTAAGATTCTTCCAAAAGAATGTAGAGATCCAATTTAAAGACTGATGACTTGACATCATAAGTTGTCAAAATAATTTTAATCATCTGTTCTTTTGATGAAATTGTTTTCCACTTTGTGTCTTGCACTCAGGAATCCACACACAGGAGATTAATGCAAAAGCTTTTGGCACATCATAAATAATGACTTATTTTCATTAATTCCATGTTTTAATCTTTCAGATCTATCCAGATGCATATCTAGGATCTTTTCTTCATTGGCTTGCTTATAACTTCAGAGATGCCAGCAATCTTTGTATGATGTTGTTAATTTTTATTATCTTTGAATAAATAAAGATTTTTTTTTTTAGGGGATGGGAATCGCTCTTAGTATGCAGCATTTTCTTTTCAGAATATTTAGACTTGAGGCTATCATTCTCACCATCTACCACTGTATTTTGATTATTTTCACATTTAATATTCACACAGTGAAAATTTCCACAAAAAAAAAAGCTTCCATGGCCACTATCTTTCCAATGATGATGTCACAGATGACCATCATTGTGGATTTTGCATTGATATATCTGAATACAAGTGATTTATGCTCATGCCTCCACTCAGGAGGTTTTTTTGTCCTTACTTGGCATTCTGCCTCATATGCTGCTGGTCCCCCATCCCACAACATCTTCCATGACTTCCTAGAAACCTCTCCTTTCTCAGTTCTATGGCCTTGCTCTTTGGAGAACTTTTTTGTCATGCACAAACTACAGTGCTTCTGATGATAGTGTCTCAGTCTGTGTCACTTTGCTCTTGCTTGAGTTTTCCATAATCTCGAAAAGTGGAATCTAATTGTGGATTCTGGCAGTTCTCCAGATGATGCTCTCAGTTTATGGCCTGAGGGGACACAGTCTGCATTGGAAACTTCTGAGGTTTATAGCAGAACTTCCAGTGTGAATTATATCTGTACTGTGGATTTTAGAAAGATGTCTTCTCTCTTTTCATACTTGTGTTCTGATGACACAAATTTCCTAAAACCTGTGTATTGTTTAAACTTCAGATAAAATTATTAGTATCATATAAGTAGCACTACTAGCAGTGGGCTTATGAACAAAATTGGATTCTTGGTTTTACAGACTCTCTAAGCCATACAAATAAAACCTGTTAAAATGATGCAACAAGCTTGAAGTTTATTTACAAACTACAAGTGACAACATGTGTTGTTTGCTACCTCAGATGACACTAGCTGCCACATCAGCTCAAGGACAAAAATTTTAAGCTATGTTCATAGATCTGATGAAAACAAGGATGCTTCCCTCATTAGAAATATCATAAAAGAGACAGGGAAGTCACTTAACAGTCAAATCAAGTTACATGACTTCTGCAGATGAGGCAATTAGAAAACTCCATGATATTTAAATCCTCTTTAGCATCCTCCTTTGGTTATAACTGCCTAACACAGACTCTTCTCTAAAATAAACATTCTTTCAGATTACAAAAAAAGTTAAAAATAGCTAAATGGCTTTGAAAGAAAAAGGAAGAAATTAATCTCATAAAAACTCTGCAACAAAGGGAACGACTAAGCTCTTGTTTAAAGAGAGAGGACAATTGCCACAGAGAGCAATGAGAAAGGAGGAGAACAAAGAAATGTTACTTCCTGGAGTTCAAGTCTAACTTTCTTCCTTATCCATGGGGAAGTGATAAATGGAAGAAAATGTGGAACAGCTGGAAAGGAGAAAAGCACCAGGAGATGCAACAAAGCAAAACATTCCCCCAGATGAATAGATTTCCCTTTGATCTAACAAAGATTTGAAATTTGTCAGTTTTAAACAGAACAGAAAATGAGGATATGCAATAGACATGTATAAGGGATAGGAGCAGGATGAAAGGTCTGAGATGAATCATGATTGGTATGAAACACCAGGTTGTTTGTTCTTTTTTTTTCTGATCTTGTACAACTCTTTCACAACTAGGTAATTACTTAGCTTCCTACCCTATTAAAATTGCATAATGAAAGCTGGGCTCCTTTTGAAAAAATTAGAAGTAAAGATTGCTATTTTATTATTGATAGTTATTTTGGTAGGAATGCCAATATAAAATGGAGTATGTCATTGCTGAGAGAACATCAACAGCAATAACCTGTCTTGGTGAAAAAGTTCATGATCTAGCCAGTAGTTATTAAATGGTCTATAAGAACTTAATTATATGCATAGTTGCTGTATTACCAGCTTGTCTTTTAAAAGCCCCTGATTAAATATTGTTCCCTCAGTGCCTGCACATCCTGACCTCTACAGGCAGCAGTGGGCACAAATCGCCCTTGTGTTCATTAAAATCATAAAAACAAGACTGTACTATTATCAACAACCACAATCATTGATAAAAGAGAATAAGTAAATGCTATCAATCCCTCTACAAGGCAAGAAAACAATGACAGGAACCTTCCTAGGGTATTTTCCTAAAGGTCTACATTTTTATTTGTTTATTGCAGCCCCTGTTAATTGATAAATTTTGCATTTGCATCACCTGCTACTTCTAGGCAGGCATGTTTCAGTAGTCATCTCCCTGCAACAAACAACCTCCCCAGATCTGTTTGTTTCCTTTCATGCCTCCTCTCTCTCCAGAACCGGACACAGCTCCAGTGTTCCTTTACTCGCATCTCTGTTCTGACATGTGGAGAAGGTGATGCAGTAAGTTTGGCATTTATTTACAAAGTGCAAGTGACAACGTGTTAATTTAGCTGGTTGCACCCAGCAGAAAGGGGCCTTCCAAAACCGACCTTCTGGAACAACAAACCAAACTGCACTTGCTCAGTTCCCTTGAGCAAGGCACATATAGATTGTTACCATGACTGAATCAATTACCAGTGCTGTAGCTGCCAGAGCACACCCAAATTAACACAAAAAGGGCAGGGAAGCAGAAGATGACTATATTTTAAGTCAGTATCTTTCACAAAGAAGGAAAAACCTGAAAACTTCTGGAACCTTGATCTAAAAGGAAACTGTGATAATCAGCTCAGTTTACCTGGCCAGATACTAATTCAGGTAAACACTGACACTACAGCAAAGCAAGAAAGCAACAGGCCAAAGCAGGGTGCCATGATCAGAAGCTATATTGCAGTTCCATTTCTCTGTCTCCAAACTTATACATTAATTTAATAATTTCTGCATTTTAGTAGAAGTTCAATTTGATCTGAAAACTCATCAGATAACCCTGGTATATCACTTAGCTGAGCAAAGGGAGTTTTAATGAGCACGGGCAGAGCCCCGAGCTAGAAGAGGACTTTTCACAGCTGCAGTGCAAAGCATTCAGACACAAGGCTGGGAGTCTTCTCCTCTTCCCAGAGCCTGACACTCCAGGTTTAATCCTGATTTAGAAAGGCTGATGTACAGCGACAATCATTCACAGTGAAATTCCAGTAAAGCCCAGTGTTTTGCCTCCTACAATTGCCATTTACAAATTCCTTGGGAAGAGTGAGAACAGAGCAAATTCATCTGGTATCTCCCCTAAGACTCTCCCAGCATCCATTTTCAGCTCAGGGAACTTTCAGGTCCTGTGGTAGTTTGCTTTGTGTCCCAGTGGATCTCTTATTCATATACTTTCCCAGTTTTTGAACTCTTGTGAACACCTTGTATCACAGCATCCTTTGGCAAAGCGCCTTTGGCTAGTCACCTCCTTGAAGAACCTCCTCCTTTTGTTTGATTTCCTGCCCCTCTAGTACTTCACTTTATTTTCATTTTTTAGTTATCTAGTTTTTCTGCAAGAAGAGACAACAGGTAATCCCTATCTACCTCTCAACACTACTCCTGTTCTGGTGGCTCTAGCAATTCCTTTAAGCTATTTCCTTTCCAGGGTGAAGGGTTCTAGACTTCACACTAATTCCTCATGTAGACGTTGATTTGTGCCTTCTGCACTTCTGTAAATCTTCTCCAGAGCTCTCCCTTTTCTGAGACAAGGGGACCAGCACTGCACAGTACGTGAAGTGATCCTGAATCTTTTGCTTTGTTGTCAGTTCTTTTCCCAATCATTCCCAATATTATTTTCCTCTCTTGACTGCTGCTGAGCACCAAGCTGATGTTCTCAGAGCACTATCTATCATTCTGTCAAAAGGTCTCCCCTGAGCAGCAGAGATCACCATTACTGCAATTGTGAAGTTAGGACTGTTTTTTCCCTCATGTCTCACTTCACATATACCTATGCTGAGTTTCACCTGCCATTTCATTGTCAAGTTTCATGAAGACTTCCTGAGATTCTTGACAATTCGCCACTCCTTTACTATTTTGAATAATTCACATCATCAATGAACTTTGTAGCTCAATGTTCAAACTTTTTCCAGGCCACCCATGAATATAGTGTAGAGGCAAGGATCCAGAGCAGACCCCTGCAAAACTCCAACGGTAACCTGGGTCCATTATGAGGATCCATGCCAGGATTTTCTCATTTGTGCCATAGCTGGAATGTTTGTCAGGCAAGGTAAGCTACTTTACCACCTATTTTTCTTTTGTTTTCTTTGTTCCCAGAATGCTTTTTTTTAAAAACCAGAGAATAAACACTGGCCATCATAGCATTTTATTCTGTCCTTAAAGAGGACAGGACAGAGGAAATCCCTGGTGATGATGTTAAGGTTTCCAGTTTATCAATGACAAAATGAGAAGTACCACAAACCGTGAAAGTAATTTCCTTAAAAAGGACATCAAGCAGGGTAGAAATATCACAAGAACCAGCTGATATCCAGGCAGATAGGAACATTACCACCACAAAACCTTTGCCATCCATGCTCCCACGTGCATGACACAAGGCATGATGGGGCTGGTACTCATGCCACGTCCAGTGGAACGTTTGGGTATGGTTCCTGAAAAGAGAAAGCATAATGGCATCTGGCTGGTTACTCTTCAGGTTGTTCCAGCACAGATTTGTCACCTGCTTTAAAAGTATTTAAGGTGCTTGTCAAGATGCAGAATGCAACAGAAACAAATCAGCAACTTTCTAGTCTGCAAAATTTTATTAAGCAACAGCTGGACAACTCTTACAACTCCAAATCATCAAGGAAAAATAGGGCAATCAGTCCATCTCTCAATCATGTAGACAGTAAAGAATCTGGACAAACCACACTTTTATAGGGAAACCAACAATACTTTCTAGGCACCTCCTGCAAAATCTATTACACAAGATACATAAAAGGAGAGGCAGATCAGGGTAGTTTTTAGGTACAATGGAAACCAAGTACACCATGGTATATTCAGGAAGGAAAAAAAAGGAGATTCAAAAAAATGGAATGAAAAAATAGTTTAGTTAAGTAAAGTTCGCAAATTGTGTACCAAATTTTCCAAAGCCTTAAGAAAAACATGCTGGGCTTGCTCACTTAAGAATACATGCACCTGCATGACTCTATGTTCATTAAATAAAAACCTAAAAAAAAAGACAAAATAAAAGAAAAAAAAGAAAAAAAAAAAAGAAAAAAAATCCCATATCACTTTCAAGGTTATAGTAGTACCAAAATAATGCATTTATGAACAAATGCAACTCCCCTTCTTTTTCAGGAAACACTACAGTGCCTTTTCAATCAAATGCATCCCCATGCTATTCCACAACACCATATATTTTATCTACAATAAACAACGAGATCTTGAACAGACATACCCTTCCCCAAACACAAAACACAGAAACAGAAAAAGAAGCAGTGAATGCAGAAATAGTGAAACGGAAGTGAAAAGCAACAAAAGGCAAAACAAGTATCAAGCCAACTAAAGAAACAAAGGGAAAGTTAGAAAAGTTCTGAACAAATAGTTTCAAACACAATAGGTAGGAATTACTGGCCGAGCATTATTCCTGTGAAGTACTTGAAACTCAGGTGTCTACACACTGTTCAAAAATGTTTCTCTTCTATTATTAATCTTTATCTGTATCTTAAGCCATCTACTTGGCCAGTCAGATAAAATTTCAAAAATTGACAACCTTTGTCAGGATTTAGAATTGCTGAATCAGACCATATTTTAAAATTTTAAACCAGAGGGCAAAGATTAAGAACAGACTGGCAGGCTTTGACATCACACCATCTAATTTTTTCATTGAACACTCTGGATAGGTATTTGGTGTTTTTATTTTTAAATTTTGTCTCACAAAATCATGTTGTCTTGATTCTGCAGTCAGCTCTGTGTCAGCAAATGAGTGCACTTGCATAGTGCTCCCAAAACAAACAATTTGCCTTGAAACATAAATTTCTCGTTACCAATTCATTTGCAAAATTGAAAGTTAAAGGGTAAAGCTTTTAGTTTTCTTAGCAAGGATTGCTTCACTGAATCTTATTTAATTCTTTAGTTTCATTAATTGCTTTTGCCTTAAAAATTTTCTAGATGCAGCAACAATCAAACCACCCAAAGAAACTTCTGATACCTCTTCAGTGGTACCAGGCAACAGGGAAAGCAGTCTTTTCATCTTAAAACATCTCTGTGTGACTTTTAAAGAAGAAAGTTAAATGCATACAAAATCAAAATAATTCACATAGACCATTGTTCACAAGAAGTAATTAATTTAATTCCTTTGAGAATGGTGCAATTCCAATCCTGTAAAGAGGACCTGTGGTGCCTCCTTGCAGACTACTCCTGAGGGCAGCAGGACTCTAAATTGGTATTTGCTAATGAAGGGTTGTGCCTTGAAGGGGAAGGGATGTGAACACAAGAAACAATTTGTCTACTAGGATTTTCCCATTTTTGTAAGCAGTACAGCTGACTTGCTCTCTTACACTGGGAAAACTATTATGCCAATCTCTAAATAACATAAACAGCTTGCCCTCCTGTCCTGTGATAGAAGTCCAAAATCTGAATGACTGCTCTGTGGCCAGGATTTTACTTCCAGCATTCTTAAAGGGGGGTTATACTGACCTGTCAACATGGCTGTTTGCTAATGCTCTTTAATTTCCTTGAGTGGATATATGCGTCATACAAGTCATCTTTGCCCTATAAACACACAGTAATGGGGAAGTAGATTTTGGGTTGGATTCTGGTCTCTTATGTATTTTGGTGTAACCATGTAGTGAGGCTGGAAGTTTGCCCTCCGTCAGCATGCCACCCAAGGGTCTCATCTCTTACCAATCTCTAAGTCTGATTTACTGGTCTGGAGTAATTTGGGCCCTGCAGGCGTGTAATTTCCAAACTGTTGTTCTGGGAAACACATTCTTACAAGTTTATGAGAATTTACTGTGTCTTCCCTCCCCTTCATGAAATCCGTTTTTGCACTTGCTGCTCTTTTTATATGATGTAAAATGTTTCTGAGAGGTAAGAGGGCACCAAGGTAACATAGGATCACACACATCAGGCTGCAAAAAGCAAATGCACAGAAATTGTCTGAGGCAACAATCAGGCAAGCTCCAAAATCTGTAATTTCTGAGAGGACACTAGAAAGACACATCAAGGAAAGCCTGGACCTACAGAAAGTTTAGGCTGAAGGCTTCAGCGAAGTTAGATATCCTTGTCTGACACCTGTAGACCTTCATCCATCTTCATAAAAACAGTTTTACTTGTGGCTGCATCACAGGAAACTTGTAACTGAGATGAACCTGTGTGCAGATTTACTAATATTCAGGTAGCCCATGGCACACGTTACTATGGTCTCTGGAACTGAGTGCAAAATTGCTAATGTGGTAATTCCTTTTTTTTCCTCTGTCACCCTCCACCTTTTCACAGTTTCTTAGGATGTTGCAGAAGCTTGTATTCTTACTGTCTCAAGCTAAAATTTGCCATTCCACTCATGCCAGACTTTCAATATAAATTTTTAGATTCTGTTCGAGATCTATTTCAAGGATATCACCATCATTTTTTTCGAAAGAATCAGGTTTTTTTTTCATCCCTTTGCAACTCCAGAACAGATTTGGACTTCAGATGGACACCATGGCTGCTGGCTGGCATCAGGGCTTTCTCTGCCCAAAGCTGCTGCAGCCAAACTCCATGGCAGCTTCACGCTGCTCTTGGAGCAGACTTGGAAGGATGAGTGGAGGAACACCTGCTCCAACAAGTCTCCTGTGGAGCATCTTGAAGAGGCAAAGCTGCTGCAGGCAACGCCAGGGCACAGCTCCATCAGCTCCGTGCAGCACCTGCCAGAAGCACTGTGGCCGTGCTGGAACCAGCTGAGCCCAGCTGAAGAAGAAGCATTGTTAGGCTGGGCAGAGAAAAATGCTTCTACTGCTACACTGCTCCTTGTGCCTCAGCTTATTCCAAGCTAGTTTGCCTGTACCTGCACCTGGCACTGAACTGTGCCCTCACCAAACCCTACTGAACTACGCAGTGACCTCCTTACAAACAGCCCGTGTTGTTACACCCTCTCTTATCATGTAACCCACCTTGTTTTGTACCTCAAGTAAAAGCAAACCATGCCTTCTATTTTTTAAGCCACTCCCAACCAAAGTATAGTTACAAAGAAAGAAGGGAAACAGAGGACAGATTTCTGCAGGTCCCAAAGAATTCACCTAGATTCTTTGTAGTCTGCACAGTTCTCCATAGAAAACTCATTGCATTTAGCTGCCAAAAAATATTTTTGCCTGCATGATGAAGTTTTTGCATATTATCCAGAAAAACCAGGTCTTCCTATAAGCATTTTTAATTTCTTGCAGCAAAATACACTTGCTAGCAAACAACTGCTTACAAAGATGCTCTTTAAATATAAATAAGTGTGTATAACTCACTGATACATAGTAATAAAATAATCCCTAAATCACTCATTACATTACGCAAGAAAAATAATTTCTCTTTTGGACATTAACAGGAAATCTGCATTAAATTATATTTTAAAAAACACTCAAAACTCCCTAAAGAAAAATCAAACCCAAACTAAAACAAAACAAAAAACCAACTCAACAAAAACAAAACAAACTCCCTCAACTGTTAAAATTATTGCACAACTGACAAAAAAAAAGCTTTGGAAAAAACATCCTTTACTAGTGGAAATTACTGCTTGTATAAAAGAATAAGACATTTCTGAACACTTTGCTACATTCTTCCTAGAAGAACTTAAGTTATCTACAGAAAAACTGGGTTTTACTAATGAAATAGAAAATGTTACACCTATCTTTTGGCTGAATACAATAGCAGTCTTCAGGATTTAAGTGATTAATTGGGGGCATTCTTGAATTTGTTTCCTGTATTGTATCTCAACTGAAAATAAAATGACTTTTCACTTGTTCTTTTTATAATTTAGGATCCAGTTGCACACTCAGATTTCTATGTATTTACCATTCCTTTCATTAAAATTCTATATATTTGAGAGTATTTTCTCTCTCTAATACTGGGGATTCTCTACACATTAAAATCCTCAATTAAAGGGACTCAGCTAAATTATTTCCAGAAAGATAAAAGACTATCTTATAGAATTTTCTGACAAGTAAATTGAAAGGATGTTAGAAATAGCATTTATTTTCCCATTTTTTTGGTAATCATTCCTTGTTCTGCTGGGGCAGAAACCAGAGCTCTTTCTATGCCAAGGCTCTTTGTGAGTGCCATCAGAAGGATGCAATCATGACCTGGACCAGTGAAACCAAATTACTAACCCTGTTACTTGTTTAATCAGTTTAAATTCTTGTTTCTCCATTAGAACAAAACTACTCATAACTAGAGCACACATTATACACACAGGTACTCATACTGCTGAATAAAGCATGCACGTGAAAAAGAACACAAATGGGCCCAAACAACTAATGGAAACAAAACTAATTAATTAAAGAAAACAATAATCTGATAAATGCCAAGGGCAATGTTGAGCCTGACCACTCCTACAAACAAGCAGAGGCTGCTAAGCTTTAGGATAATACAGGCATGGTACCATCTACTGCCCTGCTCCTTCCTTCCTGCTTCTCCTTCCTCTCTCCAATGAAACCATCTCACAGGTGGTTTTTCGTGGACCTACCCTGTGGGGCATTACCTGATCTAACTCATCACCTCTGAAACTCCTCTACTGGCATTGCTCCTCTGTGCTGCAGAGCTCTGGAAGCCTCAGCAGAGCCCAAGTTAGAAGCTTACTGCATATTGTAAGCAGAGTCTTATGTGAAATGTTCCTCTAGAATAAATTAAACTCAACACGCATCTGCCCTACTACTAGGACTCAAGAAAAACAAAGAGAGAAAAATCACACGTATTCGTCTTAAGTTATACCAAGATTTTCAAGTAAAGAAGTTAAACCATGGACGAAAGACAAAGCAGCCATTGACATTCTCAACCAGCAAATCTTTCCCAGTGGGCCTTTTCAAAAGATCAATTTTTGAAAAAAATCTCCTGTGATGTTTTGTAATCTAATGTCCAACTAATTGTTTGAATAGCTTGGGGGTTTGTATATTACTGGTCAAACTACTACCACATCAAAACATATTCTGTAGCAAAATGCTGACAAGAAGGAAAGGGAAAAAGCAAATAAACGTGCACAGCACATGGACAACAAAGAAACTCTTCTGCGCAAGCAACCTTCTGAAATGCTCAACAGGTCTGCATGTGTACCAGAGAGAACGGACAGTCATACTGCTGTTATTAAGCTTTCCTCTGTCACACTCCATGTAGACACTGCCTTCCTGCTCTTAGCTGGAGCAAGTAGCAAGGTGTGTGACAAAAGACATGATTCTGTCCAGCTTTTCCTTTCTCTTTCAACTCATTTGTTCTCCAGCCAGCCATGATGTTGTTTCCTATAAAGAATTTGCTTCCCTGATGAAATTTCTTCTTGTAGTGACTTGCTACACTTCTGTCTCCTTCCTAATTCAAGCACTATTGTCGAACTTGATTGATACTGATTGCTAAGAGGACTGAATACACTGGGTCTTCTCATTTGCTGGAAAGACTTTGTTTACATGGTGTAAACACACTGAAATGAAGAGCAAGCACAGGCACAGCCTCAGAGGTACATCTGATCACACTGTACCTCTCCCAGCTACAGACCAAATCACAGAATACTGCTGACCAATGTGAACAAAAAAGCAACACTCATGATTATTTCCTCTCCAGTTTTCTGTCACTTACTGAAAGACGCTTATGCCAGTAACAAAAGAAGCAATGCTTGTAACTATTTGTTCCTCTGTCTTCTGTCACCTACTGAAAGATGTTTATCCCCAGTAATAGCATACGAAACAAGCAGACATCAACTTCTTTGATTCAGTGGGGTTTTAAACCCTGGTTCTAGCCAGGACAGAGTTAATTTTTGCAGTAGCCAGGAGAGGGCATGGCTAGAACCCAGAGGTTCTATACCACCTCCCATAATTTCCTGGGGCTGTGGGAAGGGGTCCCACCAGGTTGCACAGTGTGGCAGCACAGTCAGGTACTGGCAGAGGCTCCCCTGTGGTGAGCACTTGCATGTGAATTCCTTGCCTCTCTGCACTCTGTTATTAACATTGCTGCTGTTACTGTTAGTTTTCTTATTTCACTGCTGTTTGCAGCAAATCCTTCTTATCTCTACCTGGGATCTTTACCTTTTGTGCCTCCAGTTCTCCTCTCCATCCCACCACAGGGAAGAGAAAAGGGGAGGGGGGAGTGAGCGAGTGGCACATGGAGTGTTTTGGTGGAGAATACCATGCCTAAACCATGACAAACACCCGTTGGCAACCATTTTTTCTCTTCTGAGTAATACATCACTGTTTATAAATTGAACTTTTACCTACATAAGCCTCCTTGGAACCTGTGGTGTTCAGTTATTAGCAGATATCAGAGACGAAACACATGTCTTCAAGAATTATAGCTTCTTTTTTTTTTTTTTTACTTTTTTTTGCTGCTATCACTGATTTTTTAGTAGTAGAATAGTAGCAGAAGCACAAACTGGACCAGAAAAAAGTCATGTTCCCTGTTTTAAAAAGAATAGCATGAGATAAGGCAGTCTATCAAATAGAGCAGTCTGTTTTAATCCCCCCATGAGCTTACATCAGCTACCGTAGCACACACAGCAGAACCACCACAACAAGCCAAAAGCCACACTTCTCCACATAACACTGAATGGTTCTCAACCCTTCGCTCTTTCTGAGACCAGCACAACGCTTGAAAAGAAAAAGAAACCGGAAAACAAACAAGCTAACAAACAAACAAACAAATAAACAAACAGAAACCAGCCCCCCACCCTCCACCCCGTGACTGATTAGAGTTAATGCCCTTCTGGTGGGCACCAAAAGACTTTTCCAGTTTTACTGCCTTCTTAACTCCCAGGCATCTCTGCACACCTAAAGCAGGCTGCCCTGACATTTTCCGGTTTGGACTTTATGAGAAGGTTAACATTTTCCTCTCTCCAGTCTCTGCTTTTTCATTTGAGGCGTTGAGTCACATTAGCCAGAGCAACAGCAAAGGCTTGCACTGCAGAAAATGGATACTGAAAGTCCAAAATGTAAGCATTGCCATCAATTCTTCCAAACTGCATCACCTGGGAAGCAGGGGAAGAGGAAAAGGAAGGAGAAAGAGAACAAGGTCAAAAAAATTGAACAGAAAAGGAAACAGAGAAGAATAAGAATGAAATTTTTTTGCTCCTTTGTGTGAACACCTTGTCTTCTCAGTTAATATGACTGGAGCTACTGACAGAATGGGGCATAATGCCAAAGAATAGTGAAAGCACTGTACTTTTGGTTTGTATAGGGTATTTGACTGCAATATTTGACTCCACAGAGTAAACTGATGAAAAATGCTCGACTGCATAGAGCATTGGTTTAAGTAGCTTGTCACCAAGTACTTCAGTAGATGTGAGTACACCAGCATCGTGCTTCCTGCAGGGAAATATCAGTCTATCCCTTGGAAATATCCTATCATCACACTATCAGGAAGAGATTTTGTTTTCAAAGAAAGGAGCTTTCAGAGAAGGAAAATAACCAATTTCCTCACTCTAGCACTTCTTAACTGAAGCACAAACTGGACTTCATTATTTGCAGTTCTGTTTCCCTCTGCATAAACTTCACTAGCACATAATTACAGCGAGAATGAATTAGCAAAGGGGCAGTGAAAGCTGTTTGAAATGCAAAAGCAAAACTAGTCAGGTTGTTCATTGCTCTTCCACAGGGAATATCTGAAGTTTGGCCTATTATTACTGTTTTTTCATTTGCTTCTTCGGAAATCCAAATTTTATTTGCTCTACAGCGAAGATCTTTGAGCTAGAATGGGGACTGACTGTGCAAGTCAAGTCAGGCTTTGTTACCCCCAGCAATAAAACCCGTGGTTGGGTGATTTTGCACAGCTGCCCATGGGCACATATCCACAGCCATTTAACTGAAGAAGAATGGGGCACAAGTGGCTCTGATCGCTGCCTTTGAGCTGTTGTTACATACAAGCAAAACAAAGGACTAGCACTGGCCGTGCATGTTGGGTACTTAAGACATCTAACTCTCAACTCAAATCAGAGGAAGGTGAGAGACTTGATATCTTTAGTAAACCAAAAATTACTTCGAGCTGGACAAGGAAATAAATATGAGTCTCCTGAGCATCAGTTCAGCATCCTGCTAATTAGCACCACTTACAAGCGTGGGTTTGGTGTAGTAGTAGCAACATACCACTCTGGCCAAAATTAAATGTTTTGATTTTTTTGAACTACCCATTGACCCTTCTATCCACAGGCAGTTCAGAAGTGGCCCAAAAGCACTTTGTTCTGGGGTGGGTTAGAGCCTCCGTCCTCTAGCATTACAAGCCAACCCCAGGGGCCTGGGAGCTGCTCACAAGTGACAATTTTTGCATGAAGGGAACCTAACTGCCTTAACTATCTGCTGAGTGGCTAATCTTTGTGAGCAGGGCAAGAAGGGAGCAGTGCTCACTCAATTAGATGCCATCCACAACCATCACTGATGGCAAGTGCAGCTACCACTGTGGAGTTTATCACAAAATCTTCAGCAGTGAGAGCCAGCCAGACTAAAAGGGGCCCTTGTTCCCATGTCTGACTGCAGTACAACTAAACATATTTTGTGTATTTACTTTATAGCTGAACTTCACCCTACCTGCTGAACTTAGACCTTTGACAGCTGTTTTTTATCAACACATGGCAAAGCTTTTTTTCATGGAACAGCTGACACAAGCAGGAGGCACTTGACAGCAAGAAAGACAGCTTATTCCTGGCATAGCTTTACCACATCCTGGCCCCCATTCCAGCAAGAGTGTGCCACCCCTTCCTACCTGTCGTCCTTCCAGCTCAATCTGGAAGTTTTTTGCTGACTCCTGGGTCACCCGCCCTCCGAAGTCCAGCTGGTAGACTTGCGTTGCCTCATTCCACAGTGGCTGCTTGTTGGCCATCACATACACAAAGCCTTGGCTTCCCAGTCGCCCATCCTCTTTCTCACTCGCCTTCCGGCACTTGAATTCATCCAGCTCACTGGCTGTCCTCAAACTCCTTTTAGTTTTCCAGCCCTTTTTACTGCCCTGGCTCTGGTTCATCAGTTCATCTCCGCTGATAAAAAGCTCTGGCTCACTCTCTGAACTGTCCTGAAACTCATTTGTCTTGTTTAGTTTCTTGGACTTCAGCTGATCTTTTTGGCTCTTGACCTTCTTCTTCTCCCTCCCCAGCCGAGGGCTGGCTATCAGTGAGTTGAAGTCAGTCAGTGTCCTTGCCTCCTTTTTGACCTTGCCCTCGGTGATAGCCTGCACATTTCCTTCCTCGGCTCGACTGTCCAGGCGTTTCCGGCTCTTCTTGCCAAATTTGTCTGTCCTTTGAGGAACAGGGCTTTCTGTCAAGGAGAGCACCTCCTGGAAAGTGTCTGCTGTCTCCACCATCACCTCTGTGCCCACGTGGCCCTGCAGCTCTGCTGGCGGGGGAGACATCACCGGCTTCTCCACCACAAGGAGTGGCTTGGGGGGCAAGGTGCCCTGGGGGTTCTGCACTGGTGGGCAGGCGCTGTAGGAGCTCCAGGGGTGCAAGGCGATCGGTGGCAGCTGTAAACTAGAGCAAGTGCTACTTCCCGGGTACATGGGTGGCAAAGGGCAATAGGAGAGGTTGGATGGATAACCTGGCTGAAGCACAACCGTGGGCTCCTGCTGTGCAAACTGTGTTGGGGCCAGAGCTTCTTTGGGGGAGCAGGGGGCCTGCATTCCCTGAAGGGGTGGGGCACTGTAGCTTCCTGGGTAAGGTACTCCAACCCCATAACTCGTCTGAAAAGTGGCAGTGGGACTGGTTGGAGACTTGGGGGAAACAAATGGCACTCGAGACATATCCAGATGTTGAGCTTGACCAATGATGAGCGGAGGAGGTTTTAGAGGGTTGGGCACTGAGCTCTGAGATGTCCTTTCCTGAGGAACCCATATCTCTTCGCTCACCATAGGATCCCACTGGTACGGCGGTGGCCGTTTTACACTAAGGGTAGCCTCTGTCAAGGACACAGGTATGTGCCGTACTGATTTCTCCACGGGGCAGTGCTGAGAAAGGGCCTCATCCTCCGTGAAGGCGGAGTTGATATAATCTGCTCGGTCACGGGAATTGTCAGGCGGGCTCAGCAAGCTGTAGGAAGACTGGGAGGCCAGAGGTGAAGTACTGACAGAGTGAGCAATGACAGAGCTGTGTTGGGAGCCACTCCCCGTGCTCAGATCTGGTCTCATGCCACCAATACTGGAAGTGCTGCTACCAGCGTTGGCACTAGCAATGCTGCCCGCCCCACCAGCACTCGCACTGCTGCTGC
The DNA here is from genome assembly GCA_013400955.1 of Drymodes brunneopygia. Taxonomy (NCBI): domain Eukaryota; kingdom Metazoa; phylum Chordata; class Aves; order Passeriformes; family Petroicidae; genus Drymodes; species Drymodes brunneopygia. Next base: position 859,411 of record VZTZ01036284.1, read on the forward strand.
TGCCAGCACCGCCACTGCTGCATTGGCTGCAGGTGTACAAGGCCGTGGGTACTCTCTGCTGGTACTGTGCCGACACAATGTTGCTCTTGGCCTTCGGGGGAAGTTGCAAGGTGGCTCTCTGACCATCCATCAGCTGAGCCATTTTCAGGGCTGCCTCTCTGCTGTTCCTCCGCAGAGTAGCATGAATGATACTGCTGTCCAGCCTCTGTGCCATGCTTCTGCCCTGGGACAGCTGGCTGGCAATGTCAGGGTAGGGTGGTGGGTCCCCAGTTGGGATGGAGTAACGGGGGACTGTGAGCCGGTTCAAGGTGGCGCTGGCACAGGGCTGCTGCATTTTCTTCTCGGCAGCTGTGATGCGCAAGGTGGCGGAGCTGCCGGGGCCCGGCAGGGTGTAGGTGCTCTGGGCACAGAGCATCCTGGTGCGAGGCCGGCACACCTCCTCCACATTCCCGCTGCTGTCGAACGTCGTTATCCGCTCGTACCCCAGGGGCGTCTGGTAGTGCCCCGCCGGGTAGAGGGAGAACTCCCCCTTCTTGAGGCAGAGATCGAGGGGCGGCTGCGGGGGGCCGNGCCCCCGGGAAGGGCCCCGGCCCCTCGCCCCCCGCCTCGGCCGGCGGGTTTGCCAGTACATCCAGCTGCACGTTCTGGTTGGCGAGCAGCGACTGGACCAGGCCGATGCTCTGCGTGGGTGACATGGCTTGCGCTGAGCTGTGGATGGGCGCGATGGGGATGTTGGCGGTGCAGGGCGGGCTGCTGGCGGGCGCGCCGGGGGCGCCGGGCACTGCAGGGACAACAAACAGAGCGTCACCGCCGCCCCAGCCTCCGCTCCCACCCCAGCCATCCCTACCCTGCCTGGGCTTGAGGCTGCCCCAGTCACCGGGGTCTTTTAAACTATTTGCTACCCGTACGGACTCTGCTGCGTCCTGTTCCCAAAACCCGCGGATCAGACCTCGGTGGGAACAAGTAAGCCAGCCCCTCTCCTGTATCTCCCATCGCACAAGAGCTGCTTGTAACAGCTGGTGATCAACTTTAAAGCCACTTCTTGGGAGTGACACTTCAGAGGTCAAGTTCTCAGCACGCTTTCAGCCTACACTACGATCCCCACGGACTGTCATGATATCAGTTAGCACTCACTCATCATCAGGTTTTAACTGTTTCTGCTCAAATCAATAAAAGTTTTGCTGAATCAGGACTCACTAGTTTTCAGGGAGGGACTTCTGATAGTAAATACATCAACAAACAGGCAAATAAACAAAAGAAGTGGAGGCTAAGAAAAAGTAAGTTGAAGATCTGCACTGAAGGCACTAAATAAAATCTCGTATAAGGTTCTTAGACTCAACGAGCTTGGGAGAACTGGAGAACACAGAGAATAGTTGGGAAAAGCTGAGTATAGTGGGTGTCCAACCAGCAATGCAAAAGGAAGGAAGCTAAAACAGAGAGAGAGGAATATGATGGAATGAAATGCAGACAAAACTTATAAAAGTTCTCAGAAGATTTATAAAGAGAAGATGTGAGGAAATAGATGGGAAGCCAAAAAGATTCAAGAAGTGGGTACTGTAGTAAGGACAGGCTGCAATCAGAAATGTGTAAAGAGGCATATATATACATTAGGAAAATTTTCCCACATGTGGTGGCATTGAAAAAGGGACAATGTGGCAAGAAGCAATTCTCATGATTTTGAGCAGAAGCATGAAGAGTGCTCAATTGTTTGCAGATCCTTTTGCAAAAAGTGGTTGATTGCAACAGTAACTACCACTGAAAAGCTGGAACAGGAAAATGAGGATACTGGATCCAAGTAGAGGTGCAGAAGTAAAGAAGGAACAAAAAAAGAGGAAAAACAGTAAATACTATATTAGAACTTCCCAGAATATTGCAAGTTCTTTGTTTTTTATTTAACTTCCTGTAAAAAACCCACAGAAAATGGTGAGTTGTATCAGTAGGTTTGTGGAAGGAAAAGAGACCAAGGATCTAGTGTCATATCCAGTTTTTATCCAGTTTTCATATTTAAGTCTGCCAAATTCTGTGGAGACCTCTGATTTGCAAGACCAGAGCACATAAGAGATCCATTAGTCAGGACTCCTCCAAATGCTGCCCAGTTCCTAATTAATTTCTAATTAAAATTCTAGTCATCTACCTATGCCCTCTAATTACATTTTTGGTAACATCAGGCTTTTATCAGCATCAGTCATGAACGTGGGAGGTGTACAGATAGGACTGTGGCTATGCTGGCAAGTACTTATGGTAGTTCTGTTCATTCCTTCAGAGGAAGACCAACAGCCAAACTTAACTGACCCTAAGGCAGTGTGGTTCTGAGCTTGGCTGGCAGGCCATGCTTTCACCCCGATGCCTGCAGGCTTAGCAGTTTAGCTGCCAAGGCCTGAGGTTTAACTGTTAGCTTGGCTTGAGCAACCCCAAATGTTGCTGCTGTCATTTTGCCTTATCCAACAAAATATCATTTGTTGTGGTGTTGCTTAGTACTTTTGTTTAAATCCAATGTTTTCTTCATTTCTCCAATGGTTTTTAATTGATTAGTTTGCATAATCAAAATTAAATCAAGTTAAATCAATTCACTGTTCATTTGTCTCGCCAAATCTTTACTGATTACATTCAAAAACACCTGTCCCAGGTGTACCTCACTATGAACACTGCACTGATCAAGAGCAGCTTTTTACTATTTTTTTTTAATCTATCATGTAATCATTATTTACCCTGCAATATTTTTTCCTTTAGTATACAGTACTTTCTTCCTTTATATGCAGTCTTTAAAAAAGGATATCCCCAAAAACAGTTTTGAAGATTTAAGTAGCCACCATTTACTAAGTCAGAAATTAATGTTCAGAAGAAACTAGAAAGGAAAAAGTGGACAACAGGAAGGCTGTTATGGATGAAGGACAGGCTAGTATAATTCCTTTAACAGACTTCTCAAAGAGCTGTTACAAGAGTCTCTTAACAATTTTCTCTCTGTTTATGTGGTGTACCTGCAATTATGAGCACCATTTCATCTCTCATTGCAGATTCAACCCAATTTTCAGGAAGAGATGAGAAAACTTGGTATTAACTTTTTTTTTCTGTTTAGTTTTTATATTGCTTTCTGACAACTTGGACCATGTTTCATAACAGAAAATGTTGGGTGCTTCCTATCAGTAATATATATACAATCACCAATGTCTCTATTATTTTATTCAGATACTACAGGTGAGTATCATGTAGACAGAAATTAAGCAAGCCAAGTCCCCCAGATTGTGAAAAAAATGGGCTAAATTTTAACCATACAAGCATTTCTTTAGAAGTCCAGAGGACTACTCTGATGCTTGGGTCTGACAAAAGCTTTTGTGCTGTCAGCAGTTGAAACCCTGGTCTGAAATAATGAGAGCATTTCCATTTGTTTCAGTAGACTCTAGCACAAGCCTTTAATTGCCCTGCAATGCTCACATTCCTTTCTCTTTAGAGGGCATTGGCATGACAGCCACCTCCATAGCTCCAAAAACCTGTAACCTGGCAACTGGAATCCCTTAGTGATATGGAAATTCTGAAAATGCATTAATTTATCTTCTATTCTATTGTTTGTTAATTTTATTGGCATGATGATTTTGTTTTGATTGAAGGAGGTTTTGAATACTTCCAGTCCTTTCACCTCCTATGTCACATCACCTGCACCCAAACTTTACCTGCACTGCTTAAATCTTCTGCTCCCTTACATCTCAGTGAAGTGAAAAACTTTTCCTAATCCTGCTTTGTTTTTTAACTACTTTACTACTTTAGCCTCTTAGTAGTCATAAAAATCCAAATGAGCATTTATCACTTCTCAAAGGGTGGCTGAGTTTTATGGGAACCTGCCCTTCAACCCAAGCTCCTATCAGGCAGCTGTGCTTTGATGCCATCAGGTCTCAAGAATAACCTGCTTGGGCTCCCAACACATTACAGTTCTGTCCTATCAAGATGCAGAATGCAAAGCTTCCATCTGTGGAGAATTCCTAGCAAACTAAGATGAATTAGCAGAAAACTAATTTCCCAATGAACCTGAAACTTAGGAGCTCTTTTATGGATGATATTTTCCACACATTATAGAAAACAATGCCCATAATATTAGCCTTGTTCTAAATCAGTCCTACAGGACCCCATCAGACTAAACAATTTTGATTTATGTGTTTACCTGAGGGGACCATGACACAGCCGACCTGACCTCCATCTAGCTTAACCCATAACACCGCAGCTCTCCAGCTCCTCCTTACCTGGTAAATCATCTTCGTCTTCACTGAAAACATTTGGATTAAAGACAGGCATGTTAATGTAGTCCATTGAAATCTTCCGCACTTCTGGGAGATATATTGTCATTTGCCTGGGCTGCAGATGCAGCAAACTGGTTTTATATATAACTAGAGAAAGAATATAACAAGAAACAAAAAAGTCTGTTATACAAATAGCATGTAAGGCTAAGGAAGAAGCAACTCAAAGCAGGCAGAAAGGCTATGAATATTGTTATTTACTGTCTATGTGTGTATGGACGAGCTATTATTTGTCAAATCACTATGAAACACTTCGCATAAATGGGATAAAAGAGATTGCTGCTTTCAGCTATTTCTCTTTAAATAGAAGCAGCATCTCTGTAATTAAATAATTATTTCATCTTGTATTGACATCTATTTTTATGGAAGGAAAATACTTTTTTCCATTCTACTTTCGAAACTTTTCACCACAGGATGCTCCCGACTTATGGGGAAAACTGGAAAGCTCTCAGGAAGGAAATCTGCTGACGATTACTACATACAAAGAAATCCCACTGGCCTCGGGAAGTCCCTGGGATCCAAACCACTGGACACTGCGAGAATATCTGAAAGAAGTATCACCATACATTTACTCTACACTTATATTCTTCCCTATCCCTCAATGGCAGTGAGAGAATTAGAGAACTAGAATGGCCTGTGGTCATTCAACTGCTAATAGAAGTCCATATAGCCACAAAAGGTATCCACCTAATTCTGCATCCAGGGCATCTTTATGCACTCCTGACCCTACCATACAATGCAACACAGGACAAAACAAGTTTTCTAAAAAGCTCATTAAACTGCTAGGCTTGTGTTACTGTTTCAGATCAGAGCTCAGTTCTGTGAGGTGGTGCCCTGCTCTTTACCCAGCCTTCTTCCTTCCAACAGGACTATCTGGGTAGAACTGGTCTGCCCAGAAGAAGGTTGAGAGACAACTGCTGCTTTTAATGAAGGCTACCAGATTACTGATGCTCCAGCCAGAGAACCATGTGATGAGGCTTGCACTGACTTGAAGAATCTTGAGCATGAGGCTGTAATAGCTTTTTTGTATAATTTGTAGCTAATTAACAATAAAATCTGACTTTTAAAAATATTTCTATTGCAGTCACTTAAAATCTATTATTTTTATAATCCTCTTGCAAAACCTTTTTTTTATTTGTGTGGGTTTTGTTCAAATAAACTGTAAAAAAAGAGGTCTGGGCTCAAATGTTAATTTACTGTTTATTACAAGTGAGACTTTTAGCATTTTATTGATCATCTCATTATTGTATTTATAGATTTTAATCTCCTTCAGTTACAGTGAGTTTAATAAAATCTAATTCCCACTGTCCACAGAAAATAAGTGCTTTGTTAAAGAAGCCTTTTGATCACTTACAAAAAAATCTCATGGCATAAGTTTCTTGTTTATTAGAAAGAATTTTACATGCAAAAAAAAATCAACAGTTTACTTTTACCTGCACCAAGGTTAGTTGGTAGGAAAGCAGCCAAACCCACAATTTTAAATTTGGTTCCCCAGATATTAGATGTGACCTGAGCAAGGTAGTTGTGCTGCAAAACAAAAACAAGATCATTTTTACCTGATAAAATCTGTATCAAGCTCTAACAAAAAACCGCAGAGCAATCAAGCTATTGCAAGTGATAATGCAATTTCAGCTTCTTTTGTTTTTATTGTATTGAAACAGCCTAAAGTGCCTATGTAGCAACAGTTTTACCCAGTCATTAAGAAGACTCATTCTGATACCTAAACACCATCAGAAATGATGTATGCAACAGCCACAAGGCGATTAAAGCTATTGAAGATCTGAACAACACTTAGTGGAGAATGCCTGCTCAGTGAGAACAGGTCTGTTTTCAGGCACTTGCTGCTCTGCCCAGCAGGACTACAGCTATTCTGTATTTCAGAGAGTGATATACCCTGCCCGTTGGTTCTATACTCATAAATCACTTTCTAGAACAATAAACAAGACAGAAATTAATTACTCATAACAACAAACATATATTCCCCTGGAGCTCCTAAAGCAACTTTCCAAACCACTGCTTCCATAGTACACATATTATGGGTCTGAAAGACCAATAGATTTTTCTCAAAGGCCAGGAGTTATGCTGCCAGTATCAGGGGCAGGATCTAAGCCTCAAGGCTTCTGCTCTATTTGAAGGGCTTTTGGTTCTATCTCTACGTAACTGTTCTAGAATTTTTCATGAAAAGGAGAAAGTGAAACAAGACAGCAGAAAAAACCAAACCAAACCAAACCAAAGAAAATTAAAGAAAATAACTAGCTGTTATTAATGAAATATACAACCCAGACAGTTCTACAGCCTGCTAAGTTTTATTTACCCAGAGGACATGAACACCACGAAGAGCGCAAAGTGGTAATTCCTTTCCTTCCTTCTAATTACGACTGTTTCATATTAATTATGAAACAGAACATGTGGTCCTCTGAAGCAAACATTTCCTTATTTCTGCAATCCCTAGCAAAGCAGAGAATTATGGTGGTGTTAAGACGGGTCTGAGAAGCTGAAGTGTTTCCACATACACTTTCAAACAGCCAGCAACATCACCTACAATAAAACCTCACATGGATTCACACTGACAAAAGTAAATGGTCCTGGTACTTACACTGGCACTTTCGAACATTAATACTGAACTGGAAGATGCAATTCTCTAGTTGTTCCATCTACTTACTGTAATTTGTAATGTAAGCTTTTATTGCTGATCATTGTATCTCTATCATAACCTGCTGCCTCTTGAAAGAAATGCTTTTGAATCAGGTATGGTAACAACATGCACAATACCTGAGTAATATCTTCTAAAGGAAACTCTCTTCGTGTCAGGCTTGGCGAACCAATAGAGGGTTTCCTTATTGGTAACCTTGGCGATCTTGAGATCTCCTGCGCAGCTCGAGACATCTTTGGAGATTTGCGAGCTTCTATGTTAATTCTGCAGGTAAAGGAACACTTAGAATCAACTATGGGCAAGCTAAAATGCACAAAACTCACGTCTTTGGAAAGATATAAGAAGAAGACAACTGGTAGGATGTCCTTGAAGTGACTAATAAAGACTGTAGAGCCTACAGGATGGAGAAACACAGGTCAAATCATTTGAAGATACAGAAGACCTGACACGCTTGCAGTAACTTATGCTGGATGCTTTCCAATCTAACAAAGTTTACACCAGTTCTGCCAGATACAATATATCTTCCACTAATCCCTAAAAGGTGTAGGGATGAATGATTTCAGCTATACGAACTTTGAGCAAAGTCTCAAGAAATGAGAATGTGACACCTCAGCTGACAGATTTTCACATTAGTATACAGCAAACCAAAGCTTCACAAATGTTGTCAGTGCTCCTACCCTAAGCAAAAAGTTATTTCTACTTCCCACTATACATGGCAGGGGGCGGGTCAAGAATATCAGCTCAAGCACCTGAAGAGTTCACAAGCAGAAATGTAACAAACAAAATTAAAAAACAGTCTGTTTGAAGGACAAAATATACTTCATGGTGGCAGAGAGAAAAAAGAAGAAAAGGTAGGGGAGTTTATAAATCTTTCTTTGCGACTGCCTAGGGAGAAATTTTGCTCTATTGTTTCCCATTACATTTTGTCGCAGAAATCTTCCCCAAAGTCCAACTCAATGCCAATCTCTGAGATCACCCCAGAACTGCACCCTGTAGAGGACCCAAATCTTACAGAGGATTCCAATGTGCCCAAAGGAGTTTATTTTTAACTTTACAAGGTGTCAAGAGAGGGAAGGGGAGGGAGGCGAGGAAGGTTGGAAGGAGGGCCACTTGGGGAAAAAGAAGAACAAATATCTGAGAAGATATTACCTGGGGAGTTTAGGTGATTTGCTAGCTCGACTGATTTTTGGAGATTTCTTTGCTGCCCAGTCATCGCTGAGTTCAATATCGCTGGAGTCAGAGCAGTTGCAGCTGTCAATCACAGTGGAAATCAAGCTGTTTCCATAGATTTCATCTATCAAGACAGGCCCCAGAAAATTTAAGTGCTGCTTCAGAAAACTGGTATAAATTATAACTCTCAGTCATCAGAAGCATAAACCCAATCCACAGGCAGCAGTTGAAATGAAAGTTTGCAGAGAAAAATTAAATGTTCTTCACTCTGCCTTCGAACACCAAATTTCCAATGGTTTGATCTCAAGTGAACATGATTCAGAGGGATGAATAGCATTCAACTGACTTCAAAATTGAGACCAAAGAATATTTTCTGCTAATTAGCAATCTATTTTCCATTACTCAGAATACAAAAAGTTCTCTTCTGTAAAACAGAAGGCAGCAGGGTATAATTTCAGAAGCTTCTAGGTCATGCTAAAGAATTTTTGCACATTAGAAAAAAATACCAGATGCCACCATCCACGTTGCATATATACATTTTTTTAAACTCTTGAGGATTTAATATCCAAAGTACTGCTAAATCATTTTTATACAGAGCAACAATTCAATTCTACCTGCTTTTCCATCTGTTTTAGGATCCATGATGACAAACTCTGGCCGCAGCTTGCTGATACGACGTCCTTTCAGGATGGGCACCAGTCCCCCAAGGTATTCCAGGTACAGAGTGTAACAGGGACCACCAACCTCTGGGTCATCCTCCGTCCGCTTCATCGTGCAGTGAAGCCGCTCATTACCAGCTGTTGGGTAGCTGACAAAATCTCTCATATTGTTTGGGTCTGGGATTGGAGGCTTCATTAAACAGAGGAAGGAAAGACAAAGTTTCCTGTAGGTTACTGGTTGGGGTTTTTTTCTGTGGTGACTTAATCCCAACAGAACTAACTGAGCTTGAACCCAACTCTAATTTGGCAGGTGAAAATTAGTATAGGTTACTTCTTGAGTTGTGCAGGACCCACATGCAAGACAGAGTAGCTGCGTATTATTTAGTTAGGTCAAAAGCAGCTATACACAGAAAACGAAAACTGAAACTAGTTCCATCAAAAAGGAAGGTTGAATCTGAGGACAGAGCACTCAATTAGACAACAAACCTGTCTTCAAGTTCCAGCTCTTATCAGAAACTTCTTTTTGAAGTTGGGTAATGTGGTCAAGTCAAGTACCAGAGTACCTGGTCTCCTGCAGGCCCTCCAAGTGCACCTGGACACTCAGATCCCATTCCTGGTTAGTATTGGTATGTGCTATGCCACTACGCTACAATGCTGTCAGCTCTGAAAGAAGCTTGTACTTTTTATATCGCCTCCAAGCACATGTCCCATCGTAGCTGAGGGCCTGTTTGTGTGCCATGTAGAGAACACAAATATGAAGCTCAGAGTGGGTTACTTTGCTCTCCTTCCCAGCACACTGTATTAATCTATGACAAGCTCAGTCCTAAAGGAGTAGGACTGCTTTCATCTAGGACAATATACCCTGTATGACACAAATACTATTAATGTGTGTAAGTCAACGGAGTTTCTTTCAAAATGAAAGTATAAGAAAAAAAAAGGTAGGGAAAAAAATAGGCTTCCTTAACCTGGTAAACGGGCATGGGCTGAGGAGTGACCTATAATGTGGTCTGCAAGCTGGAGGGGGAAGAGGAATGTACACAGGGAAGAGGGTGCCGTCCCTAGCACTGAAGGCATGGCTGACAACATAAGCTGAGTGGGTGACTGGGGACAAGTCAGGGTAAAGTATAAGTGCTGAGGAGGCTCCAGAAACACCCATGAAACAGGACAGGCACGTGGCTTCTGGAAACATCACTCCCACGTCTCAGCTACACAGTGCCACAACCACTCATATGCACCCTGACATCTCCTCCAGGAGGTGACACAAGGGCTGTTGGTGACCATGTGCCCCTGTACTGCCCTCTGACCCCCACCAGGGCTCCCAGCCTTCTTACAGCCAACTGCTGCCTTCATCCAACCTATCCCATACCCTCCCCTGCCTTCCCTGACAGCCAGGAAATTGTCACTGATCCTCTGGAGAGTGGTGGCTCTGGAACAACATGGAAAGCATCCAGGGGAGAAGGATGGAAAGAACTAGAAAGAACTGGAGACCGCTGGTCCGATAAATGCTTTGCATCTTTGGAGATCCAGGAGTTACGGTTACAGCAAGGCATTTATAGTTCTCTGGCAGATGAAATGATATACAGTTGCACAAACTGCCCTGATTAGCAGTACCCAAATGGAACCATGCTGAATTATTATTTTGTAGGCATAATTTGTTCTTGTTTAAGCTGGGCCAGCCCCACTGATTTTGGATTAGTTGTTCTAGTTTTGCATTGTTTTAACAAGGACCTCTGGCTCAAGAGACTGCTGTAACATGTACACAAAAAATCACAAAAATGTATGTTTGAATGCTGAGCATTTACCAGCTAATGCCCTGGTTTATAGGCTGTGGTAAACAGCTTGGAAATGCCAAGATGATGCTGAGGGCAAAACCATGAAACAAATGGGTTGTGCAGATGATTGTGCTCATGGTATAGGAGAAGGTGTGATACCTGGTTCATTTTTCCATAGCACTGTCAGACCACTAAGATTAGCAGAATTCACTGTTAGTAGAAATGTTTGGGCAGGCCCAGGCCCTAAGCCTAACCTTCTGGCAATATAAGCACTCACGTGACATGTAGGGAGGCAACAGTTTTACCCCTGTGAATCCTTCCTGTAACCATGACAGAGTAGTATCACCAGCATGAGCTTTCTCAGAAGTCTTTGTGAGTCACCAGCATATTTTACCCTTTTAAGTACTTGGAAAGGCCATCTCCATGGAATAATGCAGATCAGCATGTGTGAGCCTTCTTTTCAGATTTTTAATAGGCACCAAATGCATCAGTGGGGTCTTGAGGAGGACAGGAAAGCTTTTAAAATTATAAAACCTTATAATTTAGCCATTTTCACTTCGGAGAACCATGGTGGGGGGAGATCTACGAACACTTTCCTCTTCACAACACACACATTTCTTTCTTCTTACCTTGATCGTTGGTATGAAGGCAGTGGTGAGGTACGAGCAGAGCCGAGGGGGCAGGGTCAGCTTGCTGATGTCCTTGTCATCCCGCAGACAGCTGGCAATGGTCTGCTGGCACAGCAGCTGCAGGCTGGAGACCCTGTGCTCCACTCTGACAACGTACAGTGCAGGTCCAGAAGCCATCAGCAGGCGGGAATCCCTGTGACCCCAACAGATCGAGATGATGGGACGCTGCACGAAGAGCAAAAGGATACAACTTCAAAAGATTTTGTGTAGAAGATCTTCCAGGATGGCTCCACAGCAAGTGATCACATGAATTCAGCACTGACCACATTACCATAAGTCTTCCAGAAACTTAGAAGTGCCCACCACTGCCCACAGAAGGAGAAGAATGTGAACATTTGAAATCATCAAAAACAGCAGTTGACGCTTATTCAGTGCTTTTTACTCAGAATGCTTAAAGGTTTTTACACAAGGAATCAACTACCAAATTCAGTACCTAGATAGGATAAGTGACTTCAAAGACACAGGGTGTTGAGAAGCATCATCTTTTGATGCCCTATCCAAATGATTTATTCAGACCTCTAATCAGTCCTCATCCACTGGTAACAGCTCATATTTTACAACTGAAAAGTTAAATTATATGCCCAGAGACACTTAAAAAACAAGTGGAGAAAACCCAGTCAGCTTTCTTGTCTTGTGCCAAGTCTTCTGCTGCACAGTGTCTCTTTTGAACTATTCCCAGAGGAACTGAACTGTGAAAGAGCATCAGGAACACAGCAGAGAATGGCCTTTTGTCTTCTACTTGTCTACACTCAGAAATGTCTAAATCATGACAGTAAAAATAGAAAGAGTGAGGGCCAACTGGTACTAAATGTCACAATGTGGGACAGAATAATGACAAACAACTCAAACACTGCTGCTTAGGACATTTATTTCCTGCTTACAAGGAGTCCCTAAACTTTCCTTCTAAATCTCATCTTTTCATGTAAAGTACCAGTCTGTTGTGACCTCTTCTAGCTCTATCATCTTTACTTTTGCCCTTCTTAAGTGTTCCTTGCATCCACCTGTCATCTCTTGCTTTCTGTGTTACAGAGCACCTGCATTTGCTTATATCCACACACCCTGTGGTATTTCAATCCCATCTGCTACCTCTGTGCAAACAAACAACACAGAGTAAAGATGAAACTCCAACTCCGTGAAGAATACTATACAGCAGGCTGTGATCAGTGAACTACAAAAGATTTACTCCTTTCTGTGAAGGTCTTCCTTGTTTTCACAATCTCTGACACTCAAAAGTTAAAGCAAACATGTTTTTCATCTAAATTATTAACTGTATTTATTGAAAGGTCAGGGTATCTTCGGAATATCTTTTCACAAGATGCATTGAACAAGAAGACAGGGTCAAGACACTACCAATAATAGCTTTTATTTACTCCTCTATTAGCAGTATGGCACCCAGAGAGCAGGGTTAGATCAGCCCAGAGGTTACTCATCTGGTCTGGGAAAAAAGCCTCCCTTCCATTTACAAATTCAAGATGCTTAAAGGTGAGAAACTGGAAAAAGATGTTTTTATGTGACTGGTATGAAGCAAAATGCAGCTGGCACAGCACTATATCAATGTTTATCATCAGCAATTTGGGTGGAAAACTTTTTCACAGAAGAGATCTTCCCTACTATGTCACCTTATCCTAGATTTAAATTTCAAGGAAAATACTACTTTTTAAAGTAGGAGGAATGAAGGAGTTTAATTTTGATTACATCTAGGCAATATCCCACACACACCTCCATGAAGGCATAAATCTTCAGGCTGACTGATATGCAAATAGAAAGCAGCAACATGTGAACCTTGTGATTTTCACAGTAATTGCTAAATGCATTTTGTAGAGGACAACTTCAAAATAATTGAGAAATCTTTTTTGTACCATCAATAATTCCACATGGCTTGTCATAAGCATAATCTGTGGGACACCGCATTAAATTTGAAGAGAGGTCACATGAAGTATCCCCTACTGATTGGTATTTTTATGATTTGTGAGTGTGGCTTGGCCCTTGCACTGTCCGGCAGCAATGAGACAGTTCAAGCTGCTTACAAAATAAATGCAATTGAAAAGGCACTGGCACAAGGTAGGTACTTGCCACATCTACTATATGACAGCCTGAGAACATCACAATAGAAGCGACCCTGATTTTTCCCAAGGGCTGAATCCCAGCATGGGCAGCACTATCTACCTGACCATTACTGTGGGATCCAAACTGCATCCTGCTGTTCACCTTGTATCAACTACAGCTTACCTATAAACACAGTGAGGGAACAAACAAGTATGTGACTTGGCACACAAATGTTTATTTATTGGATAGACTTTAATGGCAGAAGAAAAGTCTAATATCCCAGCTATCATAATCCAACACAGCACACCCAGACATGATGTCTCGTATTGCAGCTATTATAACCCAATATATCACACCAAGGTAGGACATTCTTCATCCAAATAGAGTCAAATAAAACCACCTCTTTCCTCACGTTACTGCTGCATGAAGGGAACACTGGAAGTGCAGACAGTACCAGTGCAAGAACCTTTGCAATCTAAAACACAGTCTCAAGGGAAAGGTTTTTCAGAAGCTTTGAAATATGGGGTGAGACCTCTGGCAACAAAACACTGTGGAGCTCCGAAGAGTAGGAATTCAGAAGTCGAAAACATCACCATGTTTTCCAAAAGGCAGCCATAGTTCAGTCACCTTCTAAACTTCTCAACATATGATGCTCTTACATTCTGTTTATGAATTTATATGCAAACAATATGTGAATGTTTCAATATCTTCAACCTCAACAAAGAGTACTTGCACCACACCACCAGACACAGCTTGCCTTCCTTTTTCTGAAATGGTCAGATCCTCAGTGCTCTTCCAGCCTAGTATTCGGCAACTTGATTTAAAGTGAAGGGCTAAGACTTCAGATGAGCTTCAGGGAAAATTAGCCTGTCATTACACGCTTGGAGAAATAAAAGATCACCTAAATGCCAGATCTGACCTGACCTTTAAAGTACTGCTCCAGTAGTAATTTTCACTACCTACGTTTCCTAGTCTTTCCCTTGCTGGACAAGGGATATGAATCAATTACTGCAGCACGTCAGTTATGAGCTGGCTACAGCTTTCTTTTCAAACTCTACTGAGAAAAAACAATTGACTTCCAACATCCAGCACAAAAGTGTTTCTCCTCATAAAACATCCACTTATTAGTACTGTTTTATCAAAACAAGGAAGGACAAAAGTTGTTGTGCCCAAATTGCACCTGTTACAAAATGAACAAGCAGACTCTAGGACAGAAGAATTTTATTTTCCATGTTTGCACAGTTGGGGTTTTTTTCTGCTAGGAACAAAGAAATGCAGCTACAAATATAACATGAGAATTTCTAATCTCACTTTGCATATAAAAATACCATCAGGTTTTGAAAAATCTCAGCATAAACTGTAAATACCTAGATCAATTCCATGGTTTAAATACAAACATGCAGCTCTATGACAATTATATATTAGAAACCACTGACTAAAAGACAAAAAAAAAAGGTGGTTTATCAGGAGAAATGCTGACTGAAAACACATCTCAACAAGTGGCCAACAAGCTCTTTTGCCATTTCTTTCCAAGTGGGCTTGAAATTGAGCTACAGCTACTCAAATCTGTACCCCCAGCTGGGATGTTGATTCCCCTTAGAAAAGCATGCAGGAATGGATATTCCTGCTCAAAGCTCTGTGGTTGCTTCTTATAAGTCACTCTACTGTCTCTCTTACAGAAGAGAACATAATTTATATACATTCCATCACTTGTATGCAGTTCAGTCAATGAAAACACTGTTCTAGCTGATTCTTGCTGCCTGCCTTGAGCTCAGAAATCCTGAGCCATGGGGCCTGCCTGCTGCTTGAACTAATCCCTTGTTTGTTGGCACTGGGACTCCCGCTGGTAATGAAATAAAAATAGTATTCCAGGGCAGAAAGCCCAGGAACCAGCAGGACTTCTCAGGAGAAAGAACACAACTGCAAAATAGTATCCAGTGGATGGCATGTGTAAGAACATTGCCTGCTTGCTCTCACTCCAGACTGCTGATGTAGAGATGCACCCTCTTTCCTCTCAGAGACAAGCTGAAAGGTGCAATGGTTGCAGTGCCCACCTGGCTCCTGTGAGCTGTGTGTGCACATCTCTGTACTGCCACAGCATCCATGGATGGCTGTGGGAAAGCAACCTAACACTCCTTCATTCTTCTGCTCCTCATATTTACAGTGGGAAAAATATTAACTGCTAAGCACTGATGGTGACAAATGATGAGAAATCACACTGCCGTGGCCTGATATGATTTTTGATGTACTAAATTCTTACTTGATTTGCAGCTGTTTCTTATGTCCTATTTCTACAGTTTTTCTTTATTAAGTCAATACAACAAGATTCCATTTTAGCAGAAAGAGTTGCTTAGAAAAGTGTCTTCAATTTCCAGTGCTGATCAAAACCCATTGCTGCAGCAGAGATGATCCTATGGCCTATAAAAAGAACATCAAGGTCCTTATTGATATGCTAAAGCATGTTTCATCAGTTAGTTCTAAACTGTTGCTTTTTTTCCTGTAAGAAAATAAACTCCTCTTGAAGCTTTGTTGTCATCCCATAACAAATAAATAAAATTGATTTCAGGCAATATAAATGAAAGGCAACATTAATTCAGACACAACAAACCTGAACACTCTGTGTGAAATAAATGAAGAAAAGTAAGCAAGGTCTGCTCAGCTGAATAACATAAAAAGCAGCCTCTTCTTTCAGAACCTTTTGATCTGAATTAAAGCTAAAATTGCACCTTCCTTCTCTAGCCTTTACAGAACTACCAGGTTTCTGCAGGATCATATCATCTTAAATCTATTCATTTAGATTCTGGGACATTTCCAGCAGAGAAGCAGTCTGTGAAATGCTGACAGCAGCAGATCTCTAGCAAGTGGGCTGCCTTCTCAAAGATTTATAGAAACTTCTTCCATAAAGATTTAGTCTTTGGTACACCACTTTGAATTAGGTTTAAAAATACTACACCGATAAACACAGGTTTTTTACATTTAAGCTTGTTGTCTATACCACACGTGAAGCTTAGTTCACTCTCATCCTCTGCTGCACTCAAGATTTAATCTGTCCTCACACCAGCTACACAGTGATATAAAACCATAAACTAATGTAAATTTACTGTAGAATTAAAGGTGTATAGAGGAGATCTGCATTGCAGCTTCTAAATCTGTGCTCTTGTTCCCCTGGTCCTCTCTGGGACATATTACAAAATCATAAAAACTGAAGAAGGGATCAAAATATAAGCCACAAGTTTGAACCATTAGAAAGAAAAAATTCGCAAGTTTGTTGAAGTTGGCAGTTAGATAATGCTGAAGAGATCCTGTAGGAGACTCCTATTTAAAGTTCAGGATATAGGAAGATATGAAGCAGCTGTTTCCAATCAGAAGTGACAGAAGGTACAGTTGGTTGATATAATAAAGACCTGTCTGCACATTAGATGAGAACTTCTAAAGTGACAGAACTGGGTTGCAGCATTTGGTAAACAATTTTGGCAGGACTGTAAAACAGTCTTAAATGAGTTGATTATTCTCATCCCTGCTTGATGCCAGGGAAAGGTTGTTAGGACTTAACAAACAATATAAGAAATTAACATCCTTCTAATAAAAACGTTATGACCAGCAGGGCAGCCTGCCGTTGCAATCATATTCTTAAATGTTAAAAAAGCAGGACCATGAAAAAACTAGGCCTATTTTTGGTACCTCACATTGGTTTATACAAGGATGGGCGTAGCAAGACGTAAATTTTACAGAAATTGATAGTACGTTTTTGAATAGCCATCGGCTGATCACTCACCCTTAAAATATGCTCTCTGCATAAAATTCAGTTCAATATTTGACCAACCCTTACCAATGCTTTTTCAGCTCTTTCCACTCTATTCTGCAAACATATCCTTGCAGGATGCCAGGCTGAAGCCCCAGAGCCAGGAACAGGAGTGACTGCTACACTATGCCAACTCTACCACTCCGTTTAGGAATGTTGTTTTTCAAGCAAAGCTACTGCTTTTATTTCAATACTTCTAAACAAGTGTCATTTCCCTACCTACGGTTTTATAGTCAGCAAACTAGGTTTATGAACTATAAATTCCTACACTGAAGGTAAAAGCTTAGGAGTTAATCAAACGAGACAGAGGATGCCAAAACCACACTAAAGCTGGAGGAGAAGGCAGCATATAAAACATCTTGAAGGGATCCATGACAACCGTCATCATTGAGATGAGCTACCTGCAGTTCCCAAATCTACTCTGCCATGGGGGTTTGCAGTGACTCTATGTTCAGTAACATTCCAGCCAAGTTGCATATAAATCCTCTTAGTTTTAGACTGAGTTTTGTTATAAAAAATAAAATCCGTTTCCTGAATATCCTACTGAAGACAGGACTGACAAACAGCAGAAACAAAAAACAGTTCAGTATATTTTACTGATAAAATTTTTAGACATCTGCTATGTCAAAGAACTGGGACAGAGGACCACATGAAAAAATCAGTTTTGTAGCTGTAATCCACTATTTTTTATGTTCATGATTGTTTTATTTTTTTCTGGCTTTTGTATTCAGAACAACATTCATTTATAATAAACATGCTTTCCCAGTCACACATTTGCTTCTTCATAAGAAAGTCTTACCAGAAAGAGTTCAAGATGAGAAAATTCTTTTATTTTCTTCAATTATTTTTTTAGTTCAGTAGCCAGTGATGAATCTTACAAAATCCCATTACAAGGCTGACTGCCATGGTACAGAAAACTGATTAATTTACTCTGATGAATTTGTCATGAGACAAATTACTGGGACCACTGGCTCACTCTGCCATCTTTGCACATACATCTTTGGAGCAGAGCCACAGCATAACAGAAGTTACCAGCAATTTTTTTGCAAGAATGCTTTTTATCTGATTTTGTCAGTAAACCATATACTTAACAATGTTCTAGCATACCTGTCATTTAGCTGGTAATACTCCTAGACCAGCATTCAAATACATAGGAGAATAAAGTCCACATGAGCAGATACAGGTGTTCTTCTGAAAGACCCCTCACTTCCTCCTGCAGCTGAGTAAATATGAATTTAGATGCACCAAATAAAGAGACTAAACATGGACTAGTAAGAGAAGAGGGGTGGTTCTAATTTTAGGTAGGTTTATGCGCACAGTTTTTAAATAAACATAAATATATCAGTTGGAATGTTATTTTTATCGTGATTTCCAAAGCAAATGAGACTCCTTGTTTCTGTTATTAAGCAGTGGTTGCCACTCCCTGACTGTCCTCCTTCACTTCAACCTGGCTTACAGCTTCTGAAGTTGTTGGCTTTTAGTCTGCAGTTGACAATAGGGGAAGAAATCTCTATTACATTAAAATATTGCCATTCCCAACAAAAATAATAATAAGCAGCTGGAAAGAGCAGAGAGGCTTATATTACTACTTCCACTATTTGAAATACTGCAGTACAAACTCGGCATTCACCTGTTCTGACCTCTCAGTTGCCCTGTAAGCACTCACATAATGGCAGAATAATTAGCCCCCACATGAGCCACAGTATGTACTTTCTCCCAGCTGGTTAAGGAGAGGAGAAAGGAGAAGAGCTGAAAACATGAAAAGAAGTTGGAGCTATACATGGAGAACTAGAGGAGATGAAAGTATTTAAATGAAGGAGAATTTGAGATTAGCAGGAACAAAGCAGTGAGGGAGGAGCCTGCACACAGCTGTACCTTGGGGCAACCTGACCTGGTGGGTTCTGATGCTCAAACCACAGTGTGATTTCACAGCCTGGCACCAGAGGGATCAACAGCTAATGTGCACATACAGAATTCTGGTCCTGAAGGAACAGAACAAGGTTTGCTTTTCACCTGGTCTGGGAAAAAGCAACACTGATATAAATATGTTTTCTTCAGAATTGATCCAGAGAGGAAAGGGCTGTGCTACTTTGCTGAAAGGGCTACATTTAAGACAATAAAGCTATGTTTATGGGTAAGTCCTTTAGGTATCTAAGTCAGCATTAAATATCACTGTACATGTTTAAGTTGGCTTTAGAGACCATTATTTTACACTTTACACAACTACAGAATTCTATCTAAATTAGAGTGCTAAGGTTAATAAGCATAGGTTAATGCTAAATATAAGCAAACACAAAGGCTTAGCAGATGGTTTACTATGTCACCCTTTTGCATCCATTCCAGATCAAGGTACTGGAAAAAAAATGACAATACATGGTATCATCATTAAATATAATTAATATATCTACAGCATTTTCCTTCACTTTTAGGTTTCAAAGCTATTATTAAGTTTCATTACTAGCAACAGAAATCAGAATGGAGTCACCCCTGTTCTGCAGAAAATTACACAGAATTACTTTCAGGTGGGCTCTGAAATACCAGCAAAGACCTATGAAGCACGTTGTACTCCTGAGCAGCTCACAAACCATGTGCTGGCATTTACTTGGCAAGTTACATGACTGAGATTACGGCATCACACCAAAAGATTGTACATTAGAAAATTACAATAAGAAAAACTGAACAACCTTGTAGTTATGATACCAGCTTTGGAATATTTTTTGTCCAGCTCTTGGCTCTGCTACAACATTAAGCAAAAGTTATTTAGTTCTTTTTCTCCTCCGTCACTTATCCACAAAACAATAGAATTTTCTTTTTCTATCTGTCTATTAATGGCCCAGCGAGTTTGTACTTCCACAAAACCTAGCACAGTGGACCTTAGAATCAGGTGCAGTCTTGCATGTCTACCTTAATGCAAACAATCATTGTTTACAGCATTTTTATCTATATTGTGCTTTAGGATGGAGTTGGGACATTTTGCAACCTTTTCCACAGGTCTACAGCAATGAGCTAATGTGGGAAAAACATGTCAGCAAAGCATGGAGAACAGACTTAAAAAATGCCTCCTACCTGCACAGGTGTCTCCAGAGTGTAGATGTGTTCCCCACGCACGTTGTAGAACTTGACAAGTGCGCTTTTCAACAGGGAGCCATTGCTGAGGTCAACCAGTTGGTTCTGCTTCTCCATGCCTGCTACTGCAAGCAGGTCTCCTTGTGTGCACCACTGCACCACCACATCTGAAATCACAAAGATGGATTGCAATAACCACGGATTAGAAACACAAGGAACAGTATTTCCAGATGCAGCAAAGTGACTTGAACAGATAAAACATGCTCTCAGAAGTTACTTAAGTACTTAGAAACCTAAATCCTTTCGTTAAAATAGTAGAAAATACACCACAGATGCACTTTTGAGAATGACTCTATATTTCGTAAATTGAAAAAAAATGTGTAAAAACCATTCTTTTCTCTCTATAGTGAGTCCAAAATGCAATCAGTAGTTGCTCCTAAACAGCAAAGGGCAAGAATTTAGTAGAGATGTTGAAACTGATGTGGAAGATTCTAGATACAGCTTTGGGTTAATAAGTAGAATCAAGTTAATATGCAGATAAATAATCTTACTAGGAGAGCAGCAAAGAGTGTTTGTCTGGAAAGGCCTATAGTGCAAAAAAGCAGAATAATCTGGCATTGCCTCATGTTCTCACTGGCTGCCAATATAACTTCTAGCATAACTCAAACAAGAGTCACAACAGTATAACATGAAACTAAAAGGACTTGGACTTCTGTCCATAAATATATATGGTCTCCATATCATATGTTTTCTTTTGCCACCATCATACAAAGATGGTGAGGGCTCTGGAGAATCTCTGTTATGAGGAGAGACTGAGGGAGCTGGGCCTGTTGGTCTCGAGCAGACTGAGAGAGGATCTCATTAATGCATATAAATATCGCAAAGGTTTGTGCCGAGAAGATGGTGCCAGACTCTTTTCAGTGTTGCCCAGTGACAGGATGTGGAGCAATGGCCATAAACTAAAGCACAAGAAGTTTCATCTCAACATGAGGAAGAACTTCTTTACATTGAGGGCGGCAGAGCACTGGAAGAGGCTGCCGAGGGAGGTTGTGGAGTCTCCCTCTCTGGAGACATTCAAAACCCACCAAGACAAGTCCCTGTGTAACCTGTTCCAGAGGACCCTGCCTTGGCAGGGGGGTTATACTGGAAGATCCCCAGAGGTCCCTTTCAACCTTAATGACTCAGTGATTCTGACTTGTGAAAACCTACTCAGCTGCTTAGCAGGGCTTTGATGGAATCACACAGGGACTGCTCAGACTCTCATGTACACAGATATGAATATACATATCAGTCACTTCTCTTACAGCACCTCATGATGAGGGACACCCACAACTTAATTTGGGGATGCTTATTTCAAACCCTTATATCCCCTAGCTCTTTGTCACACTTCAAGAGTAACTCTAAAACAGTATTTTGCATTTCTGCTCGTGCTTAAAAGGCAGATTTGCATGTTCAAGGAATACCAAGCCAGTCTTTAAATCTTTTTACTCTTAAACTAGAGGTGAAAGGCAGCTATTTTGTGCTGAGACAAAGTGAAGGTAAAGACAAAACTTTTGTGCTCTGGGATGCTCAATCTGCCAAGAACCTTTTGAAGACACTTGTGGGCGAGAAGCTGTCTCCAAATGAAGAAGCAGGAGAGAAATGAGAGTTGGCAGGAAGGATCTCAAAATTGTTTCAAGCTGTCAACTTGTCATTTTCAGGGACTTTTATGTGCAATTTAAAATGGTTTTGTATTATTTCAACTTTCTGATATTTCTCATGGGAATTATGATTCTGTACATATCAGAGGGAAGCCGCATGTTCCTCAAGGTAATTTTTCCACAGCTAAGCATTGTACGCCTCTTGTTTTCTCTTAGTTTTCAGCCCTCTAAGTAACCTACAATGGGATTTAATTCATGTTTCTCAGAGAGGAAAAAGATAGGCAGGTTAGAAATAAACAAGGCAAGCTGATCAGCTCCACTTTTGGTAACTGGGTAACTACAGAACTACCATAATGAAAATACTGTCTCCTTTGGATGCACATCTTCAGGTAAAACTTTCAACTGATCCCCATGACAAAGGAATAGGAGTGATTACTTTGTCCAGCAGTTTTCTCTCTCTCTAAGTCCTAGAATTAGGCTGCCGCAAAGGGGTGGATGTGGGCTGCAGCATTCTCCCAGGACAGTGTGGCTCTACTGATATGGCTGCACTGCCAACAGCATCTTCAATGACTATTGGACCTTTACACAAAATAACTGATAAACAGGTTCTCAGCACCAGCACAGAGATTAAAAACCAGATGGAGGTTTCATCCAGGGTTATTGTCTACAAGCAAATCAGTAGATCAGTCACCCCTCAAAACTCCTTTCCAGGCACCACAGGCATGTATATCAGCAAACCTTGAACACAGAGCACTGCAAATGTGCAATAGCTCTGCAGGCAGTAGTTGTGGCTAACTAGTACAATTAGTAAATGTAGCTCAGCAGTTCTGCAAGTAGCAGTGGACTGAGAATCACAGAGTTAAAAAGCACAAAAAAAATAAAGGATACATCTCAACAGTTCAGGACTGACAAAACTACCAGGATTGTTCAAGCTGGATGAAAAGAACATCTATTTGGGTAATCAAATTATCAAGGGTTTTCCTCTGTCAATTTAGCAGAAGTATTCACAGTAAAAAGATGGCTCTGCAAAACTAGTAGAATATATATATATTCTATATATATAAAATATATATTGTTACTGCTTGAAATACTTTCATAGTTGCCTACTTTAGAAACACATTGAGCAGCCTACAGCAGCCTATAAAGGCAAGGATATTTGCTGCAGAGACCACAGAGCAATACTTTGAGATTTTAAATACAAACATGTGATCAAGAACTTGTAAACAATACTGAAGGCCATACTTGGTGGTTTTGCACATCCTTGCCTGTGACTTAGAGTCAATTGGAAAAAAAAATGAAGATACAGAAAGTGTGAATATCAAAAATACTTTCTACTGTACAGTGCTTAAAACAGCAGACAGTGATATCCCAATCACTCTTCTCTGTCTCACACACATTCCCAATCCAGTAAGATGCTGCACGTTTTTTGTCTACTGATGAAAGCAATGTAGTCCATTATAACTAATAAAAATATTTCCACCCTATCTAGCACATTAATATTTTGCTACAGGAGGGTGACATACTTGAGGGACCTTTTTTGCACTAGTGAAAATCAGTGGGGAAAGAGAAACAGGACAGACATCCTCAGCAAGATAGAACCCTGCAGCTCTTCACAGAGATTAAGATGGGCCCTGTTTCTCCTACTGTTTCCAGTTGAAAGCTAGACTAGATGACAACTCAAGACTACTCAGTACCCTATTTACTCTAATATTGTAGAAATGCTGAGCAGACCCCTTGGTGATTATCACAAGAGCATCTTAAGGCTGGCTCCAGTTTTCCACACTTCTGGTATCCTTCCAGCTGATGAAGTTTTCTGGATTGTAGGGTTGTCTCATGATGCTGTGTTTTGCCACTCACACATTTCTTTTGTTGGCACAGATGGAGAAAAGACTGGAAAAGAGACCTCAAAGGTGATTTTTTTACCTCCTAAGACTACTGTACATAATGGATCACCCAAAAACTATGGGATGGTGTTAGGGTAATTTTTCACCAAAAACATCCCACTATTTCAGAACAGCTAAGATTTTTCTCCAACGGTCTAATTCTCTTTTAATCTAATTTAAAAGTAATTTACCTGTAGAGATGAAAAAGCTTCAGTGAAACCTATATTTAAGCATGTGCCTATGTGCTGTATTGAATTAAAATGTTTCTGCAGGCAAAGCACAGTAAATTGCACTGAGAGTGCTGGCAAAGTAAAGAACATTTTTAAGAGGTAAGAACAGTAAAAATTTCAATGTGAGTTAAAGATTTTATGAGGAATACTGATTGTACAAACATTCATGCACATCACTTAACAAGATGTATAGTAATTAATCACTGGAATTTTTCCTCTCTCAGAACAACTTGCCTCTTGATAATTAATAATTCTAGCAAGTTTCCAATAATTGTGAGAACCAAAGCAGCACTGCAATTTATGCCAGGTTACCAAAAGCATGGAAGACTTTGTGAATTAGACACGCAAAGAAAAGTGTTACGTACCAAAGACAGTCTCACAAAGAAGCATAATAATATTAATGCATTCTGCTGGAAAACTGCAAAACAGACCAACTTCCCTACAAAACTGCCATAAAAACTCCATCTCTAAAATATTGTGAGACTTTTTTTTCAAACACAAAAACTCCATCAGCCAAGAGCTGCTCTTCCTCCAGCAGGTGTCACTGCTGGAAACGGCAATAACAGCGCTGAGGGCTCCTGGGTTAAGCAGCACGAGCCACAAAAATGTCAACTATGCACACATCATCAAAAATACAAGAAAAATAGGGCATAGGAGTGGGAGAAATAACTTATTTTTGTACCTTTCAACCCTGAGCGGATGATGGTAGGAGACAAGTCGTCATAATTGTTCATTAAACTGATGTCTCCTGACGTGAAGCTGACAGTAAGCAGTGGCTTGGTGTTCTGCACCGGGACTGGATACGCAGCTGGTCCATCTGCAAAACAAGGCTCTAAGTCAGCAAAAGGTAAACAACCCAAAATAATCACACTGTACTTCAGCCTACCACCATCAGGAGCTGTTTCAAGCCTCTCTACCTGCTTATTTCTGCAACATCTGTGGACACAAGCAAAGCAGGTTTTGCTAGTTAAGCTTCTCTGTTTCTGTGAAACCTCAGTGCTTTTACTTTGTCAATTCTTACTGCAGCATATCCACAGTGATTTATGCATATACTGTTATGTTACACAGTGGTGTTTTTCAGTCTTTCTCCATTCTCAACTCCTCAAAGTGACAAAAAAAAATTAAAAACAGTGCCTTAGAAGGCTTTCTTGGAACCCCAGTCGAAAACCAGCACGATGAACAATATAATGACATTAAAAGCAATTTGCTCTATATGCTTTTTGCTTGGGCAGGTGCTGGGGACTCCTCCTGAAGTCACATGGAGACATTTTAAGAACTTCTAAGAGAACATACTGACCTTTCAACAAATTACTGCATTCTAAATGTCCAGGCAGCAGCATGAAAAGGTACCTGCCATTCTGCAAAACAGGATCCAATGCACCCAAAGGTAGAGGTGAGCCCAAATGGAACCATTGGCTTCAAAAACCATTTCTGCAAAGTGTCTGATCCTCTGAGCTTGTTTTTCAGCGATTCACAAAAATTCCCTTGTTCAAATACTTCATGACCAGTATTGCCATCTGCAGCTTTTCCTGTTTAACTCCTTCTGTTTGCAGTTTCTGAGAGGAGACACCACTGGTCCCCAGTTAAATGCCTCTTAAGGCCCAGCCAACATCTTTCCAGTCAACAAAAATGGCAAAACCAGTTAAGAGTTGTACTGCTTCCTGAACTTGTAAAAAAGCTGATGAGAAAGCATTTTGGAGAAAGATGTCTAGTAACTAGCACCTCTGTGGGTATATAATTTAATAAGAAAATCCCAACAAACTACTAGTCCTTCCTACACATCTGTGTGAGTCAAAGGCTTGCCACCTTTGAGAAGTTTATGCTGCATCTGCTGTAAAGAAAACACATCATGTTTGGGTAATCATTAAAATAGGCTTGTAGGCTTGTAATGAGTCCACCCACCCCCTGACTGACTCAGAAAAAGCTTATTTGGATCATTTAAGTTCTCATCTGTGTACCCTGCAATTTCACCATTCTTCAACCGGAACCTCAGTATTTTTAAAAAAACACAACAAAAACCCAGGAAAAATCCAATGTATTGTTGTTGTCTGTCTTGCTTTAGGAGCTTGCTAGGTTGAAGCTTGTTTCTTTCCTTCTAAGGTAAGAAATCTTACCTGATACCAGAAGTGAAGCATGAAAGCCAAAACAAAATTCAGTTTTAAAATATGCTAACATTTTACCAGGGATCATATTATCTTCTTTCAATATTTTTTAAATACAAAGGCTTATTATATATATACTGGAAAAGGTAGACTTTTTGGTCTGAATCCAAATTAGAGCTAAAACTGCAAAAGTCCTCAATTCAGACGTTCAGATCCAAGATGCAAACTCAGAATTATTTCTGAATAATTGTTATGTACTTAAAATTTTCACTGTATAATCACTGTTATATTAACTTAGTTCTTAATTTAGTTCAGGCTTCATACACTGGAACACAGGAACAGCTTACCTACAGCTTATGAACTTATCAACCACATCGACAGGAAGTATTATCATTACTTGAGTAAGAAGGGCATTGTGTGTGGACACCTAGGCCTCATAAGTTTTTGCTACTGATGATTTCCAAAGACTTTAAAACCAAAATATTTCACCAAACAAGTTGTACTGAAACTTAAGGAGAGGAAAGGATTTATTCCTGATTCTCAAACTGGCAATGTGCTCTGAAGCATGTGAATTAATAACTCCAGCCACCCTGCTTCCTCCCCATATAATTGCAGGAAGTATCTTCATTCCTGAGCCTTCTGAGGTATTTATGGAACTCTTTATGTCAGGACTATCAAGGATGGGACTGTAATGATGAGCATTACAGAAATCCTATGAAACAGAGATAAAGCTAAATATATAGTACTTTACACAATGTCTAGTACTGCTATCTTCACATGAATATGTATAATAGTGCATTAACTTCTGGGGCTGCATTCGGACCACCTCCATACACATGAACCACTGCAATACCTCACATCTGCTTCTCAGTGAAACCTGGCATGTCCCTATCTACTGTTTTGCACCTACCCTTGATGCCTTGATGGAGCTTTGTGCTATTATCTCATTTGTGCAAACGGAAGCAGGGCAACACAGATGAGGTATGACCTGCAACAAGGCTGGTGGCAGAGCTGGGAACAAACCCACTCTCCCATACGAGCTCTCTGCTCCACAAGAGCTCGAATCTGTGGCCAACCCTGCTGGTTTTGTACAGCACGACAATGCCCTGGCATCTGAGATGTCTTCATGAGCACTTGCGAAGCTGAAACAGAAGCATGAGCACATAATCCTACCTTGTGGTGGGGAATAGTCGTCGGAGTCTGTGTCGCTCTCGCTGCTGTCCTCCACCAGGAAGCTGGGGTAGTTCCAGGACATGTTGAGGATGCCATCTGACTCATGAAGGAGCACGTGGGCCAGCATTCGGCCATGGCAGTCCATGACGATGACCTGTCCATCAGCAGTGCCAAACAGTACCTGAAAATAACACAACAGCCTTCAGCCCCATCAAATGGCAGCCACGGGGTCCTCCTTCAAATGCATCCTGTAATTAACTAGCTGTGCTAGGAATTAATGGAAAGCAAAGCAGTCATGGATGTGAAATGCTGCCAGAACAGGACACTGCAATCAAAGATGAATGTAAAGAAAGAAGTTAAAGCAGTAGAGTCTACAGGTAAGTTTGTGAAACCCGTGAGCAAGTAATGTTTCATGGCGGATTAATTACATTCACTTTAATATGACACATTACACTCTATTTGAACTTGACCACTACTGCAATTAGAGTGAGCTGCCAGAAAGGCTACCACAGATTCTGCAGTATTCTTGGATAATACAAAAACTCCTAAACTTGGTGGCAGAAACCGAGGTGTGCATCAGTCATAACAATATCAAAAGAAAAGGCACACCTGACAAAATGAGGTCCTAGCAGAGATTTCAGATGGCTTGTGAGAAATAGAAAGCTGAATAGAGAAGGACAGGTTATTCAGCTGATGAGCTACAGAAGGTGGGAGAATGCCTTCCAAAAAAAAAAAAAGGAGGCAAGGGCAGTATGATCAGTCAGCCGGAAGAGATTATCCTAGGCCAAGGGTAAGGCAATATGCTGCACATTCAGGAAGAGAAGAGCTCACACCCACCATTTCAAACACAAAATGGATAATCCATGTTTTTCTCGTCCTTAAACAACTCCATAGCCAATCACACAGACTGAAGTCAGACTGACTGGAACCTGCAATTTCTTTTTTAATAAATATTTTCTGTCTTGAGACTTTAAGAAAGTTAAGATCCTGCATATTTGATGAATTTTAGGAAAATATTCAGGAAATAAAGACTAATAAATCCTAAAGCAATAAATGCATTAGCCAAGGCTGTTGCCACTATCATGTAATTCTGTACAAGGCAAATACATTTTAAAGCAAATTTAAAGGCACCCCTCAGCTTGAAAACTAGCCAGCATTAAAAATGAAGATAAGAGGAAGGTCAAATCTTATACTTACTCTTCAGTCTACCACCTATTTCTAGTACTTGTAAATTTAAGATACTAACAATTGTATGTCCACGTCAGAAATTCACCTAGCCTTGTATCTTAGCTTTAAGAATGGTCAAGTGTTTGGGGAAGAGTAAAAGAACAGGATGTACTGAGCAGGCATCTCCCCTGCACACTCCTGTATCTTTCAACAACAAAAAAAATCCCTCTTCTTTGATAATTTCATTTGGCAACCTTTAGCTCTTAATACTGAAAGAAACACAGCATAATTGTTCCCTACTTACATTCTCAACACTGGTCACAATTTTACAGACCTCTATTATCTAATTCCCTAGTCATCACTTTCCCAAGCTGAAGAATTGTAGCCTGCTTAGGATCTCCCTGTACAGTTGTTGTTCAAAGTCTGCAATCACCCGTGGTGACCTCTGCTGTCAGAGGTCTTCTTTTCCATCTTCCTACTGAGAGGTTGTGTCAGACTTGCAGCATTCAATGTGTGTATTGTATCAGACTTATA
This sequence comes from Drymodes brunneopygia, assembly GCA_013400955.1. NCBI lineage: Eukaryota > Metazoa > Chordata > Aves > Passeriformes > Petroicidae > Drymodes > Drymodes brunneopygia. The sequence continues at coordinate 888,283 of VZTZ01036284.1, forward strand.
CAATAGTAGTCTCCTAGGAAGCAATTGTCATTATTGCACTTTTGAAAGTTTCAGAAATTAAGTGTGGCTTCTTAAGTCGCAGTCAAAAAAAAAAGCACTAAAATTCTTTTTATGATCAACATAATGAAGGTTGTAAACTAGAATGGCAATTTAACAGAAGAACTCCCATAAAGCCATTAAAATCTTAAGAAAAACAATGGAGTTGTTTCCCATTATCAAAAATATTGAAAAAAATCAGTGTCTTGCTGCCTTAACTGTAACCATTACATGTTATACATATTTTTGTGTTAAATAGTTGCTGGGTTAAAACAGCAGTTGGTTTGCTACAAGCCTGAGAATACTATTCTTAGATGTAAAAGCAAGAACTCAACCTTTGTTCTTCTCACACTATCCTCCCTTGTGATCCCTTATTCTATTCTTCTTTCACTTGTATCATCTCATCTCCTTTCACACTGTTCATTATTTCAGCTGTTTCTACATGCATGATCATTGCACAGCCACCTCCACTATTCACTTTCAAAACACAACCACTCTCTTTCTGATCTCAAAACAAACCTTTGCAAAGGCAAAATCCTACCAGTTGTCACTGCTAGCTTCTCACATCACTCTAAGTCTACTACAGATTAGTTTTTTACTAGACTCCTAAAAGTTCTACAACTGCAAATACCAAGACAGGAGAGGTGAACCTCTATTGTTTCTGAAAATAGCAGTAAAAGAGTCTGCCTCCTAAAACCCTGCAGAAACATTTTATAATTGGGTAGGAACAAAATCTTTGGACTCATCACTCAACAGTTCAGTATCATCTCAATCTAAAGCTAATTCTTTTGAGTAGCACTGCCCCCAAATAATTTAAAATTATGAAGTACTCAGTAATTTCCAATTCAGAACAGCTGCATGTCAGCATCTTAATTCTTGCACTGGAACTTGAGAGAGCTCTTTAGCAACCTCGAAATATCAGAGGGCACACTTCATCTCTTTAGCCAGGCTGTAGGTTTCAAGGAGCAGCTTTAAGTTTCAGGGTTATTGTAGCAATACAACCTTTAAGATGAAAGCATTTATCAGGCTGATAGTCCTGCTGGCTGAACTCCTGCTGAAGCTGTAAAAATGTCTAATGGTGTTATCATCCATAACATTACTCAGGTTATAAATGCCACACTCAAGCTACTTATGTCAGATGAATAAAACTCTCTTGACCTTCAGACAAAAGGTTGAGCCACAGGATATCCCTAAAGGATCTAACAGAGAAATTAAGAAGTTACATTTTAGATACCCAAATTAAGTTTTTTGGTGGTTTTTTTTTTGTGTTTGCAGATCTAGGAGGTCAGACAGAATGTTGGAAAAAGGTAACAAACAAGTTATAATGGTTTGTTAACCCTTGAACACAAAAGCTAAGTGATAATAAGAGTAATTAAAAAAACCCCATGTACTTATTTTGAAGTCATTCTTTGGCCCCTTGTTCTGTTCTTCTCTTGACTTATCTCCTCTCCTTTCATACTGCCTATTATTACAACTAATCTTACATGTACTACCACTTGCAGAATTGCATTTGCAGAATATGGAAGATCTGATAACCAACTACCTAAAATCACCAAATACATTCAGAGTGTGAGTCAGTACCACAACATAAATACAGTATGTCTTTACAAAATATCAAATATGACAAAACCTACACTACAGTGAAGCTGTAGCTGATTAAAAGTCAGACTAATGCAGGGCTCCTGTAGTGCCCAAATGTTGTGTGCTTTGAAGGGAAAACTGTGATAAACAGCGTTGGGATAGCGCACACAGTTTTCCAAGTGTACCAAGAGTTGAAAGTTGGGTACAGTTCTGAAACACAAGTGTCTTAGCTCTCCATGAAACCCAAGCTAGGGGTGATTCCTATCTATTGTAACCAATCTAAATACTTGAAAAACGCCCTTCTCTGGAATGTGCTGACCTCTTTAGTCTATGTGCTTTTGTAAGCAAAAGATGGGGTATTTTTCTCTGAAGTATTCGTCCTATGAGGAGATGAATATTACAACAGCCAAGAAGCTAAGAATTCAGCTCAAGAGGAGCAGCTTGGATGTGTTGGGTGGCTTTGCTACATACAGATCCATTGTGCTGAACTCTGCAGTTCCTGTAAGATCTATTGTGATGCTGCAATGCTCTGGACCAGACACAGGACCAGAAGAAAGTGATTTGGCAGCACTGAGATCCAAAAAGCTACAATGGAGTGACCAAAGACCTGGTACATTGAAGGTCCAGCTCAGGAGGCCCACTGTTTTGTAAAAGCATAATTTTCTAACAGTGGTGCTCTTTCCCCACAAAACACATTTCGTTGCTATTTGATTTGGTTTAATGTAAGTAAATTGAACTCATCAACAGTAAGAATGCTCAAGCTTTATAATTGGAATACATATGAGGAGTAAAATACAGAATTATTTCCAATTTCAGGTTTTGGTTGCACAAACTGAACAGTCAATACTATTACAGAAAGACATTGATAAAACAAGATGCCTCTCTTCATGACATTTAGTACTAACACTGAAGGTTTCTAATGTTGCTGGTTAAACAACACTCTCAGGAAATCTAATCGATACATTTTCAGAACAGGGGCTGTCATTCTGCATCAGAGAAACAACTGAACCTTTGACTGAAGCTGAAGTTGAAGAATTAGAAGCTGGATTTGCTGTAGCTGCTGGAAAAAATATAAAGCCATTGGAGGCTGCTTAAGGGTGGCACTTTTAAAATGAGATATTCCAGTATAGTGATGCTAGAGCACTAAAAAAGGAACATGTGTCTGTTTCACTCCTCTTGGCTCAGGATTTTTAACAGATCCTCTCTGACTTTTTACAAAGAACATACATCTGACAACTCACAAAAGCAAAACAACTCACAGACTCTACTAATTAAAACAGCACTGAAAATTCAACTTGAAAACTCCATCCTAATACAATTTGACTGTTAAAAAGACAAATTTTCACATACAGACAGAACTTGCCTTGTAGGACTAAGCAAGGTGCATGAATAGATTGCATCTAAATTCCTGAACACACTGAAACCTTCTGAAAATTAACGTAATCTGTCATAAAATCTTAAGTGCTCTAATCTTCTCCGAGATGTGGCTAAACTGCCAGTAATTCCACTGAGCAATTCCTCAAGTTACAGATCTTCCTTCTCCCACAGGACAGGTAGCAGCTTTTGGTTTTTAACATTCTCCAGGCTTGTACTTCCAAAGTTTGAAGGATTGCTCTTCCTACCCACTAGGCAAATCTTGCCCTGTCATTATTTTGTTTCACTCTTTGCCTTTGTGTGTGTGTGTGTCTGTTTGGCAACACACACTGCTGAAATGTTGGTGCCATCGTGCCAGGCTGTGTCAGTGCTGCCACCAACGACTCACCCTGCACAGCTCTGCATTTGCAGCTGCCTCGTTCTCCGTTTTGCTTCATTGACCTTCACTTTCTCAAAATTTAGACCCGTCTTTATGCTTTCTTCTTCAGACTGCTCCCCCATCTTCCTCCACAGGAAAAGCTAGGCACCTCAGACAGTACACTTTGTAAAAATGCTAATAAGGTCAACTGTTTGCACTGTCAGAAGATGCTGAGCAGTCCAAGGAAGCTGAATTAGTTCTGTTTGCTCTGTCACCTGGACAAACATTAGTGTTTATGGTAGGAACAGCCTTCACAGTTGTCACCATATTGCCATCATACTAACAGAGATAAATCTATTTTTGCTGATTCAAAATTAACTGAATTATAAAGTGATAAATATACAAAATGATGGATCAACCTTCTATTTATGCAGATAGGCTTAGCAACAAAGGAAGTATGGGGAAAATTATTGCCTTTAATTATTTTCATTCATTAGTCTAACAAAAGAATGTCAGTCTTGGCAAGGCTTAACTGTAACATTTTTCAGTCCATTTAGAAGTGGTATTAGCATTTTGCATTCCTTGGGCTTTTGTTGTTTACTGTTTCTCCATCACAAAGCAGGAGACAGTGCAGTGAACTCCTCTTAGGATACATTAAAAAATGAAAGTTCGTTTTTTCTCAGTGTCATATTTCTAGCTTTCCTTCTTTTTACCTCAAAATGCAGTGAGAAATAAAGAAAAGCAGAATGAGGGAGACAGCTAGTCTCCTGCTGAATACTTGTTATTTCCATTAAAAATTCAGGCACTGTAAAACGATTTCTTAAACTGACACAAAAAAGAGATATCACTAAAATTCACATACAAGCTCAGGGGGAAAGCACTAGGCTTTCCTTGACTGTCTTTATGTCCAAAAAACATACAAGAGTTTCCATTTCCTTTGGACATGAGGAGTTACCAGCCCCACACATGGCTGACACAGCCCAGGATCATTCAGCTAACTGCATATATAAACATATATACAGCAGTGAAATTCTCATTCAAGGCCATTAATCCTTTCAAAAGCAGCACTGGCTTAGTTACCTACTTTCAGGCTTGTTCATTCTCTCTTTTACAAAGTCCATAGGATCTAGATAACTATTACAAAGCCCTCAAATGAGAGGGCAAATTAAATACATCAGAGATCTTGGTGACAAATCCATTTAATAAATATTGAAATACTAAAAACTGGGTATTCAAACTGCATTGCCTTTATTTCTCTCTAAAATAGTATAATGTAGCTGAATGACTGTAAATGAGATACAGCCTTGCATTCCACTTCAGGAGTCAAATATGTAAGCAGTCTTAAAACCAGGATCTCAAGCTATTAACTACTCTGGACATGTGGGGATAGAAGCAATTGTCCAGGCAAAGATAATGTTATTTGAAAGCACTCTGGCAAATCACAGAAAGACTGATTATTATACATTCTTGTAATTATACCTGGGGACTAATTCTGACTTGTGTATTCCAGGTACACAGATTTCTATATTCCTTCTTGACTCTCAAGACATTTTTTAAGAAAGCATCCTATAGCAATTAGATTTTTAAGTGAAGAGTTGCCCTGCTATATAGTGTTCACTGTATTAATGATATGCCTCAGTTTACTTAAAATGTGAAAAAAATCACATTTGAAGCAGCATGCAAAATGAAAAAAGGCCAACAGCTGAACACCTTCTACAGAACATCTCCTGTGGTATTAACTTGGACAGGACTCCAAGCCTGGACCACTGAACTCCTACAGCAGAAGTATTCTGGAATATTCTTCAAGCAGTGCCGTCTTCTGATTCCCCACAAAACTTTGCCAGGAAAGTACACACACATCTCTGAAAACACATATTCTTCACAAATATACAATTATACATAGCAACTAAAATAACATTTGGTGGGAAAATGCAATTAGTTTTACCAACAACCACTCAATCAGGAAAAGAAGTCAACTGATATACTTGGCAGTCTCCAGCATTATTCCCAAGTCAGGTTTTAGTTATTTCCTGAAAGATATGTTGACTGCTGAAGCTAAAATCTCATTCAGAGCTTTAGAAGTCTGAGAGTTTCTGCTGGGGTTTTGTGGTTTGTTTTTTTTCCCTAACTGAAAATAGTATTACACAGAAACAAGGACAGCACTCTCAGCCAGTGAAAATGCAATACAAAGCAGTTTAGAAGCAATGTCCTTACTGTTTTGAATTTCATAATATAGAAGCAAGAAGCCCCTGGGTTAAGCTACAGACTAATGGAAGTTAGTCCCTCAACTTCTGCCCTCTCCTTCTAGGTGTTGGGTGCTGGCACAGAGCAGTAACTCAGCGTGGTCAGGAAATACGTGCAGTGGGTGAGGTCAAGTGTAACTGAGTCAACACGGAGTCAGGCTGAGTAATAAACTGTTACTGAACAAGGCACTGAAGAAGAATGACTATTCTTTTCAAAAGCAAGCAAAGCAGGGAAGGATTAATTCCTTTTCAGCTTGCCAACAATCCCTCAACATCTGAAGACTGACAAGAAACTGGCTCCTGGACAAAGAACAGAGAGCTCAACTTGAACCCATGCAGGATGAAACATTGATGGGAAAGGTTTTGGAGAATAAAGAGATACTGCTCCTGCTTTCCATTGGCATAGTATCTCTTTTTGTCAAATCAATGGAAAGACTATGTGATATCACTTCGCAAAAATATCACCCTTCCTCTGCCATTTACTATGAAACTTGGCCTTGCTTTCCCAGACAAAACCTAGTGCAGAAATCCACAAATATCCTCCTTGAGATTCAATCACTCTAATCCCTGTTTTCTGCACCAAGGTTTCAGACTATTTGCAGGCTTGAAGACATCTGACCTAAGTTCAAGACCCCATTTGGCTCCTGGTCTTCTTACTAAACTTCCAAAAAATTGATGGATTAAGTACCAGTGATGATAAAGTTCAAATAAACCACACTGGCAGCTACATTTCTTTTGAACTGAAAAGACCACAAAGCTCTGGATGAACCAAAGGGATCCTGGGGCCAAAGTATTCTCAGTCAAGTGGCTTTGGCAGTGGAATAATGGACTCCTCCTGAAAAATGCTGTAAAACCTTCACAGTTTGGAAAGTTTTTCCTGTGTAAGACTTACACTTCTACTCACATGGCCTCTTCTGACCAGTTCAAAATCTGAACAAACAAATTAAAGCAATTTTCCTACCCTACATATGACTTCTCCTTAGAGAGCACCTTCCTGCAGAAGGTTCAGTTTTTTTCCTACACTGCCTAAAACACAACATAACTACATGCTGCTCCCTTGCAGAGGTGCGCTGCAAAACCTCATTCTTACTATTTGCCCCAAGGCTGAGGCATAGCACAGAGCTTTTCAAAACCACAAGTTCAAGTAAACACTCCCTATCTCAAAGAACTAAAGACTTCAGGCTATATAAGCAAAATCTTTCTGTACAAGTGCCAGCAAGGTGAGAGGAGAGGCAAACGACTTCTTTCTTCCTGACACCTCCCACACAGAGACTGGTCTTGTTTCTATTTGCGCTCTTCTTTACTTTGCTGACTCAAACACTGATGCTTCAAAAATGTAAAACAGCACTGCATATAAAAATGCTAAGTGGACACATCGACTGAATAGCACAGGTTTTCATCTCTCCCTCCATCTCTGGCTTGTCACTGCCATCGACATCCTTCTTTCCTGAGGGAGGCCAAGACGTGGTAGAATGAGCTGCGTTTAAACTTCAGATTCCAGTCAACTCAAACTGCAATATTGTGACCTGAGAGCCATAGGGAAAGAGTTACAAGGTACACTGTTGAGGCTGATCTATACATCCTAGTACACTGTGCTTCCAAAGGGATGTAGAAATCCATTCAGGCATTTGCTTTTTGCACTAACAAACATCAAATACCCTGTCTACAAGGACGAGCAAAACATTAAAACAGTTGTATTACTCCTTTCAGACAGAGTCATTAAGAGAAAAATTTCTGTGCAAGACTCATCTGAAACAGCCCTGACACAAAACACTGCAGGAGTTACTGAGAAAACGAGCCATGATGCCGTCAGCCCATAAACAACCCCCATGTTACAGCTCTCATGACTAGAACAAATGGCACCATCTCGTTAGCTCTCTCAGTGCCTTGCCTCTGCAGGCTGGATGAAGAGCATCCAGGGAAAGATTAGGCAAGGCACAGATGAAGCGAGTGGGAAGAAGAAAGCACATTGAAGTATCACCTTATTGCTCTGTTCCTCCAATTACCCACTCAGTAACTGTGCAGCACAGACCAGGCTTTCTGGCAGGAAAAATTAGTCTGGAATAAACCCACAGAGACATGCCATAGCTCCTGAAGCTGTAGATGAGCCCAAGGGGCTCCAAGAGAATATCCTTGTTGTCTATCCTCCCCAAAACTCAAGGCAAAACCTAACAAGTCCTCATCTGAGCACAGAAATCTGCAGTGTAGCTGCTCATTGCTACTGAAAAAAAGGAAAACACAACCAAGAAATGACACAGTGCACCAAGCTAAGTTTTCTCTTTCCTTCTTTTTGGAAGCTATATTCTCAGTAGAATGATGCATAAAAACCTACTTGACATAAAAAGGCAAAGGAAAAACAAGGCTAATATGACTATACACTGATACCAGTAAAAAGGGAAGGTAAAAAAGAGAAATCTATTATTTAGGAAATAGAAATGGAATGCAGCTTGAAACAAATGTAATAAAAAGAGATGGGAGAAAGAAAGGCAAAATAGCACTTAAAATCCACATTACTTTTCCCACAAAATCTGTCACTATTAGGTACCATCATAAAAATCAAGTCCCCCAAGCAAAGAGCAAAAACAAAGTTACTGGCTTCCAGAATGTATAAATACATAAAACAAGAACACAAAGTCTCTGCAAAAATATCTAAACATTTTAAGTTTATATAACCCCCCCCTACATGTTTTGTTTACAAAAGACTGAAATAGCATAGTAAATATTTACAGACCCCTTAGCAGAAGTAAGCAGAAATCATTAATTTTAATAGCAAGTTTGCCACAAAGATTTGAAATGCTTCTAAAAACAGTCCTAAATATTAGACAGTTAAGCTGTGATGGGTTTTATCTGTTTGTTTTATATAACAAACGGATTTATCTTGAAAGACAACTGAAGTCTCCTTCCCCTGTCTTCTTTTTGCATTTTAATGCTGCTGCTCAGTTATGCAACATGCAATGTTAAAATTCTTATATGCGATTTAACCATTGTCTGCAGTTCTTGGGACTTGAATAAACTGCCTAGTTAATTAATGGCACGTCTTCAAAAGCCTTCAGCCATTCTTCCCAGTAATCTGAGTAATTCATCCATCAATGAAAATAAGGCTTTCAGATCTTCCTGAACAATTGCATATTACAGAGCAATTTTGAGTGGCCCTAGTCATTGTAACCATCATTTGATAGTCTCTGCCTCTGAAATTGCTGGGAGAAAACAATGCATTTTTGTATGTTAAGACACAGAAATATAGTTATTCCCTGGCATCTTTAAGGCTCCTTTATGTGAACCTGTAAAATCCGTAATAGGAACAAGAATTATTCTAATAAAGACCAAAAGAATTGCTTATATTTTCAAATTTTACAGGCAGTAACCTTTTTCATTTTGTCCTTCCTTCTCTTCATTCATAATCATTACGGTAAACAGCTACCTTCCCCATACTGCCCCCAGTTGCCCCTTTGTAGCTCCCTTTCATCATTCTGTCAACTCATTAGAAGGCCATCGTCAAGATTTTTTTCCACACATCCAGATGTCTGAGAATAATTAAACTTGATCAGTGTGACTACCATAACAGCAAGGACTGCCCAAATTAGACGTGTGCTACAGCAGCTGAATAAAACCAAAACAGAAGGGTGAGTGGGAGCACAAAAATCTTGCTTCAGAGCCACAGGCAAATGCAGATGTAGGTGAGAAAACAACAGCAGGGCCCAAACAGATTCAACATTTTCAAACACTTACAAATTCTTTTGTTTTAAGCTGTGTTCTGGAAGCTAGGTAAGGCTACTGTCCTTACTTTCAGCTTAGGAGCTGTTCAGAACACCATTTCCTTGAAAAGTGGTAGCAACTGCAAATCATAGCTCACAGATGAAAATGGGGGGATCCAAAAGCAGACTGTACTAAAGGGGATTTATTAGGTAAAATTACTGCCAAGGACTGAAGCCATACCAAACCCAAGAACTCTGAGAGAGAAGCTCATGAAACACCTGATGCCTCTGGTAACCTTTTGACAGCACTTGTTGTTAATGAGCCCCTACCTCCTGTGAGAGCTGTGGCTACCACACAGCAGCTGCTGGGCCCAGCATGGTGCTAATCCCATTCAGGGACAGGCACAGCACCACATGCTGTGCCAGCACACGGATCCCACCCAACCACACTGCTGGGCCCGGGAACAACACGCTTCCCCTTCCTCACGTGGAGTTCCCTTCTAGGGCTCGGGCTCCACCCTGATGCACTGCAGGCAGGGGGAAGGAGCTGAAGCCTGCCCCTGCATCCTGCTTGTCACAGAAAAAAGACGCTGAAGCGTCTCTGTGGTTGCCATGGGAATAGGATGGTGAGCACTGGGAGCAGGAGTGAGTAACAGCTTAGAAACTGCCTCCCTGCACAGCTACTGCAAGCTTCAAGAGACTTAAACAACACACAGAGCTCCTGCACCCTGCGCTGTGTTTGAGACAATTCAATCCATCTGCTTCTGGCCTCACTGTTTTCCTACAGTGCCTTATAAGACCCTTCAGTGCACAGGGTATCTGTTCCTAACACGGTGCTGCTTATCTGTTTCACCAAGAGCATAATTTTGTCTGATAAGGCACAGAAGAGGCTGAACCTTGTGGCCTGCATTTACCCATTTTTAGTACTCGTGCATGTTGCATTGCAATGGGACCACGTACAACAGTTAATGTTGTACTCAGCAGGAGGCAAATCAAATTAGCCTTCCTGCTTATATGCTTATTTTCAAAGCAAACAGAAGGAAGCATGCTGGCAAAGTTCACATATACTTGTATATACACATATACCTGTCATGTCCTAGCCAAACAGAATCCTGTCCAGTCCCTGAATTTCCACAAATAAAAGCTTACAACAGGAAAAGAGGAGGGGGGAAAACAGAAATGGGCACTTACAGCTGTCAGAAAAGTCTAATAATTTGTACAAGCGGAGATGCAGGGAACAAATATAGGTTACTAGCACCTCTTGGGATAGCTGGGAATTAAAATATATTAATTCATTTTCATTGAGAGTTTCCTCTATTGGAGAGTGATTTGCCTTTTCACACACAGGAACAGCAACAGAAACAGAAACAACCCCAGGGAAGTTCAAGGAGTTACACTGTATTGCTATAAACAAAGGGATAATCAGACTGTCTGTAGTTCTCACCCAGTTCTCTGACACTGTTTCTCCATCATGAAGAGATAATCTCTTTAATGGGTAAAATCTGGGAGAAGGAAAGAGTGGCCTGAGGGTAGCAGAAGTTGATAGAAGAATATCACTGCAAACTCAGCAAGCACACAGGAAGGGAGATGAAGCACTGGAAAGATGTTTTACATGACTTGTGGGCTTAGGAAAAATCCTCAATTACTTACTGACATTGCTTCTATAGTTATAAATAAATCCTTTGGCTAGACAAAAGTCAAGCTTTTCTCACTTATAAAGTCCTCAGTCTGCTCGGTATATGCACTCCCTCTTTGACTGCAAGCATGGGACAACACCACAGAACTGTCTCAAAACAGGGTACAGTATTCTCTGGTATTTCAAATTTATTTTTCATTTCAAATATACTTTTCATCCCTACATGATCCTAAGTGAGCCTGCTCACCAGAAAAATACTCCACATGACTCCTACAGCCTCTTGTAGCCCTGAAAACAAACATTTAAAAACTAGGGAAGTCCCACTCCTGAGTACTCCCATCCATCCAAGTTTAACAGAAGTACGGCACTCTGCCTGAGACACAGACAGCCCAGTCCTATAAAATCTTCCATTTGTACATCCCCAAGAGCCCAGTGGGGCTCTGCCTTGGCCAGATGTGTGCTCTGATTATAGGGTACAGGAGGAGGAAATGCCTGCATAAGCAGGCCTGCAGACACACAGTGATGTGAGAAAACTGACTTGTAGTCCTCTATGATAAACATGCAGAATGACATTCAGAAGGCCACTGTATTGAATTAGCTGAAGAAGCCTACAGCTCAAAGTCCAGACTCAAGATCTGGGTGTGAACTACAGCAAAAATCTGCCAACGACTTTCATGAGAAGTTCATCTGAGACAGATGATGCTGAGAAAAAGCACTGCAGCCAACTATATGACTCAAAATAAAAGTTTGTCCCCAAAAACAAGAAGAGCTCAAAAAACCTGAAAAACAACTGAGCCACAAGAACAGTGATAACACTGTCTTCCTAAAAAAACAAAACACAGAACAATTTTGGCTAGTATTAATAAAATTAGCTGATAACTTAATCAGGGCAGGGTATGTACCAAATCAGTTAAAAGATACAATTACATGCTCAATTTCAGCAGGACTGTAGTCCACCCTGGCCACCTCTAACTCTCATCCCATCTCTACACAGTAGCCACTACCTCAAAGGTGCTTTACTTCAAGTACAGTAAGGACACAAACCCAGATGCCACACACACTGTCAAACAAGATGATGGTGCCAATATTGCAGCTCCAACCTTTCCTTGTCTCCAACAGAAAGGTGGCGGTAGGAAATTACCCCGCTCTTGCAGAGCTGCCACAGAGCCATCCATAGCAAGGAGTGACAGAGGTGACAGCCTACTGGTGCTGAATAGACAGACAGGAGAAAAGATGGAGGAGACAGGAGAAACCAGGAGGATGCAAGCAGAAGGGAGTGAAGGAGAAAATGAAGAGAACTGAAGAGTGAGGTGAACAGACAGACTATACTGAGCAAATTTCTATCAGGACAATAGAAAATTGATACTGAACAATACAATCCCCCTGGAAATGTAACTTCTAAAGATAATTGTGTTAAAGGTCTTGGGACCATGGAGTGTAACATTTTCCAGGAATACTTTCACTAGCAACTTTCCAGAGGCGTAACAAAAAGAACAGCAGAAAAATCTAACTTTAAATGTTGACATTTATCTTTCAGCACTGTACTGACAAGTAGAGTACATTAAGCAATAGGGAAGATGCTGAAGCTGCTCTAGACTAGAATAGTATTCTGTTCTCATTTGGACATATACCAATCAGGAGAAAAATTAGGTAAGGCAATAAGCTAGTAAGGGTATCCATTTCCATAAACACTAACTTATATGTAATAAATGCAATGTCCTTCCCCCCGTTCGCTATTTTTAGTTTGAACTGAGCACAGTCTCTCACCCAGCACCTCTGTGATTCATGTTTCCTCATGCCTCCAGAGGCAAATACATCTAAATATATTTTAGAAGACTGCTTCTTTCCACTAGCTCCAGGGAATAGTACAAAGATCCGTCATCACTTAACATGCAAACCCCCTGCAAACCACATAGTTAGGCAGAACTGTGCAGAGCCACATTAAGCTCGTGACTGGATTGGGTCTCTGTTTCAGTGACTTTGTCAGCAGCAGAGTCTGTAAGTCAAGCAAGTCATTTTCACATAGCTGGAATTGGCCATTATGCTTGAAAGCATTTATCTGGACGCTGAACAAGCGTTTGTTTCCTGGAATAACCACTTATGGTGCATCCAAATTAGAAAGTACAAACATATTGGCTAAACTGAATTAAAGGCAGTCAGCCACTCCAAATTAAACACTCAAGTGAAGATATTTCCAAATACAGTAGCAACAACTGAGCATCACACAAATGGGGTAGCCTCATGTTTAAAACATAGCACTGAGAGCTATTAGATCTTAGCTTCCCCTCCTACTTCTACTGCTTCTCTCTTCCTCTTGATCTCAAGTAAATTATTTATTGTCAAGATTTACATTTCCCTAGATTCAAAAAGAGGCAGTTAGACTCCCTGGCTTTAAAAAGCAGTGTTGCAATAATTAATTCATTATTCTTTGTAGAGCACTCTAAAATTATTAGATGCTGCTGCAGAAATGTATATTATTAGTGTTATTATAATCCACTAGCAATTCCCAAAATAACTCTACCTTGGATGAATTTACAGTATTCTAAATTCAGTGGTACTTTGAGTCTTGAGCCAGCATCTTTCCATGGCAGTGTAAAATGAAGGAAGGAAAACAATCCAGTTGTGATCTTAATAGAGTTTCTCTTTGCACTATTCTATGTCCATAATTTCCTTCAGCACTGAATTTTACACACATACACAACCATACTGACAGCAAGCATGTGGAAGGAAAGACCAATCCAGTCAGCTCAGCAGTGAAAGGCAAGGGACCAGTGTAAATTCTGCAAATGAAACCACTGCCCCAGCTTCAGCCATGCTGTAAATGGTGATGTGTCCACTATCATATAATTCTTTTAAAAAATGGTAAAGAAGATTTTTTTTAACTGGCTTCAGCAAAGCTCAGCAAAATTTATTCTTTTAAATTTTCTTTGCATAAGGTTGAGACATCTCTTCAACACTCAATTACATCCATTTGCTTATGTGATGCAAGACATAACCATATCTGCTGCTGGAACTGCTTTTGCTGCAAGTGCAGACTGGACAAAACTACACAGAAATGACCAGTCAGATCTTTAATAGTCCAGCCTGTATCTCTGCTGAAACGCATTTAAAATATAGCTGTACCAACAAATTAAGGGTACAATTAACAGATTCCTGTCTCAAACAACTAACTTTGAATAAGACTGTGTGTGAATCAGGGTGACAGGTAACTTGGAACACTATCATATTCACCTAATAAGAACAATAGGAGGAATTAAATTTTCATTATCAGTGGGAGCAGCAGTTTTGATGGAAACTGATCTTAACAAGAGACCATTTTATTTGGCAACTTTTTAAGAGCTGTATTCTGCAGCATACCAATACAACCCAACTGACACCCCTAAATGCCCCATTTTCATTACCTGTTGGTCATCTGGAGTCCATATGCCACAGGTGATCTGACTCTCCAAGTTAATTTCTGAAGACCAGTGTCTCTGTCCGCTGACTGAACCGACCAGCACAAATCCATCTCTATAGGAGATAAGTGCCTGAGTCCCATCATGGCTCCACGTAAAGTCGCTCACCTTAACATATCAATGACAAGAAAATAGATATATGGGCCATGTAGGATTTTTTTACTGGTTTAATAAAAGGCAGCATCGCACAGAATGAGACAGGCCAACTATTAGCTCAGTTGAAGCTCTGATGTCATGCCTACAGGAGGAAGCAGTGTGCTTGCAAAGTGCCTTTGTGACAATTCTTGCACATTCCTTTCAATAAAGAAATGTTTCATTTTCTCCTGTGCTTTTTGAAAGGTAAAAGGTACCATTCATGGTCCTCTTCATTTGGCTTCTCAGGACCTAATCACTCTTGACTGCAGAGAAAACATGCATACCAACCTGTGCCCCACGATCATTCACAAGCTCCACAGACCATCTGCCTTCATATTGTATCCAAACAAATATTCCTCCATCTGCATCGCAGGTTGCTAATTTCTGGAATGGTTCGTTCCATCTCACCAGCACAACCTTAGAAGATTACAAACAAAAACAGCATTACCAAAACTGCATGTTGTGCTAACAGCTATTTAACAAGAACCAGTTAAACAACACCACCAAATAAATATCATCACTTTTAAACCCTAAAGATGTACAAAACAGCAATTTTTGGCCCGGCACTGGGTGCCTCTCAAGAACAGCTGGAATCGTTTTGTCACAGTTGTCAGGAAACACGCAGTCTCTCACCATCAGGCCTTTTTGGAAGGCACTGCACACTTCTAATAAAATCATAGGGAACACTGGCACACAGGACTCCATTACAGAAGCTGCAAACAGGAAGCCCTGCACAGATTATCCAACACTCCCTCAAATGATTCCCCCACTATAATCTCAGAGACTATCAGACTCTTCATCAAATCAGCACCTCTTGCTGACTTCAAATAAAGTGGCATGCTCTGCACACAATTTAAATACTCAGACTGAATACTCATATTCAAAACAACCCCTGGGAGTCTCAAATTATTAAGAAAAAGAAATTTCAAAGGAAGTTGCTTTGCTACTGAGTGCAGAAGGAATACAAAGCAGCTTTAGGCTCTTCTCTCCACATTAGAGCTATCTGAGCTTTTCTGGAGAATCTAATCAAGTCTAAACCTACCAAATTGCTCTCTCATTTTTAATTAATACCAATTTAACAAATACAATATCTCTCTAGACCTCAGTATAAAACTGAAAAAAACATGTCATCCTAGTGCCTGAAGCAAAAATTAGCAGTAAAACCATTTACCTTCTGTTAGTGACTTTTTCTTTAAAACTTTTTTTCCAAATTAGTTTTATTTCAAAAACATGCAGATATATATGGGACACTTACATTCACACACAAGTAAATACCCCGCCAGCTATTTTACTGAGACAGAGAGTATGCAAACAAAATAAACATGTATTAAATACTCAATTAGTAGAGTGCTATTTCAACCACTTAATAAACATCCAGCTGTAATGATGCTTTTTCATTAAACTAAATAGATAATTAATCATCTAAAAGAGACAGGCAAAATTTTCTTGAAATATATTTTGCTGTTTACAGAGATGGACTGATCTTCCTGTAGATTCCAGTCCTAAGACGAGTTCTAAGTAAACAGACCCTTCCCGCTTCGTAAGGAATCAGCAGTCATTTTCAGAACGAGGATATAAATATGCATACCTAAAACCTAAGCTTGACAGCCGAGGGATGATCTTACACTTATTTAGTGAGTGCTCCACTCATTCAGAGTGCCAAGGTCAGAACTTAAGAATGTGTCTATTGAAGGAGCTCACCAGCCTGAAGCATCAACCCTTGAACCATTAAACAACCATAGGAAAACCAATTCTTCGTTCATATGTAAAGATTATGGGGAGAAGCAAGTATGACAAATCACCTCTCTGTTGTTACATAGCTTAGGAGAATCCCATTTGAGATTTTGCAGAAAAACACTTGCTTCTACTCAACTATAAACTTGCAGCTGCACTCTAAGTCACCAGTCCTGTTTCCAGTTGGGCAAATTATACCTTGCCCCTAGATGGATTATATCACAGACAGCTTTAAAAAAAAATTCTTAAGTTGGAAGAGCAGTAAATAAAATATTCCATTACAGCAATGCAAGCAGATGCATTTTGTTGGAGGTTTCATGCTGTCCCTTCTACGTAAACAAGAATATCACAGATTTGTCAAAATTCTGTTTTTGTATTGGTATAAATCCAATGCACAGAGCCATAATTTCATCCACCGTGAGGCAAAATGCAATAATGACATAACTGTACTTGCCAGCAGTTCCTAACAGTATTATGAAAGAAGTGAAGAAAAGTCAAGGATAACACTGAAAAATCTTCATCTTTAAAAGCTGGGAAATGCTAAGGCTAATGATGACCATTAATGAGTGAAAGGTACTTATCACCACTAAAAAACAGATCTTTAAACACTTAGACACTGCTTGTGTTTCACAGATCATACAAAAAGCATTCTGTATCGTACCAGAATGAATTGCTAGACAAAATTTAGGAAAAAAAAAGAGAACCAGTTGTTCAAGTAACATGAATGCTTTAGCTAACACCATTAAGAATGCTACTACCTGTCTTAAAATTGCCCTGTTTAGTCTGGCAAAGATTTGAGATAAACACACAGTTTTATAGATTAGACAAACAAGTCAACTTTGTAGTATGAACTAGGGGCAAACTGACAACAGTTTGTTATGTTTTGTTTCTTTTCTATTTTCAATAGGAATCTTGTTAAAGCTTTAAAATTTTAATTCTGATTCTGTACAACCTGTTTAGATTTGATAAAACAACCAATGGTACATTTGAATGTAAACAAGATTAACCAGGGCCTCCATCCATCTCAATTAGATACAAATTAGTAACTTCCAAAATAAACTTACTGCTTTATAATAAGAAATGAAAGCCAGACAATGATTTTTATGTGCCTTCTGATAACAGCCTCATAAGGAAGCAAATTTGTAATTTGAAAAGTCAACCCATTTAAACACAGAGCAAATGTTATTTTACGAGGTCATTTTAAAGATGCTGCCATAATTTACATTTAACACCTGACCACAGGTGCTGAGTCCACAACTGCTTTGAGAATTTCCAATTTCATTTTAGACACTTAACACGCTGAAGAAGAGATAAAGAAAGGAAGGATTGCCCTAAGTATTAATATGACTTTTGGCTTTTATGTTGGCTCAGATGTAAAGCACATGAAAACATGTCCCATTGATAGCACACTTAAATAACGCATAAGCTTGAATTACTCCTCCACAAAGAGGAATTTTACTGCTAACCCATAAATGCAAAGATATCATTACTTTCACTAACAGCTTCAACTCACAGAGGACCCATTTTTACTTCTGCCTTTATGGTCCTCTGCTTTCTACTTTGCATCTTCAGAGTTACTGAAGGTCTGAACTGTTTTATCTTGTATTCAAAGGAGTGAGAATGTTGGTGCATGAAAGTAAGTTATCTGTGGACCATTTGAGGTCCACCCAGCCCTTCTATATTGTCTAATTATTTTTGTTTATCTCAATTGGTTGTGTGGTTTTCTAATTCTATAAAAATTGCAAACTGTGCTCATTCTACTCTTGAAAAAAATGTATCACAGGTAGTAATCAGCTTCTAAACTGCTGTCTCACATCAGACATGATCTCCTACGAATAACTCTTCAAGAACTTTTGGCCTGAGATATGAAGTACAATATAAAGGCCAACATATTTCCCCTGAACAAGATGCTTTCCACAAAGTTCAGTGAGCTTTTGAATCAGTCTTATGTTTTCTTTGAGCTCCTTTTTATGCAAGGAATCGTGGCAAAAAAATTGTCTCAAAAGTGCAGCATTCAGGACCTTCAGTATCTCTGTCTTAATTGCCAACTTAATTTTTAGGAATTAAATTTGAATAATCCTAAAGGTGCAAGAAACTCCACCCAAGAACTGATTGCATACTTTAATGCTTCTAACAATGTCATTACCTACTAAGATTTTAGACAAGAAATTTTGATTAACTGCAATTTTGGATTAGCAAATGTGTGATTTATAGTAAACATGATCTCTTCCCAACAGAAACCAGGTTTGGTAATGTAAATTTATTACATGCTATTGACAATTTTCATAATTTTTTCAGATTTTTTAGCACAATACAAGATCACTAAAATCCAAAGCATTCTGAGAGCTTTTCTTATTCCTAATTTCATTAAAGTTTTTGAAGGAGATAATTGAAAATATGACATCAATCACCTTTGCAAGAGCAGAAGTCATTAATCTTGAATACCATACAACAATCATTACTGAAATCTTTTTTCTGTACATACAGTACATAATTGCTAGAGAAGCAAAGGACAAACAACTACCAAAAAATAAAGGGTTAAGTAACTAGAGCAATTAGTTCCTAGAGTTCCTTACCAAATTTAGATAGATTTTATTATGGATATACCGTAGTGAGTCAGAGTGACTCATTTTTTTAAATCTCTGATCCTCCATCCATTTTACTGGGGAGAGGCATAAGTTCTAAAGATAGAGGTCTTCTCCAGCATTCATTTTCACATATGCTATGGAGATGTGCTTGCAGATGGACTGCCACAGCTATTGAGAGCAGAGAATAGTCCATGCCAATGTTTGATTACAGCACAATTTGCTACACCTGAAGAGCCATGGTCCTGCATCTGGCACGAGCATTTCTGCAATTACAAGTGAAGTTGATATCTTTGCAGGGTGCACAGGATGTGATGCATTATAACTCCACTGAGCATAAGGAATAGCTGGCCTTTCCCTCCCCAGATAAATCATACTACCTTTCTAATGCCATTGAAAGTGCTGAAATAGTTCCACCTTCCAAGCAGTGACAGCAAAAGACCTGACTGTTCCTAGGACAGAATAACAAAGGAGATGAGGCTATTGCCTACAGTAGCAGAGTACAGAACTCAGTCTATCCAAGTCTATTCTTTCAATCCTATGCTTTTAGGAAAGTACTCAAGTTTTTAAAGGAACATATAAAGGTTGAAAGAAAGCACTGACAAAAGGGACTGGACAATATACCTAGAATCACTGAGCATCACCTATTTGCTCTATCAAGTGGTCTTGTCATGCACCTCCCTAATAAGTACAATGATCGTCACTCATGGTTACAAGTATGGATAAATGTGTGCACACAGTAGGTGCAACACACCAGCACACATTACAGTTTATTAATGGCCACAGAGCTGAAAAAATGCGTAAGTATATCTATAAAAGAAAAGAGATGGGTGTGCAGTGGGGAATAGAAACGAAACCCTGAAGTACAAGAACCAGAGAAAACAATGACCACCTCTACATGCTACTGCATTTCAGTGCCTCTCCCTCCATCGTACAGAGAGATACAGATACACATATACACACATATGTGTATATACATTACATACATATACCATGGGTACGTGCATGAATACATATCCCTAACAAATCTTTGAGGAACCTCTGCCAGCTTTGTATGTTAATTAGTTAACTAACTGAAGTTAGTTAACTGCAGTGGATTTTTGTAACTAAAATAAAATTTGAAAGTTGGAACAGGCACCCAGAATAAGCAGTAGAGTTGTAGTTAACGAGCTATTGCTTCTCACTATACTTTACCTATAACAAATATTTAGTTCTAAATGGTTCTGCATACGTTTAATTCAATTAAACATTTAACTATCTTTTAAATATTAGTATTTTTAAAAATAAAGGTTATCTAAGTTTTCTCTCTCCAAATTTCTTATGCTGCAGATTGTTTGCAATTGTTCTTACTTTCACCTTCCCTTATGACCTTTATTTCGTGCCATTACAATAATGTCAGGATAATTATCTCCATTCAAACTAATTCAATCACACAAAGAGCATCATGTAAGTGTTTTTCCTACTAATGATACTAGACAAAAAAGCAGCAGATGTGGTAGACAGCAAGTTGGCATCACCCATGTTCCTATCCTCCCTGTCTTCTATTGCATTCTCTAATGATACACCCCCTATCTCTCCCACACCTGCAGAGCTCTGACTTTTTGTTTCCAGTGACATTAAACCGGATGGAAGTGCCTCATTTGCATATGAAGCTGTCACTTTCCTAGGTATGATACCCATCAAGGAATTATTATTACTAAGAAGAAACTACTACTATTAATAACAAACATCATGCTGCAACTAAAGAATGGCAAACCTGTAATGGCATTTACATTTCCTGAGAAAAACTGCCAACTCACAATAGGGGTCGCAGGTTACAGAGGGGGTAAATAAATGGCAAGTGAGTTCTGGGAGACATAAAACACCATCCAAATTCTTGGTGTTTCTCAAGTCTAAATAATAGATATGAGCTCTCCTCCTAGAAGGGCTGGAGCAGCCTCCAGATATCTGCGGACGGATGTCATGCAATATCCCTATCCCTGCCTTGGGATAAGCTGTGGTCAGTGGTGCTGTTTGCTGAGGGCACGGCAGCTGCTCACAGCCCCAGGGGTTCGGCTGCTGCCACCGGCACAGCTTTCCACACTCATACATCCTTTATCCCAGGATCCTACATTTTCATTGAAAGAAGTGTATTATTCTGCAGCTGCTGTCATCTCGCTTGTTCTGCTCTTTGAAAAGGAGTATCAATTCTTTTTTTTTTTTTTTTTTTTAAGCTTAGAATCTGATTTCATGGTAAAACATTGTCAATAAGCTAAGCACGTCACCTGGGGACTTAGCCTTGTGCTAAATGAAATCAAAGGTAAGGCTGGACCAGCAATAAAATGCTGACCTTAATGGAGATTAAAGTCCAACCCCATACCTTCTTCTGACCACAGACCTCTCTGTGAGTTTCATGTGAAAACCTACTCCAAATTCCTAACTCAAACACCTCAGGTAAAGCTCTGAAGTTAAGTACAATGTAGGGGTACATTAGAAGCTCTGGGCCCCTTTGTTGCATATGCTTGCTCTAATTTTTTCCCCCATTCTCCTTGCTTGTTTTCATAATGCTCAGGGCACACACCAGGCTGACAAAGACTCAGATCACCTGTGCAGATGCAGAAAGAGAAATGGCCAGGTAGGAGCAGTGCAGCTCACCAGCAACAACCCTCCGAGTACATACAGGGGAGGAATCCATTGCCCCAGTGCTCATTTACTCTATGTGTGAGTGGCTGGTAGCCTCTGCAAGTAACACTGTGATTGCCCACCCACTGGGAAGAATGTTGATGCAAGTTTTGTTTATTTGCTTTGCAGATGAATGACAAACATGCCTATATTTAAAAGGCATCTTGAGGTTGGCATCCGACCCACCACATATACCTATTTTTGAAAGGTATCATATGGTTGGCATCCAATCCTCAATGGATGCTAGTCTGATCTTTAAAGGCTTGAGGAAATGATTTTGGCAAATAGACAATGGCAAAAAATACTCTTTTGAGAGTTGCTTTGAGGAAGGAATGCCTTTAGTGTGAGTAAGATGTTGTCTTAAAAATACCTAGACTGTCAACATCTCACTGAATACATTTAGGGACCTTGATAGCAAACTGCAAAGACAAGGACCCAGAACAGCTCTAAGGCTTTACAAATCCCCTTATGTTCCTTAAGTGATACACTTCATTTTAAGAAAGACACCCTCGAAGTCTATTAGTCCCAAGGATTTGCCACATAACCATTTTATTTGTTCACAGAACACAAAATGTGTTATGTTATCGCCTGCTTTAGAGCAAAAAATGCCCAAGACTCCTCACAGGTACCAAACAAGAAGTATAATGCTCCTATGAATGAAGTGGCTCACAGTTCTAAAGGCATTACTCTTTTCACTTTGGACTCACCACATTTAATTGTGACTTCAGAGAACCACAGTTGTGGTGGACACTAAAAAAAACCCCACACCAACAGAAATCAGCAGTATCCAAAGATATGTTTGAGCAGCAGCAAATATGACAGGTCAGAACAGAAAAGTTGCATAAAGGAGAGAAATATCAGGTGAATCTAACATGGATTTGATGATGCTTGTATCTAGCTACTGCTTCTCATTTGAGTAAGTTTGTTAACTATTCCTTCAAGGGCTGTTAATGAAAATAGTTGGTTATAACATGAAGGAAAATAATTAAGGCATGAAAAAGTTAAGACTTAATCACCCATCCGCACAAGATAGCTGCACACTATCACGGTCTTGGAAGGGAAATCAGTGGAGGTCTGCTCATGTCCCATCTTGCAAACAGTGTGGCAGTGAGGTTGATGGTGTGCTTTTGACTCCCTTCCCTTCACAAGGATTATCAAGTCCCAAAAGCTCTTTCACAGAAAAGACAGCTGTTTTCACAGAAAAGTCATTTTAAAGTTATGCCACAGTCACTTCCATTGAGGGAAATTCCTTTATAGCACTCACGTTACTACCACTGTTTCTTGTCAATGGTCATCCTGTACTTGGGCTGTAAGATACTTCTGTTTAATTGCCCATACATACTGCCTATAAATGCAGGGGCAAGTCCAGGTTAAATAAAAATAAATCAAAACTGAATGTTGGTAAGGATGAGCAAAGAAGAAAATAGTACTTTCAGCTCCTCCCTTTCTAAGAAAAAAATTTCACTTTGCTGTAGATTCCATGCAGATAAAACACCATAATCAAGAAATGAGAGACAACTGTTCTAGCTAAAGATGAACACCCAGTCTGCTGTAAGATCAAAATACCAAGAACAATACAGTTCCCCCTCTTTCTACCAAAGCCCGGACGAGCACCATTAGGAAAGGTTCATTCCTGTTAAAAATAAGACACATGCAATAACTGTGCTGAGCTGGAAGTTCCTTGGGTTTGAGCATCTATGGAGGAGTATTTTCCCACAAGAAAAAAAAGCAGTAGATTTAAAATCTCTGGTATTTAGTCTACATTAAATTAAAAGTACAGGAGTCTAATGCTCATTTCTCTAACATTTGACAAAATTACATTACAGATGGTATAAATCAGGATCATTTCAGAAAACTCCACATTTACATTCACTTTTGGACTGTGTATGAGAAGCTCATTGTAAATGAACCTCATGCTTCAAGAACAAAAATAACACTCACTGACATCCACCAGTGCATCACCAGCACTGTAAGAATTCAGAGTCCATGCACATCTCTGTTACAAGTTTTGAGGGAAGAAAAAAATCCAACCAAAACACCCCAAACTTAAAACAGATTTTAAATACTTTCTATCTTTTTCTATGTGGCTAAAAATAGAGAAAAATATTGGATGCAGAGATATAGAAACCCTGTAACAGAACCGATGCCTTTTCTTGTCTCTCTTCCTTTTAAAAATATCCAAAATGAAGGAATACCAGGTGATTACATAACATAAAAATCCCCATCACCACTCCCTAAATAAAACCCAACAAATTTTAAGAAGAAAACCCACCAAAAACAAAACAATAAAAGAAAACAGAGGAGACAGGCTAATCATAAACACTACTGAAAATCATTTCAACTCAGAGTTAACTAGCTCTACTTTGTTTTCTAACAGCAGCTACTTAGGAATTCCTATACTATCTTTCCACCTGGTAAATGGTATCTTGTTCAGGAATATCCCCAGGGCAATGCATTGCTTAAAAAAGCCAGTGAAGTGACTGTGACAGACACACTCTTTCTTATACTCAATCTTCCCAATTTGGTGGCTCAAATTTTCTGATCAAGTGCTCATATAATAGTGAAATATAATTTTATAACTTTACATGCATATATTAAGCACAAAAAAATTTCAAGAAAAAAACCCTACTAGGAAATTTTAAAAGAAAACTGTTAAAAATGTAATATGAATTCTGTTACATAAAACTGTGCTAGTTAACAAGAGGAAGGAGGTAACACAAGTTCTTCACTTTCTGGAGTCTATTCTGAGAAGTGCCACAAAAATAATGGTGTCTCACGATCACACACAGAGGATCTGCCCATATCAAATATACTAACTCTGTCTATCTCAAATATACCAAGGTGACAGATCATTTTTTACTTGTCAGATACTCAAACTCATACAGCAGAACAATTAAGTAACACTATTCCAGGTTTTTGAACAACATCATTAGCATTTGTGGTGGAGATTTTATAACCAGAAGCTGACTAGTGACTCTCTTAGTGATTTTACAGGCTAGACTGTAATTTAGCTTGAACCTGCTTAGCTGAAATCACTGTAAAGGTCCACCAAACAAGGCTGAGATAGAACCTAACTGAGCACAAAATTTGTGCAAGCCTCTCTAAGGAGATGAACCTTACCCTTTAAGAGATACGGTAAAAACCTGATTTTTGTCAGCAATGTAAACAGAAAAGACCTTAAAATTCACAAGGAAAGTGTCAGAGAGTGTTGTCTAAGCATGATTATTTCTCATAGAGCTACAATACTTCAACCTTAATTATTTTTTTCAAACATAAGGAACTAAAAATAATCCAAACTTCAGCAGAAGCACAGATCAGCTCTTCACATCTATTACAATCTCCGAGGTGATAATAGCTGTGCACTAATGTAATTAAGCTGAGTTATAGGGTGGATTTGAGACAGATGGTACAGCTGGGCACTTCACTGCTGAAGTGGGACTACTTTGCTATCTGAAATACCAAACTATTGTTATCCCAATCATCAAGTCTACCCATATGACCTCTATGTGAGTTACACACCATTACAGAACATTTCTGTCCACCTGAGGAATGCCGGTGACCTTAAATCAGTCACACATACTGAGAAAAGAAAGCACTTATATAATTTTTATTGGATTGCCTGGGCTGTCTTTGTGTGACTCACAGGAACTGCACATCCCTAACACTTAAGTGAGATTGAGGAAATTCCACGATGTTATTTTGCAAAGGTAGGACACCTGCTTTAACCGCCAGCACAAGGCCACCACCTGAACCCCATCTGTGGGCTGCCCCAGTGGGGTCACTCGAGCAATATTCAACTAGTGGCATTTAGGACAGCTGTTGAAGGGACTGAGGTATAATTGCTGAGTTGGACATGGAAAACAAAGTGGAAAATGAAATAGTGTCTACTTCCAAGGGAGGGTGTGATCAGTAAAACAGGGAATGCAGAAAGGGTAGAACAGCCACTCAGCACAGAAAGGTATGAAGAGGAGAACTAAATAAACAATAACTAAAAATCCCAATATTTATATGCAAGACATTCAGCTTAGCATATTAGAATAAACAAGACAACAGACACCTAGCAAGAATTATTTTGTTAATATATATACACATATATGACCCCCATGGAGGCTCTGATTCAGGCTTGAGACACACTGGCCCACTTAATTTGCAATAATATGATACAAACTTCTGACAATGTGAATACCAGATAAAGAAATGCCATACTCTAAGAAATGCCAAATAGCAGATTTTGAAAATGCCATCCTTGCTTTGGCGGGCCTGCAATTCTGCACATGCTGTTTTCAGAGCAAACCTCTGTAGAAAGTTTTATCTACATTTGCTGTTTCTCCACGAAATAAAAACTGTATCATGATGCAGTTGGCCAAGTGAACAATAAGTTCACTTGCTTGACTTTCCAGAGAACACAAGGGAGCTATAAATACAGGCCTGAATTAGTTACTTGGACAGAAGGATAGTAACAGGCAAAGTGGACAACCTCAGAAAGCACAAATCACTGCTATTGTTTTTCACCGCTGTGGCATACAGAAGTCTCAACTAAAATTGACCCCCATGTTGTTGGAACTGCACATCTTATGATCAAGTATAATCTTTGGTGTTTTTAGACTTGAAGACAAAGCAAAAATCAGGCTAGGGAAGCTCTGCAGGGAAGGTTTGCTCTACAGAACTGTAAAATTACTGTATTAGCCTCAAGAGGAGCAAACTATAGGTTGGGAATGTAATCCCTGGGCACCCCAAAGGGATATAAGGGTCACAGTGAGACTGTCAGACTGCTGGCAGTAAGGGTGACAGACACATCTAACGAAGGACACTACTAGACCTTATCTAATGCAATTATTAACAAATCTATTGATTACCAGTGGTTCAGAAAGTGGTGTTCAAGGAACTGAGGTAAAATAGACTTGCTTCTCAGAGACCAACAAGAAACAATATTCAACCTTTAATCACCCAACCAGTATATGAAGCACAGACTAGAGATGAAAGTTGTCTAATCTGTGTCCAAGAGCATAAGCCAGCCAGCTTATATGCACTGCATCACTGGAAAGTAATTTTTATAGTCTAGTTTATCCTTGGCTTCACCCAAAAAAAAGAGAGAGGAAAAGAAGTAAGTACAAACATTTCTGTTCTTTTTTCTCCCCCCTCAGTAAAATCCTTAAGAAAATTTCACCAGGCAAAATGAACAGATGTTTTCTATCCCAAGTCACTTGCTTGTCAATGACCATATGGAATATTTAATGTTTAGAATACATTGTTAGGGTCATAATTAGCAACATGGGGTGTAGTTGGAGGCTTGTCACTAGTGGTGCTCCCCAAGGTTCAATACTGGGCCCAGAGTTGTTTAACTTATTCATGAGTGACTTGGACAAAGGGACAGATGCCTCTTCGGAGATTTCACAGACACACAAAGCCCACAGCACCGTGCAGCCCTTCAGAAGGACCTTGACAGGATGGAGAGGGGTCAGAGAGGAACTGTCTGAAGTTCAGCAAAGGTAAATGCAGGGTCCTACCCCTGGGAAAGAATAACCCCAGGCACCAGCAGTGGTTGGGGGCAACCTGCTGGAAAGCAGCTCTGTAGAGCTGACCCTGGGACCAGCTGACCAGGACCTGGGGGTCCTGGTGGACAACAAGCTATCCATGAGCCAGCAGAGGGTCCTGATGGCCAAGAAGGCCAATGGTGCCCTGGATGCATTAGGAAGAGCACTGCCAGCAGGTCTCTGACTGACACAGTTCAATGAAGTTCAAACTCAAAAGCAGAAAACACTGACTCCTTACCAAGCATTCACAGCATTACTTCAGACTGGGCTGGAGAAAATGCTTGCCTTCATTCTACGCATGATTTTCATTCTTCATGATTTACAGATTTTAAAGTAAGTTTTAGTCTTCTTAAAAGAGTTTCAAAGCATGGAAAGCAATCCAAGTTTTGAGATATTATATTGGAGGCAAATAATAAAATAAAAAAATGCATACTGGCAAAGTAGTCATGCAAAGGGTCAGCAAGTACTGGAATGACATGAAAACTCAAGGAAGGCACGATATTATTAAATGTTACTGTAAGAAATAGGATGATATTCAGGAAGCTGTATTTTAGGTTAAATATCAAGTAAAGTTTTCAGCAACGAAAGGAATAGTTGAACAGTCTCCTAAAAGAAAACATGGAATGAAGCCAATCTTTGGAAACACTTCATACAAATTCTCACAGTGTAAGAAGGCATATTTCAGGAATTTTTTTTAACCGACATGTGTTTATTGCCGTTCAGTGGTTCTGTTATTAAAATACTGTTTTCTTATTCATCAACTGAGAGCTAAGAAAAATAATTATATTTTATTAATGAACAAAAATTATTTTAATTTTCTCATGTTGTAACAGAACAGTATCACTTTAAAGCTCCTTTCAGTGCTGAAATGTTGCACATATATGGACTAAAGACATTATTTCAGGATAAGTATGTGATAAAGACAAACTCCTATTCTTCATAGTGTATAAAACAGTCCTATTCTATGCAGGAGGGTAAAAAGGAATGATCTGAGTCTTTATATAACTGTGATTAAACCCCATTTTTGTGTCTGTCTGTAGTCTGGGGGTATAGGGGATGGCGGTCTAGATGATCTGCCAGCTATTTTCAAGTCTGCAAGCAATCAGTCATTCCAGTTAGTTTTGCTCTGTGTGTGCTCTTGTTACACTTCGAAATGTTAGTCTGCTTACATTTCCAGAGCACATTTCCTACAGAGCAACAGAATGAAACAGCCCAGGAAGCATTAACTTTCTCAGAAACCTTTAATAATCAGAGCAGTGACATCATCAGCATGATGATCAAACAGCTCTACTTGGAAATTGTTTGCTCACGTCAAGCAGCTAGTGGTCTTGGGAGACAGGCTAATTGTATGGGTGGTTCTGAGTGCATTATATCATAACACAGAAATCAGGGGGTCTCCCTCTCTCCAAAAAAACAGAGATGGAGTGTTAGAGCCACAGATCAAAAGCATGGAATCAACACTGGGACCCCAGATCCAACAGAGTGATTTTCACGGAAGTTCTTTATGCAGTGCCAAGGAATACTCTGTGTTGGACTCGAGGATACTACAGGGAACATCAAGTACTGCAATGTTTAGATGCAGGAGTGAAGGAGCCCCAGAAAGCTGACTCATGACCAAGCTCAGCTAGCACAGGGCAGGAGATGAAGCTGAGCTGAGAAGGCTCCAGCTAAGCATCCCCAA
This sequence comes from Drymodes brunneopygia, assembly GCA_013400955.1. Lineage (NCBI taxonomy): Eukaryota > Metazoa > Chordata > Aves > Passeriformes > Petroicidae > Drymodes > Drymodes brunneopygia. The sequence goes on from VZTZ01036284.1 coordinate 916,991, forward strand.
ATAGTGGAGCACAGAGATCACACAGCCACAGCTCTCACTTAGTAGCTTCCTCCATCATCCACTATCCCAGAGCTTCAACTGGAACCTGGATATGCAGCTCATGGCAACCACTGCCTCCTCCTGCTTTGCCATCCCAGCCCACCTGCCAGATGTATTTCAGCAAACCTCCGTGTCAGCACCAACCCCATCCTTGCAGTTACATCCCGCTTCGCCATGCTTTCTGTACAGTAATTCCTTCAAAGTACATTTCTGTAGAAAATACCAACAAAAATGTTGTGCCCAGGTATCCATAATGCCCACACTCAAACACTGCTTGGTGTCCACTGCAGGCCTGCAGCCACACTCCCAACCATCCTGACACTGCATGCATCACCAAATCCCAAACTCATAATCAGAAGAATGATTTTGGTCCTGAAGTGCCATTTGCCAAAGCTGACACCTTTGGCAGCGGGACTGAGCATGACTCAGGGAGCCCTGGGCAGCGTCTCCCTGCAGAGTGAGGGAGTGCACAAGAGGCAGCTACTGAGAAACCTTCAGTGCCCAGCTTTACATGATCTTGAAATATTAAATTTATCAGTACTAAAAATAAAACCATGTGATGCAGACTCATGCACTGGAGAGTCTGTTGTTAATGCCATGAAAACCCAATAGCTGAGATACTGTAACCATAAGCCAGCCATCTAGAGTTAATAATCTTATTTGCATTTATGACCCAGTTAGTTAACGCTATTGTAACAGAAATCATGCCAGCCTTCTTAATCTTTCTAAAATTCTGTTATTATTACTGCATGGGCATACGCATGATTTATTAGGCATTGATTTCCCCAAACTCTCAAGTAGGGAAGGTTTTTTTCCATATCATTTCACTGATTCCAATCAGCAGCTTTGCATTACGCTTGCCATTTGAAGGCCAAATATCAGCATTTTCCACTAACATTTTGGAATTACCTTATCTTCTGGCAATTAATCAGAAATTAGTTTATTTTTTTTGCATACATAGCTTTTCCTTCTCAGCAGGATTTGATTTTCAAGTTCTTTTCAAATATCTAACTCATACCTTTGAAATCTGTATACAACATCATTAATTATTGTTCGGAATATTCTGAATCATCCTAAAATATCATGTCACCTATAAAGAAGCACAACTCAAAAGAGTAACTACACCAGCTCTGACTTGAATGTGAGACTGAAGGTACTGTTCCTGGGGAGGTTACTATCAGGTAAAATGGCAGGACTACATGAACTGACTGGCTGATGTCTTGTAAGTGTCAAATTCATATACAGAAAAATATAATTTAATCCAACCAAAACCTTGACAAAAATGATGAACTGATTATCCCTATGCACTCACTCACATGCATATCCATGAAAACCACATGCACTGGAACTGCACCAACGAGATGTGCTTTTACAGGCAAACAAAACCAATCATTTTCTTAGCTTAGGTTTGATTATTTCCTTTAACAGTTTAACTGAAGACTTCAGGCAAAGACAATAATTCCTTACACCCCACCCCACCTTCCAGTCACTGTAAGTGAAACAAACTCCAGAACAGAAGTGCAGAAAGCTCTGTTGCTTTAAGGGCATTTTTAAGAGTCAAAGGTATTTTACTCACGCATGTGATGCACACATTACCAAAAAAAGACAACTCAACACCTTCTACCCAAATTTACAATCACATCAGTTCCTGAGTTCATTACGTTTCTGGAATCCCATCCCCGAATGCATCTGTTTAGCCACAGATCCTGGCAACCTCAAGAGATGGAGGCAATGACCTTCACCTGAGCTACTCTGTTTCAATACCTGAAAAGAGACTGCACAGCTCTGAATTCAGGCACCACTCACACTGGAGTGCTCTCTAGCTTGTTACTGAGAATCAGAAATAATTTCACACCTTACATACAGCTATTAATGAATTAACCTAACACTTTATGTTAAGAAGGACAACCAGCAACAGAACATGAAGATTTCCCTAGCATCTAGTCTTAAAAACTTAAGTCTAATATTCCCTTCAAAACTGGTCAACATGGATTATGGCAGCTGTAAATATTTCTGATATCCATTAAAATAACCTTTTAAAATAACTTTTTAAAAACCTTGTTAAATTCTTCAACACAACAACTTACTGCTGCGGTGACTTTCACACTTTAATCAGATCTGAACAAGAATTTCCTTTTATCAGTTTTGGAATTTGCAACCTTCTGATTTCTTTAAATAGTCACTTACTTTAGGGCTTTAAGACAGGCAAACAGAAACTTACCCTGATCTACCTTCTCATTACCATTTGCTGGTTTATACAGTTTTAGCATGCCTCTTCTCTGACTCATCTGCTTTCTAAGGTAAACAGTCACAATTTTCTTCAGTTACTCTCCACGACTGAGATTTCCCCAATTCTTTTTCAGCTTCATCTTGTGTTCCCAGAACTCCCACTAACTCTTGAATGCTATTTTGAGGTGAGACAAGGGCGTTCTTGATATATCGGCTTCTACTTCTGGTAACAATCTCCATGCTGTTCTTTATTACTTCTCCTATTCTTAATGGCCATTCTTAATGAAATGCTTTCAAAATTACAGGGATTTTCTCTATTACTACTGTATTTTTCAGGTCAGCCACATACTGAAAAAACAGCTTGCTCTTCTCCGGTCCAGGTCCTTCCTAAGTGGAGCTCTCCACCAGGGGGGTGTAGGACTGACAGCCTCATAGCTCTCCATGCTCAGGGATCAGACACCATTTGGGCAATTCCCAGTTCTGCCTTTCAGCAGGGCTAATGGGGCAGGCAGAATGGCACAACAGTGCTGTTTCATGCTTCTGAGAACAGAACAGTCCCCACCAGTCTGAAGGGGGGATCTATCAACATACCACTGTTAATAGATCTAACTGTGTAATGTGCCTTTTACTCCTATGTTCAATACAGGTTTTGAGCCATCTTAGTCTCACCATGTTTCTTAATAACCATCCGCAAAGGACAACCCAACTTTTTAAAAGTGTACACGATTTGAATCAAATTATTTTCCATATTCCAAAACACCCCTCTCCTGATGTCAGTTTGGCATCATTTCCTTCTGTGCAATCTCAAAGGCTGCAGGCTATGAATTGTGACCTGTCAGTAATTATTATTTCAGCTAATTTGCCAACTACCAGTACAAGCTCACTGGGATGTAATTCTCTAAATGCTTCCTAGAGCCTTCTAACACATTTACAGTTCCACATTCTTATTATGTTATTTCTAATAAGACTGTATATATTTTGTCCAACACCTCAGCCACCTCATACTAGAGATCTCAATAAATTTGGACACAAATCTGCAGTGAGGATCGGTACTAATAAATAATTTAACATTTCAGCAATATTGTACTTTCTTGAACTGGTCCCTCTGTGCATAGCAATTCACCCAGCAGGCCTCTCCACTTCTCTTTCCTTTAAAGCACACTCTGTTATTTGTTCCTTTTCTTCCCCCTTTAGCTGTGTGCTCCACTGCCAGCGTTTTGGCCTTTTGGGGCTCATTTTTATGTGTAGTAGGATTACCATATGGGCTTACTTTTGTTTGAGAGTCCCAGAACTAAACATCTTCTGAAGACAGTGGTTTTCTTCCTCCAGGCAAGATGCACACAAAAAACCATCAAGTTACTGGATCCCAGCTGCAGGATCTCAGGGCAGAGGTACTGCCTAGGATCTACTGTGGATGGAAGAACAGACTCTCCCTTCCCTGCTTCTCTCACTTGCAGGACTACAGGGAAAATGCTCCTGGTGTTTGAGCCTGTGTAAGGGAACACTTTTACTGTAACCTTGTCCCTGTTTGTTGGATTTCAAAACACACCAGAAGGTTACAAAGTAATCTCAGTTCAACACACAAAAAAACTCAAGTATTTTAATGTGGTCCTCAGGAATAGAGTAACAAATATTAACAGTTCAACAGACAAAAAGCTGGAAAAGTTTAATATTTTTAAGTTTAAATTCATAAATTCTGGGTCTGAGATGACTTTTGAAAGCTTGTATAAAATAGACATATAGACATTAACTAAGAAACCAAAGACAATTAATAAGATTATTGAGAAGGTCTATCTCCTATAAACCTTATTTCTCTTATCCTACAGACCTGGTCTCACCTCTTCTTATGAGATAAGGAGAGTTAATAGCTCCACAAGAGATTCAAGCTGAATCAGTGTCTTACTCTTTGCCCTACTCATCACAGCTATATAGTGTCTATATGTATGATATTTTAAACATGAAATGTGTCCCCTTGCAGCCTCCAGCAGCCACAGAAAAACAAGCAGAGTAAGTTAAAAGTACAACATGTACCAAAAAACCAAAACTAAACAACCAAAACCAACCAAACAAAAAACCCTGCTCATGTTGTTTAATCCTTTTGTTCTTCTCAAGCATTACATGCCTTTACATTTCTCTGCTACCTAGCCTGAACAACGGTTTATTAGGCTACTCTATAATCAGGCCCAAAATAAGTAACATTTGACTTGCTTTAACAATACAGGGCATTGCCTTCCCTTACAAGTAACCTGAGCTGACAGTCGCAGTATGCAATCCTCCTGTTTTCTAAACAACTCTTCAAGTAATTCTTACCGTAGCACTAAACAGAATGAGTAGCTCAGCAGTGAAACAAGAAATGCATAAATTGGTATGACTTGATGCATACTTTGAACAAAAACTTGACACTGTTGAATAGTGCCAGTGAGGTGCTTAGGATCTACACAAACCCTTTCAGGTTGGTTGAGAGAACTCTTCCAAGCGTCATTCTTTATGGGAAACTCAGGAGGAGCTGTATAAATTTTCTTCAGTGGGCAAAATTCCCACTTCAGCTGCTTGTTCCCTCCCACGCCTGGTTCCCATCTTACTGTTCTTTCACTTGTGCCAATGTAGTTGTGTGAGTGGCCACACAGCACATCCAATTGCAGAAAGAATCTCTCATAACCATTCAGGTGTTGCTAAACTACACTGCAGGAAAATAAACTTCTTGAGTAAGCTGTCATACCACAAGGCTGTCCAAGGAAGTGCACCCATGGCCCTTTGACAGCATGGCAGTGACAGCAGCAGGTTGGCCTACATGCAGTAGAGCACGTTCATCTGATGGCTGTGGCCTCTTGTGCTCAACTTCTATGCTGAATTTCACCTGTCTTGTTAAACCCTGGAGCTAAAGACAGGCTACAAAGCTCCAAAACCTAGGTGCCTTCTGAGGGAGCTCCCGGAATGCCTGGCCCCAGCCAAGAGAAGCCTGTGCTGTGTATGGCCCAGGCCAGAGCACCAAACACCGGAGAACAACACCCGAGAAGGCTGCGGCTTGTTTTTACAGCCCCTGAACACAGAGGCCATCTCTGGCCACTAAAGGCTGTCAAAGCAGCAGGAGGACATGAATTCAAAGAGGATGATCTGCTCTTCTCATCTTGAGGATGATGTATGCCTCAAGATTATGCTTTGCTTCCTAACTATAATCTGAGAAAATATTCAGATCATGAGTGAGACTGGCGAATTTTGGGGGATTTTAGCACTTCTATTTTGGGTGCAAAATTATTGGCGTCTTGCCCCAAACTAGCATCACAGCCAAAAACAGAATTCATGATTGAAAGCTTTATTTTTCTTTCTTCCACAGTACTCTTTCCATCTCCCACACTCACTATAAATAATGCACAACTCTCATGTGAAGTGAATTAAAAAGGTTGAAGGCCAGAAATATATATACTCCACAAACAGATCCCAAAACCCCTTTCTTTTTGAGCAGCTATGTGATCCAGGCTAACTTACCCTCTCACCATGTACTCAAAATCTAGAGGATATGGTAACTCATCCACAGTAAAGAGATTTTCTTCCCAATTGTTTTTTTTTGTGAGCTAAATCCACGCTGTTCTAAGATTCAAGCTGTGCATACTCTTACTGTCCAACAAAGCTCTTATTTGAGACTCATCCCTGCTCATACAGCCCAAGCATTTGAAGTCTACATAATACCTTTAGCCATTTCTGGTCTCAAAGTCCAAAAACTGACTCTCTGGATGTAGGATTTAAGTAATTCTCATTTTTATCACAATCCAGCAAAATGAGAACTAAGCACCAGAAATAAGGGTAAAATTGACAAACCCCCCTTTTTTAGATCTTAAAACACTTCTATTTAATGTACAGTCACTACACTAAGGACACAGCAATGCTATTCTTAAGAACAGAAAGGAAGATTAAAAGGCTCCCATGGACCACAGACTAAGATTACTTCATTAACCTTCTTGATTTTTTAAATTCTCTTGCTAAAAAGAAATCCAACACAGTTAAATCATCTTTTCTAATTACATTCTCTATTACTGAAGCATACACTAACTACATATTGGTGTCCACTTTATATCACCACCGCATGATTATTAACCACAATTTACAGTACTGTATTTTGTTCACTAGCCAAGGTATTTCATGACTGATAATGGCAGACATTGGAGGTACTTATTCTAGGACAGAAATTCTCAACTGGGAAATCCTGAAGAACACTCAGGAATTACAGCCACACTCTTCTGAAAACAGATGAGAGGAGGTGATACAAAAGAAATGTTTTTCTAATGAGAGGTTAGTGTAGAAAGACCATTCTACAGTACTGGTCTGAACAATCTGGAGTGGCTTAAGGGACTACTCTCAACCTGTAGCGCCATAGAGGCAAATACTATGACAACAGATAAGTAAGATAAAAGCAAGGACATCAACTTGCCAGGGTGTTTTTTAAGGCTCCTAAGCATAACCACAGGCACATTGTAAGAAACGGGTTCAGCCTGAGAGTCAGGCTTGTAAGGAAGAACTGTGTCATATGGCACAAACAGAAGAGCTCTCTCAAGGTAATGCTACACTACATGGAAATGCAACATAAAATATATATTTACTTAATGTATTTCCAATATAATGTTTTGTGAATGTTTCCCTGAAAAAAATTCTGCATCTGTACCTTTTCACACAAATTTGAGACAAAAGAATGTCAAAATACTTTTATCCAAGTTTTGGCTTCTGTTACTTTACAGGGACAGGTTACAGAGGAAGAGCTAGGACAGAAACACCTAAAGAAAGAGGCTAAAAGAAATACTGCAGCTGAGAAAGATATCAGGCCCCAAGAGTTCACAAGCATCTAGTTCTTCAAAACCAGCTGAATTTGGCTTGTTCCCAAAAAGAACATCTAAGCACTTTAATCTGCTCTTGTACCAACTTCCCAGAAGGGTTTGGGAGGCTTGTTTAAGGACCAAAGTTGCAGAAGCTTCTGGGAGCAAAGCAGCAGCACAGATGCTGGGCTGTAGAGCCAGTCTACCATCTGCTGGCTTCCTGCTGGGCTCACTCTCATGAACAGAGAGAGAATCATAGAATCTTAGACTGGTTGGAGATTGGAAGAAACCTTGAAGACTGTTTAGTTCCAACCCCCTGCCACAGGCAGGGACACCTCGCACTAGACCAGGGTGCTGAGAGCGCCATCCTTGAACATTGGCCCTGATTCCAGCCTTGAGCACTTCCAGAGATCAGGCATCCACAGCTTCCCTGGGCAACCTATTCCAGTGCCTCACCACCCTCAAGCAAGTAAAGGATTTCTTCCCGTTATTTAATCTAAACTACCCTCTTTCCGTTTAAAGCCGTTTCCCCTTGTCCTATCACTACATGCCCTTGTAAAAAGTCACTAAACTTCAAGAACAAAAACAACAATCAAAAAGACCAGGAAAGAAGGAGAGATTCTAATCTAATAGAAGTGCAAGACCTTAAAAGAACTAACTCTGTGCTTTCTCAGCCTTTTGGGCCTGAGTGCTTTCACAGTAGTCACTTTCACATCCACATCCTGTGGATGCAGCAATGCACTGATTGCTACTTCAAAAACCAGTTGTAAATGAGATGTTTTCTTGATCTCTATGCCACATTTGGTATCATCTCCTCTAACAATAAGACATACTAAAAGCTTTCTGACCTGAGCATGTTCCTCAATGACAACTTTGACAGAATGACAAGGGTCAGAAATATTCATAAGAATCGTACTAAATATAGAGCACATAAACCACTGAAAGGCAACTGCTTCTCAATGCTAGATGCCTATGACATTGACACAGATTCTCATTTGAATTCAAATCTAAATTCATACATACAGATATACACCATAAATCAGCATCTGAATCATCTACAGTACTGCACTGAGGTGCTTCCTCTGCTCGAAGAGAGCCGCAAGTAGTAAGAAGAGCAAGAATAAACAGCAAATAAAAAAGCTCTCTTGTTCAAAGATCGGCAGCTGCACAGAGTTCTTAAAACATTCATGAACAATGTATGACAATAAATGTGCTATTCTACAGTTTCCCCCTTCTTAGTCCTGTCTCTCACCCTTCCATGCTCCTGTGGCGTTGCCTGATCCCGCAGCCCAAAGATCACAGCACACGCAGCACTATCACAACAGCTACAAAACGAGTACTCGCGGCCAGGGTCCAAATTGCTCACAATTACTTAATAAAGCCAGATTCTTTAGAATGATTCCATATAAACTAAGTATCATTAGGGAGGTCTGTACGTCTTTGAAATGACTCCCTACGAAGTCTGAGTCAGTCCAGCCTGCAGACACAAATGCATCCAGTTTTGGCCAAGCAGTCAGTCTGGATAATAAGGCAGAAAGCTGTCCCTGTTACACCATACCTATTATCCCCAGCAGTTCCTTTCTTTCTTCTCAATTTCTGTCCTAATACAGTCACACAATGGACCAAAGAGAAAAAGGAAACAGTCACCAGTCAGATAGAAAGAAACTGTCATTAATAGCACAACCAGCACTTCTCAGCTGTTCCGTGAACTGTGGCATTCGTGGAGCTTGATGGCCTCTACAGAGGGTGGTTAGTAATCACTATCCTTAAATTATTGATGGGGAAAATTAAGCACATTCTGGTGAATTAGCTAGTCCAAGATCACACAGCCTGCGAGTGGCCAATTTGGGATTAAACCTATGCATCTGGAGTCTCAAACCACTAGCATCTCCAACAGGGTGGCAGGTTCCTACATTAACTATGCAGGGGGAATAAGGAAGATCTGACAGGGCAAGAGAGGGCAAATGCTGGCCTTTAAATAGCACACAGTGGATCAAGTGGATAAAGTAGTCATAATTCTGTTGGTATTTTCAGGTCCTTCAGTGTCTCACTGAGTCAAAAGAGCTACCTAAATTCTTCCATTTTTTAATACTGAACATTAGCGGCCTGCTGTACGCCAGATCCCCACCTCTGCACAGTGCTGGGAGATTTTACTGGTGGCCTTCACAGATATTTACTGACAAGAGACTCATGAATGCAGGGCTTATCATGGTAATGGCAGACCATGGTGTTTAACACTATCTTCCTTTTCATACCATGCTTAAATTTCCTTAGCCCCTTTCTATTCAAACTCATCCTATTTCTTCCCCACCACCAAGTCTTTATACAACCTCATTCTAGTCTCCCTTCCTCTGCTTCCTCATGTCCTTGTGAAGAACCATTCCTCAACCATTTCCTCTCTTTCCCCCTTGACAGCTCCCACTTCCAGTCTCTTCAATGGGCTTTCCATTTCAAACCCCCATTCAGGTATGCCTTTCATCACCTTCCAGTCTCCTTTCCCAGACAAATTCCCTTCTCATGAATTCTGCTCTCCCCTCCCAATCATTCCTGCCTTCAAATTGTACATATCACTTTCATTTCACCTGTTCTGTTTTCCCTGTTTCCACCCTCAGCTTGGTTCTTTCAATGCAGAAGCAGCTGAAGCAGAAACAGCTCAACCTCATTCCTGCAGCATCAGATACCATTGCACTGAGTCACTTTGTGGGATGGATGCATGTACAGTTTGATGAGCACAGCAAAAGATTTAACTGCTAAAATTTAAATTGCTTTCCTCAGATTTCAAGGAGTTATAAATTGGTCTAAAAGCAGACCTGGGGAATATGGAGACAGAAATCCCTATTCCTTGATACAGAGATACGAGAAGCATTCAAAGAAAAAAGAAGTATCATCTTGAAACTAGACAAACAAGTAATAAAAATTTCAGCCCAAGTGGTCCCAGCTGACAAACTTGCAGGCGCTGTAAAACACAGCCTCCTAATAAGAGGTGTCAGACGACCTCAGTAACACGCAAGCCTTTAAACTAAGAAAGTACTTTGCTGCTTTACTCAGGACATTAAGACAAAATTCCCCTCCCAGCAAAATCTATGCTGTTAACTCAACCTGTACTTACTCCAAGGAGCAGCAGAGGACATGTCTGCTGCACCCACTCCTCTCTGTGATTCACACACCATACCTAACAACTTCATGTCAGCTTTGCTCCTGAAATACATCCTCTGCACAGAAAACTCACAATATGGATTTTCCAAGCTAAATGCAACTCTACCAAAGCAGATCTCTCTATATTATATCCAGTGAAGTTTCCACAGTCGTATCTGGTTTATTCACTGTTGTTGGACAACTATCTGTCTTTAGAGAGATTAATTTTAAAGCCATCTAACAATAAAGCCTTCTGAAATTAAAATTACTTTGCTTTGCTTTCCTGACAGCTTAACAACTACAACCTGAGAAGAAGAGGCAAGGACACTTTTTTTTTGGCAAAAATTTGGTGGAGAGAAAGAAAAACTTTGAAAAAAGTCAGTATAATGCTCCCAATGCAGGTTAAGCATTCCATGCCGTTACAACACCAAATTGTATTCTTTTTCTAGGCTCTGCTCCTGCTGAGCACCAAGAAATTAGAGGCTTTGAATCCTGCTCACACTCTTCCCCAGCAGTTCCTCTCTAGTAAGCAGCCAATGTAAAAACACTGTATACCAAAATAAGAAAATTTTGCTCTCAAGTGAGAACTCAGTAACTACATACAAGACAAAAACTACCTTGCGAGCTGTGATGTTCCTGCTGTAAGTTTGAAGCAAATGAGATGGAAAAAACCCATTGCCTGGATTTGTTCACATATATGCAAAGATGTTTGATTTCACTTCAATTAAACTTTTTTCCATCATAAATAATCTATAACTAATCAACATCTGACTTACTCTAAGGAACACTTCATTTGATGTAAAATTAAATATAAAATGAGAGCAAAAAGTAATTAAAGGAGGACACTATTCAGCTGTTGATTTATTCTTTGCTTTTTGTATAACTATTAAGTAACTTCCAGTTTTTGCTAGTTATAGATCAAAAACTAAAGCTATGCCAAACAGAGTTCTCAATGTACCAGTTCAGTGCAAGTAAATTACTTTTAAAGACAATACTTCAGAGGGGTCTTTCTGGTGTTAAATTACAGGCTGTGTTTTGCTCTCAGAAACTCTCAGGAAAAAAAAAGTTATGTACAAAAAATAAAGATACATGGATGAATTTTGTAGAGGGGCTTGGGATTGACACCATGTAAATTAAAACAATGCTGGATTCTTCTTTTCCAAAACTGAGCAAATAACCATATCAGCGCTTTTCTGCCTGAGCTACTGAGGCACTGGAGGTCGTTCATCCAACAGTATGTCTAAAAAAATAAACAAACAAATCCAGCAATCATTCAAGTGAGGAGTTTTTGTTTCAGATACCAAAAATACCCTCAGCAATGCTGCCATGACTAATAAGACACTGCACTGGGGTTACCAGAGGACAGCCCACAATCAAGTTCAAAGAGGAGAAACCTTGCTGACCTGCGAAGTCCTGCCTGACTTCCAGCATTACTGTTGGAACACAGAATACCTCCTAAGGGAACAAGAACAGCAGCTGCTTTCCTTCATCAACACCCACTCTCTCCACACTGATTTTGAGCATAAGAGCAAAGACACGTTCAGCAAAGGTTCATCACTACAAGGCATGCTCCTATTTTCCTTCAAGCTAGCACCAAATGACAAGACAAATACAGGGAGTGTATCAAAACATAAACACGTAATGCAGTCATTCAAACACCCAAGAAACATCAGGAGATGGGACTTCTCTAAAGCTTGCTGAAGATAAACAACATATGCAAAAATAAACCTGGTAATATGAATTTAGCATTTCAATAAGAATGGTTACAACAAACTCTATTCTATTTTAAAATCTGTTTTAAAATCTCACCACCTTAAATTTAAAGAGCTGTTCACACTGCAGTTTCAATGAATGATCCCATCAAAGGCTAATGCTATCCCTGAAGGATGACAGATCTATGCATGACACTTCACACTTCCATAGTGCATTTATAGCTCAGGGTGGCAATACATTTTTCAGGTCTTTTTTTCCTCCCCAATTATTATAATGGTTTCTTGAAAGAAGGAATTGTAATTAGCTCTACAAAAGTTAAGGCAATGGCAAATCAAAAGATTTGTACAAGATTAAAAACAGTAACACTAGAATTACTCCCTTCAAAGTCCAAAGGGCAAACTTACTGAATTCAATCATGCAGCTGTGCAAAGACACCTGATTTTACATGCAACGTCTCCTACAAGGTCCCTGGAAACCAACTTTGGCATTCTAATAATTTTCAGTGCATAAAATAAAACCTGGCACCCTTAATTACAAAAGCTTATGATAGGAAAGTGCATGACCCACTGCTCTGGCTATATGCTAATACAGTCAGAAATGACTCATCATTATATCAGAAAATGTCCAACGTCACAGACTGAGAAACCAAGCCCACAGTGGGACTGTGAATTTTCATTGCCATCACATGAGAAGCAAAAGACTCAGATCTATGACTTTCAGGAAAAGCAGCAAGGAAAAAAAAGCAAACAGTTTTAAGGAGAGGGGGAAAAAAAAAGACAGCCATCTCAATGGTTTTTTTACCCCAAAGTGGTCTATAGAGAGCCACATGTAGAATAATTCAAGAGTCAGCAATACATACTTCAGTCTTGGTTTGTGTAACTGTATGAAGGTGCTGAACTGAATGCTCATGAGGTCAAGAGCATGAAAAGGCACTATACAGAGATTTTTCTGTTTCCTTAGCAGATGAGAACCACAATTTTCCTCTTCATTGAATTAACATTTTAGTAAAAGTTTAATAAAGTAGAGAAAATCATATACTAAAAAGGCAGCCTACTGCCTTACAGGAAATCTAGCCAAAGAGATCTTTGTATTGCAAAGAAGTGACCCTATTTAACAGATCAGATGGCATCTATAACTGAATAAACTATGGATCAGTAATTCTTACACAAGTGTAAGAATGAGAGAGAAGGAAAAGGAGATTCAACTACAGGTTAAACCCCAGTAAACAGCAAAAAATTGTTGCATTTATATTTATCCTTAATCCTCTTCTACCTCTACATCCAAGACCAGAGATTTCCTTACTACTCAGCCACGAGGACATCAAGTTCTACCAAACTGTGAGCTACTCCACAAAGGCTAGGAGGAACACCCGGATTTAATCTAACAGGCAGATAATTGTTTGGTTTTCTTTTTCGTTTTTTTTGTGTCCGTGGGGTACATTATACATTGTATTGTATAAAGAAAACTTTATTAATAAAATCACTTTTTTTTACCTTAACCTGAATTAATGTGAATTATAAGGCAAGTTAAAGGAATGCCTGGGAAGGGAGGGAGCTGACTAATATTTCAACACATTTTCCAGGGTATTCCAGGAAGGTAGGTCAAAGCATGGGCCAGTGCAAACCTCTCTGGCAACCAGGGTTAGGGATGTAAATATGGCATTCAAAAGACTTGGGAAAACACCTTCATTCCAGAGAGTGTAACAGGCACGCGTCTTTATAGTAACAATAACAGCTCATAAATTCTGAGGAAGACTGAGTCATTCCTCAGTCCGTTTCCTGAAGATCAAACAGATTAATCTGGATTTATGACAGAGTTCTTGTTCCAGCTATAAGGTACAGCCCTGACATTATAATATAAGCTGATATTAATTTAAAATTCAAGTTACTACAGCATGTGTATTTTCCTCACCTTTACTCATCTCTTTAACATTTGTGACACTTAATCTCTTTTATCTGTGTATGTCTCTCCCACTTCTGTACTCCCGCCTCTCCTTTCTCTACATTTTGATTCTTGCAATTATTTCAGTGGTTTACTTGCTTTTCAGCACCATATGATTAACTACAAAATAATTTCTTTTTGTTATCTGTGCCTATTTGAAAGCTCCAAAATAGCAACCGCAGTCGGAGCTGACAAATGGAGCAGATGGATGGCAGTGTCTCTGCCAGGCTTGGGCTGAGTGACTGATGGGGCAGGAACCACATGGTGGGATATGGACATGGAGGTCTCTGCTGAACACAGCCCAGGAGCACAGCCTCAGAGCCATAAAACTCTCTGGAATCCGCTGCTTTTAGGAAGTTTAGGAAGAAAAATAAGGACAAATAAAAACTGCAGTCCTTTTGTTTTCACTGAAATGTCTTATTCCATTTTTCAGAAGTAATCATCCTTAGGCTTCAGCCACCTCTCTACAGGTTGGTGGGTATATTTATCTGTATCTCCTACATAACACGGTGTACTGTTCATATTGATATCTGGCTTCCTGGGCTGGCAAGCAAAGGAGAGCAATATATGAGAGAGAACTAAAGCTTTACGGACTAGGAAAGGCATGAACAAACTGAGCTTACATCTGGCTACAGGGCAGGCTTTGCTCTCTGCAGTTGGTCTCCTTCAGTTTTTAAAAGAAATCCTGAACGTGAAATCTCAGAAATACTACCTGCAATACCATTGGAAAAGTGAGATTGGAGAGCTGAGGACAAGTGGAAGAGCAGTGTCTTGGAGTTGAAAGAAGAGCTCTACTATTCTCCATACTTTTGTTTCCTTCTTGAAACCAAAGCCACTTCTGCTCTATATACTGAGCACGATGTCATATGGTCTGGAATACCCCTTTGGTCAAGTCTGGGTCACATGTTCCAGTTGTGTCCCCTCCCAAACTCCCATGCATCCCCAACCTCCTTACCAGTGTGGCAGTATGAAAAGCAGAAAACGCCTTGCCTTGACTCTGTGTAAGCCCTGTTCTATAATAATGAGAATATTTCTTCTGTATTACTGTTCAGCACAAATCCAAAACACAGCCCCATACTAGGGTCTGTGAAGAAAATTAATTCTACCTCAGCTGAAACAATACATTTACAGAGATGTAAAATTACTCTGTTTCAGAGGTTTTTTTATCATTTTTATCCATGAAGCCGTATTACAGAACTAACTGAATTCTAAAGAATTATATTATAATTGAAGCCTATTAGAAGAACCAACTTTTCAAGTGGACAATTCGGTTGGATTGTCAATATTACAGTTACAAGAAACAAACTTAGACCCTGTTTTATCAAGATAAAAGTACAGTCAATGAGATGAATAGATGATGAGTTCACGGGTTTGAATTTCATGCATCATTCTGCCAAGAAACACTGATGTACCTTCAGCGTCTCTTCCAGCTAACGACCTGGGGGCAATCCTAACCCAAAATGTCTTTTCACGCAAAAGCACTGTTTATAGTTGGTAAGTGCAGCATCCCAACACCAGCATTTGTGTAAATGTGTCTAATCTCACACACCTGGGCACAGTGCAGGCACTGGTAGATGAAGCACTCTTTCTCCTTAGAGCTCTGCCCATGAGGAATCGTGGTCAGTAGGTCTTTGTGGCCCTGCAGTTACACAAACAAGTCTCAGGTTTACCCTCCACATTCATAATTGCAATGTTGTTTTTTTTTTTAATTGTCCTTTCATCTCAATTAAAAATAACATCCAGTCAGATGTATCTGCTTAGGAAGGGACACCGTGAAACCTGATAAATATTACATGTTAGTTACTCTGGTGTCCCAGTTCTGACATCCAATGCCACAGGGGGTATATCTTTCTTTTATTTTTTTTCCTTACTATTCATAAAATCTTCAAGGAAGTACTGAATCACCTCTACATAAACAGGGTGTGGTGAATTCTTTCGACTTCAGAGGGAAATTTTCCATGTGATATTGGAAAGGCAACTAGCCAGGGAATACAGCATCATTTGATACTTTTTTTTATCCTATTTAGAGGTTCTCAATAAACTGCTCTTTTTAACCCAAGTCCTGGCCATAAGGCCATTTGATTTGATTAGGAATAAATGGAATGCTATATATAAACTGCTTCATCTGTTTTTCTAAAGAGGTCTGCCTGTGGCTGCCCTGGAAGCAGACACAGTGAATGCCATCAGCAAAAGGGATTAAAGTATCCCACATGACAGCTAGAGAGGCAGTGCTTCAGAAAAATAATTTAAGGATGACAAGATTATTGCACAGGCCTGCTGCAGCCTTATTACTTTTTCAAAGGCTTTATGTAGAGGGTTTATGACATAAAAAAATATTACTGCACACATTATAAATAAATGACACCTGTACATATGCAAACAAATTCCTACAGTTCTATGTAGTATTATAATAATAGAAATGAAAACATATTCCTAGTCACTGGTAATAAAACTGATCAAAGACCGCAGAGTTACATGGTTGTACCCAGGTCCCAATTGTAGCCCTTTCTGACATTAGGAAAATAAAAGGGCGTGAATAAAGGCAGCAGAACTGGTAACTGTCCATCTGATTTCTGTGATTGAATAGAATAATAAAAGCACCATTAAATGAAAATAAACATTACTAATGACTCTAGCTCAGTACTGCACTTGAACCCAAACATAAACTGTGTTTACTGTACAAAGACTGAAGTATATGCTCAAATGTTTCCATAGAGCACGGATCATAAAACTTGGCTCTTCATCTCACTTCCTGTCCCATATTCAATGTTTTGTATCACACACTATTTTGTGCTATTTGGACTCAGAGAAGTTGCAGAGTCACAATTCTTGGAGATGCTCAAAATCCCAATGGACACCGTACTGATGTGCCCCAGCTGACACTGCTTTGGGCACAGGGGTTGGACTGGACAATCTCCAGAGGTCCCTTGAAATTCAATTATTCTGTAATTTTGTATAGTTACAGACTTGAGTAAACTCAGGAGAATGAGGCTTTATCCCATTCAAATATTAGTGTTGGAGTGGAAGAGCTTTTTTCAGAAATATAATCAGACACAAAGGAAACCACTGTGGCCACTCTGCCCCATTAGAGGCATACACAACTGCGTGTTCCATGTTCACGCATACAAATATGAAGAGGTTTGATTTTGGCTTTTCTTGGGCAGCATGGGGTGGTGATGTTCATTGTTACAATATCCCATGCATTTTTATAGCAGAACTGCCAAGCCTTCTATGACACTATAAAAGATACACCCATATATGAACACCACACACTTAAAAGATCTGAAAAGGGGAGGTATTTTTTCCTTCAGTGTATAAAACTCCTCTATTTATTTCTGATAGGCTGCAGTCAAATACAGGCTGGACAATACTCCAGAAAAAAAGTCTTTTTTTGTTAAATGTTTCATGCAATTTCTGCTTTTCATAAAAGTTTGAAAGAGAATAAATTACCTGGTTCTCCATTGTAATCAATAAGCAAATGAAGGACAAACAGGATTATGTATCGCTAAGAATTTTCTTAAATATGGAATACTTCAGGATATAAAAGAAAAAATAGCAATAATCTGCTTTCTTCTCTCCTACATTATCTTCAAAAGTAAGGTCCAACCCAGGTCAATAGCTTCCTCAGAAAAAGCCTAGTGACAGGGCAGCCTTTAACATGATGGTATTACTAAATTCCCTAATGTACATGTGTCTGTAGAAGAATACTATAATTTTAACCATTTTGTGAGACAAGATGACAAAGCACCATCTACATTTCCTCCTTTTTCTTCCAAGCCAAAGCCAAAGAAGCCAAAGAGGCAGAAGCACATTTCTGGTGTCACACTGCCCTAACCTTTTTTCCTCTCCTCACATCCATGTCAGTCACCCAACACCAATGAGTGCATCCTGTATCCATCACATGTGTTATTCAGAAGGTGTTATCAAATTGTGTGCATGCCATTGTTAATACTGTGACTTCAATGTCTCTGCATGTTCCACACTAACAATATACTCCCACAGCAATGCCCCAATATAGTAATATTCTTCATTCTCAATTTGATATTTTAAAGCCAAGACATCTAAATCTGAATGGAAAACTCAGAAAATACAGATTTTTTTCAAACCTTTGCTATAAGATGAAACTATATTGTTCCTAGTCAGATCCGTAGTTCCCAGAGTTCATTATGGACCCACAGACCTGAATGACACTGTTAAGCCCATCTAACTGAAGGCTGCTCCAGAAAAGGCAGGACAGGAACAGTGCCTTTCTCCTAGCACTCACATAACCCCTACTTCAGGGGCTAAGCTAGCAGGAAAGTGAAAAATAAATAAAGCAATTTAAAGAGAAAATAATTGGGGGCAGAAGAGGAGCCTGCTTTTTGCCAGTAACCAGCCACTAAATTGGCATCACTGTACAGGAGACCACATCCTGTCTCACAGTCATGATTGTCATCATCACTCTCGACTACATCTCTTCATCAGGCCTTGGAATTACATCACCAAGGATAAAAATACTAAGGGCTTATAGAACCATGTATCTACCTCTTAATTTTCCTGAAAACATTTTCTAACCCATTATTTAATCCTAAATGTATGTTTTATTTTGCCATCATTGTCCTCAAGCTTTTTATTTCAACATCCACATACACTAGCAAAGACCCATCACAAGTTAAATTCTGGCAAGAAAATCATTAGGAGGAGATGTGTAACAGTGATGATAATTACCAGGCTAAACTACAGCTGATCTATCATGCTCCTAAAACAGATAATCCATGTCTAAGCTCATTAATGCAATAACTGAAAGATGCCCCAAGGCCTAGAAGATATGACTGAATGTTTACTATGGTCTGTTCTAACCTCAAAGGCCTGTGCACCCCTGGCCAAAGAAACAACCTGAAAGAAAACAGAACTTCAGAGTTCCTGCCCCATGACCTCATGGCCCTCCAGAGGGAGGGGACAAGCTGTGCTGACCATAGTCCTGGCACAGCTCGTGTCCCCAGCCACCTTTGTGACCCGCAAGCCTCGACCCTCAGTGGCCCTGCAGAGACATCTGTCCCGGTCACTCTGTTGCCCAAATGTGGCTGCCAGGGGAACATAAGGTACCAGCTAAAAGGTACTGCTTCTGCTGCCATCCTGCCTCTCAGGCTTTCCAGAAGGGAAAAGAAAAAGAATTTAAAAATACCTCAACATTTGGTCATTAAGGCAATGCTAAAACAATCGCTTTGATCACCTTTCACTTGAATGAAACCACTGATTGGTATGTGAAAAATTCCAGCCATGGACAATCTGGCACCAATTCTTCAATTTCAAAACCTTTAAGCACCTGCTAACTTACCTGATCAAGTCCTCTATTACATCGGGTTTGTACCTAAGCTGATCATTATTATTGATAACATTCTTGGCATACCCATCCCCCAGCTAGTTTTAGGCCACTCATCCTGCCTTTAGATTACTTACTAACATTACTATTTCTACAGATATTCTGGAGACATTTAAAAAAAAAAAAAACACCTATAGCCATGATCTGCCAACATTTCTAAGCTGCCCTTACATAACCCCAGCTCCCCTTGCAGTCAGTCTGTGCATGACCCTACACTTTCAGCACTTCTTATTAAAAGTTATCCCTCTTTGCTGCCTCATCACAGGATTGAGGTGGGAAGGGATCTCTGGAGATCATCTTGTTTCTGCTCAGAGCAGGGTCAGCTGGAGCCCCTGCTCCAGCTCAGGGCTGTGCTGTCAGGTTTTTAGCTGCAAGAATGGGCACTCTGCTGCCTCTGTGGGCAACGTCCTCCAGCATCTGATCATGCAAGTGACAATGGAAACACAAAATTGTGCTGCAATATCGAGAGGGCTAACTTAATAGTGAGGAGGAAGAGTAGGCACTGATGGCAGAATTAGCCTCATCACAGGATTGAGGTGGGAAGGGATCTCTGGAGATCATCTTGTTTCTGCTCAGAGCAGGGTCAGCTGGAGCCCCTGCTCCAGCTCAGGGCTGTGCTGTCAGGTTTTTAGCTGCAAGAATGGGCACTCTGCTGCCTCTGTGGGCAACGTCCTCCAGCATCTGATCATGCAAGTGACAATGGAAACACAAAATTGTGCTGCAATATCGAGAGGGCTAACTTAATAGTGAGGAGGAAGAGTAGGCACTGATGGCAGAATTATTAAACAGCAGTAGGTGGATATGCGCATTAAAGATGTTACTCCAAGCCTTGATGGACTTCAAATACTCTGCAGGCACTCTGCTGCTTTTTATGTCACACATTTCATCCTGCAAACAGTTCAGCATATTTCAATGTTGAGCCTCTGAAGTTACAGTGAAATGAAAGCTACACATTGTTTCCAGAAGCTAATTATCCTCCTGCTTATCTTTTTATTGTCGGCATCACTCCTACATTATTTTACAAAAATTTTTCCATACTACAGAAAAGCATAATATAGAAAAATGTTGAAGTATATCCAGTCTTTTCTCCAAACCATGTTTGTTTGTTACCCTTCTGAACAGTAGACATTAACTAGTTTCTATTTTCAGTTCTAAATTTGGAAGGCAGGAGGGAAGATTATAAATGTATTTGTTTTTACCTTTGCTCCTGCTCATCATTATGCCAAGGCATATTGCTATGCCAGGAGGTAAAAGATGAAATCAAGTGGGAAACGAGTCACGCCAATGGAAGAGAAAACAGACTGTGAAGTGCACCAGCCAAAAAAACCAAATATAGCGTGCTTTCTTCCTTCAAGACAATTATTTTCAGATGACCTTTCTCAATTTTATACCAAGTGCTACACACCAATAACGATGCAACTTAAAGAGATCAGCAAAATAGGAGGGCTATGCAAAAAACCACGTCCAGAGACTGACTACTGCAAGTACTACATGGGAAGCTATTAAAAAATTCTATTAATTAGACAGATTAAGTGTGGTTAAGCAAAAAAAAGGTTGACTGTCAGTTTCAGCTAACATATTATAATGCAAATATTAGGAAATGCCAACTTTTTAAAAGTTGTACTATCTCTGCAAGCAGACAGCCATAACACATATGAAGAGGAAGATCTGAGGAAGACTAACAGGCTTAATTCTAACAATACTTCTCAATTTCTTGATTTCATACCCATGCTTTTTTACCAAATAAGCATTTCTGGATTTCTTCATTTTTGTTTCCTGATTTTTTCTGCTACAGAAAGATTCAGAACTGTTCTTTCATGACATGATGAGCAACCATGACATCAGACCTGAGCCAATATAATTTTAGGTATGGACAGAATGCCATGTAAAGCCTACTCAGTCAGGTGTGTAAACTTACTTAGGTACATTTCCATGACACCAAGTTTCTAAATGACAACTTCAGTATGGCCTGGAAGTGCATGGCATCAGGACTCAGTTGAGAGAGCCTAAGCTGCAGGTAACTGAACTCAGCCATGGAGCCACCACAAGATTAAAATATGCAAATAACTATCTGGAAGTTTGGTGGAAATCTTAATCTCTAAGAGGGTCTCTTTTCCTTTTTCTTTTTTTCCCCTGCTTTCTCTCCCTCAATTCTCTGCAGAAAAAACATCCTGTACCCAAGTAAAAAAAAAAAAACCCTTTCACAAAATATTTTCATTCGAGTAATGTTTATTCACAGGTAAACAGCAACATATAGTTGCTAAATTGCAGGCATCTACCACTTGATTTTCTAGGCACTGAAACTTTCTAGCAAATATAAATCTTTATATCATTAGAGTCATGAAGTATCACTAGCCTCAGCAATCGTAAATGCAGTGCTTTGCTCTCCCAAGGAATACAGCTTGGCTTTTTCAAGTATAGATTTTTTTTTTATATGTAACCCCCACCATGTACATCATGATTTAGCCACACAGCACTAACCTGTGTGCATCTGTCTGGATCAATTTCAAGAATGGTTTTCATCCCTTACTCTTCAATATTAACAGATCTTAAGGATCAAATTCAGGAACAAAGACAGTACATTTACATACAAATGAGCAATATTCTAATCCAGTAGCTTCATTCTCTGACTCCTCTGGATAATTCAGATGCTATTTTTATTTCTGCAGAAGATTATCTCTGTCTTTCAAATAAGTAGATATATTGAAGGTCTGCCCAGGTGCTTTGCTAACAGATTTTATCCACCAGACAACTTATATTTTAGCTCAGCTGGAGACTGTGTCTTTAAAAGTAAGAAATGAGGCTCATAAATGAAGTGAGAGAAAATCTGAAATGCACATTTATGTACTGAGATTATAAAATGGACTAATAATCAGAAAATGAAGTATTTACTAACATATTTTATTTCAGCAGGCACTAAAAAAAGTATTTCCAAAATTTGTCTATAAGAACACAGTTGGGGAGGGGGAGAAAGCATTTTTATCTATCTTAAAAACCAAATTTTTAGTTTTGATCTTTCTGATACTGGAGAAATACCAACTACCATTTTTATATGTTGTAAGGCTTTCCAAGTAAACCAAAAATCTAATCACAGTTACATATGAGTAATACCATAATACACCAACATCTGCAAGTGCAACATTTGCACAAAATGCAAAACTCAGAGGTAAGCCTAGATATAAATCACATTAAGAATATGTTACTAAAATGCTGAAAACCTTGCTTTAAATCATTCCTGAGTCCCAAGGGATCTCAGTGTAAGAATCTCTCACATACTGTAAAAGCTTCCTGAAATCTCATGCATCATTCAAAAATTCTGCCTATTTATCTGTTTAAGGATTAATGGCTATGTCATCTTCCCCCTCTCTTTCTAAATTAACAGGGACTGATGACTTTTGCTCTGTAGCAGAAAATTCCATTAAGAACCACACTGCAGAGGGATGGCCACATCCCAGTGCACCTGAAGGAACAGCGATACATTCCAGCTTTAGGAAAGATGACAGTCCCTTTCTTTCAATACAATCACCATCCTCCATAGGGAAGAAAAAATGCCACATGGAAAGGCTTTGCTAATCAACATGTAAAGCTTTCTTTTTGATCTCTGGCTATAAACTTGGGGGAAAGAACTGATAGAAAATACAGATTTCTACATGTTTTAATTAGCCGGATCTGAACTGGAATACAACACTATTATTCACAGAAACAACTTTCTGACCACTAAAGCACATCACAGAGGACCAATAGTTCACACATTTTCAATTTCTGAGCTTAGAAGAAAGCCAAATATATGAAATTTAACATTAACTCCAGGACTTCTCATGTTTGGGGGATTCTCTCCTTAATGTCAGGCTGTACAGGTCCCAGTATTTAAAACATTTTTGTTGATTCTCCTAAATTAATTGTGCACATTCTAAACATGATTTTCATCTTAATGAGGGCTTGCACTGGGAATATATGGTTGAAAAATTAACTCCCTAATAAATTCAACTTTTGTTCTGTTGAGTTCACATGATAACAATTTCCTGATTAAAGCCTTCACCAGTCTGTGGGGACTTACACTAAGTACCAACTTAAAGAGCTCTCTTACTTATTGTGAGGTTTATAAATAGGGAATGGAGCTTATTATTTCTGCCACTGATAATGCTCCAAGGCTTCAACTAAGACAAGGACCCCACAGTGCTAGATTTTGTGCAAATACTATACAATAACACATCCCAAAAGTTTAAAATCTATATATGAACAAAAGGGTGCAACAAGGGAATTAATATTACTCATGCTTTATAAAGGGAAAATCAAACCAGAAAAAGACTTTCTGACCAAAACAGTCACTCACCAAAGACTGTACAGTTGGAGCTGGTGCCAAATCACCAGCTATTGCTTACTGACAGACTCTCATCCTCCTCGGCCAGCTTTTACAGATAATGCCGAGAACTCATGGTCACTCACTACATGCGGACAAACTTTCTTGGCCATAAAGAACCAACCTTTCAAGGTGCCTAAATGAACCCAAATCTTTTATCTACACATAAACCCAGCAGCGAATGAAAAGAGCAGAAACAATTCACTGCAAGGAAATGACTGAGAAAATGTCTCCTGCAACTCCAAAAACATTAAGATTGAAACTGGAAAAAGCAAAGTCCACTCCCTCTATAAGCCAGAGCTGCTTGACTGAGCTGACACTAAAAATGCAGCTCAGATGAGAGCACCTAAATCAACAGAAGCTTATTCTGATCTTTATGTTTACCACAGCCATTAAATAACTGATACCTAATGCGTCTCTTATTTTAATTTTAGGAGAACTCCTCAGGCAGCTGTTTTGCTGTCACATCTCAGGAATACTGACACTGATCCTAAGACAACTCTGATGGACAGAAGCCTCATCTATCCTATGATTACATGGGCTTAAATTAACAATTCTACTATCTACCTTGGCAATTTAGTTTACTGGACAACTGCTCTTGCATTTTTAATCCATGCACCCTTAATTTTCTAGGCTGCAGCAACATAGATGCACTATTTCTTTTACCCTGAACAGCCAGTGCAACCAAGATCCCAACTCCTATAAAACTGCTTTTCACACACAGCCTTTCCTCAGTTCCTTTCCTACTTTCCTCTAAAATACATGATGGCTTTGTGTTGCTCTTTCCTCCTGAAATGGCATTCAGAACTAAACACAAGGCCAAGTTAAAACCCAATCATTGCCACATAAAGTCCATGTGATGAGCTTTACAGGTTAATCTTCGCAGTGTACAAAACTGAAGTGCCCACAAACTGCTAAGCACAACCCAAAGAGAGAACCAGTGAACAGCTCATGAACACAATAATCCGAGTAAGTAAAATGGACAGCAATCTCAGAAAGAGAAGAAATGGCACTAATTCCTTTACAAAATTAATTTTGTAGGGGCTCAGGCAGCTCATCTGACCCTCCCCAGAGCTAACAAGCACTAGGTCTGATGCTGAAAAACTGGTGAGAGCACAGCTGCCTTCTTGCCCCTCAAGATCATCTCTGCTCTTGTGCTGAAGCCTGTACTAACACTCACCACACTGCAGCATTTGGGGAATGCAGCCCCAGCCCAGGAACTGGCTCCAGAAAAGAGATCTGCAAGTATCTTCAAAGCAAGGTCAACTATGAGATCAAAGCCTATTCTTTGTCCTACATTATTATTATCATCATCATTATAATTACATAATATAATATACATTGCATAGTGCATATAGTATATTATTACATATTATGCATATGTGATATATTACAATATCTTATTATATACTATTGTCATATTTTTATTATCATTATGGAATTATTATTATAGTCAATTACTAATGATGTAATTCTAATCCTTCAACAGCTACTCAGGTTGATTCTTATTATTGGACTGTTCTTACACTTTTTAAATTTATGCTTCTTTAAGTATACTACAGAGTAGAAACATAACTGGTTTTGTATTTTTCAGCACCTTTCAGTTTGATACGTGAAAAGGGCAAGGCTCTTTATAGCTGCAAAACTCCTGACATAAATTTCTGTGGTTATGTGCTACAACTCCCCTAACTTTTAAACCTTGTTAACAAACCTCTTACTGCATGCCAGTCAGGGATTTAAACATTAATTTTTAAACAATTTGCCAGGGATCCTGTACAACTGGCAGTGACAAACACTTAACATAGGTTGGTATTTCTCCATAGGCATTTTGAAGTCTTTTTTTCTTTTAAGCTCCAAATACTATAACAAGTGATGATGCCAAGCTGGCTTTGGAGACTTCCAAAGCAAATGCAAGCAGGCCAGGTATTCTGCTGTAGGAAAGAGAGGATATCCCAGCCTGTGGTTGTGTAGCTAAAGACTTGTTCATGAAGCCTGTGCACCAAGTAGAAACTTGGGTCACAGTCAAATTTAATTCAGGAATTTTGTGACATTTGGGCACTCAGTGTTTCATCTGCCATAGTGTTCTTTCACACATTTTAAAATATATTGTACCCACTCATTTCAACACTAGGACAGGTACAATATGCCAAGCCAGCCTAGTACAATCTTATTTTAGGTAAAATGAAAGCATTTAATGAGTGAGAAGCTGGCTTACCACCACAGATGCTTTCAACTTCAATACACCAAACCATTTGGGCATTGGACTTTCCTCTCAGAACAAAAGGTAACCAAGATACAAAAAAAAAGATAACCAAGACACAAAAAAGAAGCTCATTCCAGAGCTGCTTCTTCTGTAGTAATATAATTAGTGACAACTGCCATCTGTCATTAATATGCTGTAAGCAGTAAGAGATTACATAAAAATATAGCAGTTTCTTTTATCACTAGCTCATCCTCCTGAAGAAAAATCCTAATATACAACAATTATTACACATAATTTTTAAGGCTATGCAACTTTTCACAAATACATTATTTATTATGACGCTAAAACCATGACTGATTCTATTAGTCAGAAGATAATTTTAATTGTTTTCATTGAGCATCTGGAGGGCTGACATACTTCCTGTGCTTCTGAAGCCAATTCTTGTGTCTTGCTTGGGCAATGTATTTCGAGAAAGGCAGAAAAAAATTATGTAATTCTTTTAATCCATGGCAACTGACACTGTACAGACTATGCAGAAGTGGCCAGTCTAGTATAGCCCAAAAGGAGACATAGGTAATTAACCTGATTTACAGAACTATTAAGCAGCCTTCAATCCAAGTGGCTTCACTGATGAGGCTGCAGTTTTCCTGAGAGGAAAATTTGGCTCTTTTTCTCAGTGTGCCTGCCCAGGACTGCAGGAGCTGGAACTGCTACAGAGCAGCATTCCGCTTGGCTGTCATTCTTCTGCCTGGATATGAACCAGTGGTGACAGGCTCTGAAGTAAGCCCCAGCCTATTGCTACACTGAGAAAGAAAAAAGAACCACAGCCAATCCATAAGAGATACTATTAAGTTAACACTCCAAAATTAATAACTTACTTTACATTATTAAAATACATGGTAGTACTGTTCCCCTAAAGGAAGAATAGAAATCAAGTTTAAGGAGGATGACCAAAACTAAACAGATTTTCACCAAGCTCCTCACAAACAAGTTCTGTGTTTAGATTTAATAATTTACTTTCATCCTTAGAAAGTGCTCTAAAGCCAAAAAATATCATAGGTGACAATCTCAGTACCTGTTCTAAGCTAAAAAAGTAGGCAACATATAAAACAAAGCAACTGATTCACGTAAACATATACTTCCAAGAACAGCTATTATGCAGAAAAGTTTTTTCTTTTTCATAACCCAACTTGAATGTATTAATTTTCCACAAGCCTCAGATAATTTAGATTACTTTCCTACTGTGTTTAAACAGTGCAACTCAGCTGCATTGCACTTATATTTTTATCTCTCTACTGTCCATATGCAAGTGGGAAAAGGCAGCATGTGTTGAGACATCTTCTCACACAAAGGATTGATTTTGGGGCAATTCAGCAATCACATGAAACACTACTTCAATTTTCCTTTGCCCAGAGGAAAAGACTGAAATAATTGATTTTGTGAAATACCTGCAGTCCTTCATTAGAACAATAACAGACACCTAAAAAGACTTCTGACAGTAGAAGGAAGACAATACTGGGAGTGGAGCATCTGCTCATCTCTGCGCACAGTTACAAGCAGACCGCCTTTGGGTCCCATTAACTCCCACCAATTAATCTGTATCAAGTAGTCCTCTGCATTTCTCTTGACAGCTACATGTGAGCAGGTTAGTATTTCAGTAGTACTTTGAAGCAATTACAGATTATCGATGATGTTGCCACTGGATATTTACTTAGAGGTTAAAAAAACAAAATCACAAGGACTTACAATTTTCATTTTCTCAATGAAATAGAAACTTGCAACATCTGAGACAAAAGGAGTGGACATTTTTTAACCGCAAGAGAAAATTTTTATCTGATACAACTTGTGTGATCAATTTCCAAGTTACTCAATTCTGCAGTGATTTTGGTATTACAGTTTGTGACCTACTGGTGGCCAAATCTGACGATGCACTGTCCCATTTCTTTGGGTTCCTACAGTTTTGAAGAGTTTAATTCTTGTAACTCATGATGTAAACACTGACATAAGGATTAAAAGAACTCATCATCATTGCTTACACTGACATACTAACAGTACTAGTACTAAATATTTTTTTAATGTAAATGACAACCTGCAGAGTACATCTACGTTCTTTCTCCAGGAGATCACATAAGCTTATTGACTTTTTCAGCTTTCAATCCCTTTTCTTTTTTCAACAATTTCTCTAATGTTTGCAAAAAACCAGAGTTGCTTATTTGTTTGTTTGCTACTGGACTCCTAGAAAAGATCATTCAAAAGCAGAGTTCTCCAAATAATGAGAGAATTGAACAGTGCTGGCCATCACAGATCTTTCAAGAAAATTAAAATCACCTAAAATTAAGTCTATTAACAACCAAACAGCTTGATTTCCTAACTAGAAGGTACTGTAGCTTCAAGTCACCAATAAAATTAAAAAAATATTAAAAAGAAAAACAACCTAACTTTTGAAACCACTCAGCAGAAGTTTCCCAAGACATGGAAAATGTGATGACCAAAAGATGCCCATATGAAAAACAAGCTTTTCTCCGTGGACTAACAAAGTAAACCATTATAAATACATCATAACAAAAATAGTATCTGCCTATAAAAAAAAATGCAGTCCCAGTCTTGAACACATCTATTTACTCACTACTGGAAATTCCTGGAAGGCGTCAGCTGAAAAGAAAGGCTGTTTCCGGCTCTGGTTCAAACACTACTTCTCAACACTATCAAATGGGAGGAAGGACAAAGAGAACAGGGGCCTTACAGGATACTTTCTTTATCACTATAATTGGAATGAGAGCTTCTGCTTTAAACTCCTTTCTTCCTCGGCTGTGTTCCCCCATGTAATTTCTTTCACCACACTCAAAACACTGCTGCCATTGCACAGCAGCCACAGACAGCATCCTACATGCTCCCCCAGCAAGCCAAACCATTTAACTACATGGTGCTTCCTACCAGAGTTCTAAAGTGAAGTTCCTGCTGGGAATAGCTTCTGCTAAATGGACATTATTATTAGCACAATTTTTTTCCCAAGCAAACATATGTCAGACTCCCCAGAAACATTTCTTTTTTTCTACTGACTGAAGCAATTTAATCCCAACTGACTAGTTTCACTTGCAATTAACTTTTTGAATCTTTTCCATTTATGAACCAGTACAGAATCCGTAATTGGATTGTTTAACTTTTAAAAACTGTAGACAGCACCTTTTCCCATAAATGTTGAGATTCAAATAGGTCAACTAAACAGTAACCAAGATGTTGCTTAACCCAATTTCCCTTTTTTTAACCCTGATATTAAGACAACTTTCTGTTTCCATGGCATTTTCTTTCTCTCAAAGAGATCTACAAAAGCAAAGTCTAGCTTCTCAGACAGCAAAAAGCAATATTCTTTTCATAAACCTAACCATTCTTTCTTATTAAAGTATTATTTCAAATTGCTCCATAAAAATCAAATTTACCTTGTAGCAAGCAGCAAGCGAGTGAGCTGAACTGCAGATGGATTTGCATCCATCAGTTACAGTTATATGGAAAGGAAATATAAGAAGCAAAATCCAGTATCTTGAAAAACAATAACTTCTATATCAAAGCTAAGATGCAATCTAAATTTTATTAAACTCTACAGCCACAGAAGACTGAAGTGTTATGTAAATCTCTGATATGGAGAATGAAGCACAATATATTTGATTACTGCTGTGTCATATATCAGGGAACTAAGATAGCATTTCCTATTAGGTATGCTTTTTTTTTTTAAGTAATAAAAAGATACTTTTGCCATTCAGAAAAAAAAAGTAAATAAATACTAAAATTTTGATTTAGACATAAGGAAACAATGAAGCTTTGAATACTTTTTTTAAAAGGAAAAAACTAAAAAAAAAAATAAAAAATGAATGCATCCCTTGTGGAAACTAGCATCACAAATAGTCATTAAATGATTCTGATAAAAATGATGAAATATTCAGCTTTATTCCCAGCTAAGCCATCTATCCCAAGTAACATAAGATGTAGATATGAAGATAAAGGGAAATCACAGGGAGAGTGGAACTGGAGCAGAAACTAATGCAAACAAATAAATTAGACCTAGTGGTCCAAAGATACAACAATGCTTTGCACTTCCACAGCTTCTTTCACATTCAAAATAATGAAAATGTGAACTAACTAGAATAAAAAAATACTGTACCACTTTAAAAAGTTGTAATTCAGCTCAAGCTACATTGATAATTACTAACGCAAGTCATAGAATGAAGTTTGAAGAAGCAGACACGAAATTTCCTTCGACTGGAAATTACTCCTCTGCTTTTCAAGCCAAACCTCACAGAAAATGCAGTAAGGTCAGCCAATTAGCTTGTACCTGTCTTGGATCACACAGATTATTCTGTGTCTTTGAAAGTAGGCTTTTCCTCTACAGTCCTCTACAAAGGGCTTTACCTTGTCCAACTTTGCATGCCTGCATCATTTCTGTCCCTCAGTAAACCTTCAATCAATTTTTTTATATCCCTTATCAAAAGCAAATAACATTCTCCCAGCCTGCAGCTCAGACAGAAGGATTCATTTTTAAAGAGTATTTCTTCCTAAAGTGAGTCATCTTAAAATGCCAGTGCTTCACATTTTAGTGTCAATGTCATAATAATTTTAGACCAAGCACTGATGCCAATGGATTTACACATGAAGCCCTGCCAAATAATCAGATTTGGATGGCAATTAATCTCTCCATTAATTTTGCATTTCTACTTTAAAAAAATAATTGCTAAAACAAAAGGCTTTAGATCTCACCCAAGAATACATTAGCAAGCATCCCAGTGAGTCATAAACACTGTATACTCAGTGCTGCTAACGAGGCTCCAGCAAGGTTGTTTCTGAATATTATCCTTCATAATAAGATGTTTAATCAACAGTGCTATGCAAAACCATTATTCTGCAGCTAGAGAACATAAAGCCCCAAATTCACACTGGTCTGATGCTTCCCTTTTGCCCCCATTTATCACTGAAAGAAATAGTTTTAACATGTATTTGGTTAGAATGCTCATTTTAGTATCTAGGATGAATGTATCTTTTTTACAAGTATCAGCTATGTTGGCTGAGCATTTTATATGCAAATACCAACAAAATGTTCCTTTTCATAGTTAAAGGACTTTTTTGCAGAATCACAGTGCAGCTGAGGTCATTTGGCCCAAGCCCAAGCTCAAGAAGGGTCACACCTAGAGCTAACTGCCCAGGACCATGTCCAGGTGGCTTTTGAGTATTTCCAAGTAAACGACCTCTCTAGGCAACCTGTCCCAGAATTCAGTCACCCTCTCAGTAAAATAGCATTTCCTGATGTTTAGAGGGAACTTTCTGTCTGTCAGTTTGTGCCCATCACCTCTGTGCCTGTCACTGGGAACAACTCAACTCTACTCAGACAAAAACCAAAAATTTAAAAATCAGAATTTACAAGAACTTAAGGGACAATAAGAATAAGTGCTTCTGACATTTTAAATAACATTTTAGGTAGCAATCATGCTGTGAGAACTTCGTTTATGTTAATGCCTCAACTTCCTTGCAAAATTTTTCCATTTCCCAATACAATGACTCTTTATAGACTTTATTGTGTCCTAGTTTTTTTCTTTCTTTCCAAATCTTTATCTTGTGGCAATTTTGTACATTTGCTCTAGTTTGTAGGTGCCTGTGTCCTTCACCTACTCTTTGCATTCCTTCTCCAGGAAACATGCACATTAATTGCATCATTTCCATATATTTACTTTACTACATTCAACAATACAGGTATTAGACATTTAATGTCTTCCTCGATAAAACTTTAAAAAAAACTTTTAAAAATTTTTAAAAACATTCGCCATTTTCAAGGAGGACAAATGTTACTGATTTAAGTGATCTGCTAGCTGAAAACAGAGCATGCCCTGTACGCAGCATGATCAAAGCCAGGAAAGTGGACACCTCTAGTAAAACCCACAAGTCTTTCCTTCAATGCATGAAATCACTCTGAGAAAGGCAATCACAAAAACCAGTCACCAGAAAACAGATCAATACTTCAGTGCATCAGTATTACCATGGACCAAGCCTAGCAAAATAATTCATACTTATTATCCAGTCAAGAGAGATGAATCAAGTATACTGCCTACATGCACAAAATTTTTAGTGCTCACATTTTAAAACAAATAAAGATGATCTTATTTCTTATGACAAAAGTAAAAGATACAGATAATTGATTATATGACAACATTAAATACATAAAAGCTACATATGCCAGAAAGAAGAATCTCCCAACATTTCAAATACACATATTTCCATTAACTTGGTAGGTAAAGAGCTGCTCTGAATTGAAAACTGTATAACAAAAAACCCCTGATCTTCTAGCCAACAGGTAAGTGACTTTGCATTAGCTTCAAGGCTTGATGCCACTTAATAAGATTTCTCCACGGGATGTAGGATGGATTTCTTGAGCACAGACACACATCTCCTCAACACAAAACCAAGTAAGAATTAAGGTCCCTGGGAAGGCTCAGGAACAAGGGCTCACATCCTGTGACCTGCTTGCTTTGTGCTCTCCTACCGTAACTCCACTACATGGAAAAGTGGCCTCTGTTCCTCTACTGGCTCCCCTGCAGACCCTTCAGAGCACGAGCAAAGGTAAACTGTGACAGCAGCTTTCCTGCCTGCTCACCCCTCATGTGAAGCCCCCAGGTACTGAGTGCCTCAGGAGGCCCCCAGGGGCAGGGTCAGGGCTGCAAAGGTGCCCCAGAGAGGACATGGTGCACAAATGTTGCACATCTCCAAGAGAGAAACATGGCTTGTGGGGGAAAAAAAAAAAAGAAAAGGAAAAAAAATATTTAGTGCAAGCCTCTTACAAGGCATGTGAAGATGCAGTCACAGCCAAGCAAGCCAGCTGTTCTCTGCAGTAGTCTCATCAAATCAAGCTCCCTTTACCCCCATGAGCAAACAGATCTCACTTTCAGGTCCCATCTGTACATACAGGACTCCAGGTCTGCCAATGTGATTTTGACAGTCTGACTGACACAGCTTTTGAAGCTGTTCAACTTCTTTTATGTGCCTGTGTGCATGTTGAATGCAGCCATCCTTCACACTGGAAAAAAAATAAATACGCATCATCATTCGTCGCCACTGTTTTGACAAATATTACATGGAACAAAGAAGCAGGAATTGTACTGGGAGCCCATGTCAGGTCCTCTATCTGTCACCAGTTAAAATGTTCCCCACTAGGCTTTCTTTCAAAGAAACACATCAGCCCTAACCATAACAAGTGGCAACTGTCATTATTACAGTGGCCTTCATTAGCAACTGTAAGGAGGTGGGGGAGAAAGGGAAAACAGAGACCAGCATTATGCCACTGTACTGCTATGTGTAGTTGTTCCTCCAGTCTCAAAATGCATATAAATCAACCTCAAAACACTCGGAACAGGGGAAAAAAACCAGATGATTCAGATATATGGGTACATTAGATTGTGTATGAGCAACAGACTAGCATGATTCAAATCAGGAAAATAAATTACTGGAGTGGCATGGAATAAATTAACAACTGTTACAACCTTTTCCAGTGCAGAAGAAAAAAGGATAATTGAAGAAAATCAGAAGTATGGATTTTCAAACAACAAAATAAATACTTTCTCCACACAACCCATAGGTAAATTGTATGATTCACTATACAGAATAGGTCAAAATTTTACACTTGATGCAAATGGCAGTAAGGCAAATTCACAAAAGAAAGTCATAAAGACACAGATTCACCGAATTCATAAGAACAAGGCCCGTGTACCTGGCCCAGAGAGCTCCAGAGCTGCAGATTCCTGGATCTGTATCAGAAAAGCATAATTACGAGCTTACTGGTGCTTAAAGTCTTTCCTGCGTGTTGATTACCAGTCACTGCCAGAGACAGGACACTGTGCCATCTGGATGTTTGATTTGATACTATATGGATGCTATTAATCACTGTGAACAAATCCTTTAACATGTAAAACTTCATGCAGTCCTGTCTCAAATGAGTGATAATTAGTTCTATTATTAATTCTATTTTAGGATTAATTCTAAAAATTGCCAGAACCAACATTAACTTTTTCTCTCTCTCTCTCTCTCTCTCTGCGTCTGGCAAAATCTGCTCTGTATTTCTTTATCAACCCTGTTTTCAAAAGGCCAATATTTGAAGTTTTAAGTATCTTTTTTTTTTCTCATCACCTCAAAAGTTCAATTGTATAATAAAGTTAAAATTCTGTCGAGGGACATGTTAAGAACACTGAGCAGTACGTCTACAAGCAAGCTAATACAAGAACACAGGCAGTTTAACACACTTTTGTTTCTACAACATGTCAGCATAGAGCCTTACCAGACCAGATGCCTCAAATCACAAATGCAATGAACACCTGAACACCTTGTTGAACTCGTTAAATTGTCTTAACACCATGAAGTTCAGTCAGAAACCTCTGGCCCAAACAATTAAGCAGTGGGAACCTAAACAGCACGACAGAAAGTAGGAGTGAGCCATTTCAGAAATACAGATGGGGTTTG
The DNA here is from genome assembly GCA_013400955.1 of Drymodes brunneopygia. Taxonomy (NCBI): domain Eukaryota; kingdom Metazoa; phylum Chordata; class Aves; order Passeriformes; family Petroicidae; genus Drymodes; species Drymodes brunneopygia. Next base: position 951,268 of record VZTZ01036284.1, read on the forward strand.
GAGCAGATGTAATTAAGACAAGGAGTCAGATGAGCCAGGCAAAGTAGCACTAAGAATGAGGCAAAGCTGAAGAGTTTAATTTCAAAATGAAAAATACATGGAAAACAGAAAGGCAAAATTCAAGCATGGTTAATGACAGATTTCAAAAATGAGAACAATTATTCCATTTTTCAAACAGCACCTTCTCCGAAAGTTCAGAAAGTTTTTTTATCACAACCATAAAACCAGTCCTACAGTAGACCAGTATTACAGACTTCTGAAGTCTGACAAGTATACCATCAGTGAAGACCACGAATTGAGAAGTGCTAAACAGCAGATTATGTACAAGGGTATAAAGCAGACTACTTCAGAGCTTTGCTTGATACAACACAATTATTACTCCGCCTTTTTTTTTTAGCTATTTCAATTAATGCATATTTGAAATTAAAACAGCCATTCTATTTTTAACTTATGAACACCAAACACATTAGTAAGGAGAAACAGAAATCTGCAGTGTCTCCCCACTTTATAAGCCTTCAGCCATATTGTATATAACTACCCTTGGATACTGGTCATAAACCAGCAGGTTTACAATTCTCCAATTTATAGAAGACTCTATAGGTAAGAATTTGTGGCATTTTTCTAGTCACCTGCAGACTGCCTTCGCTTATGCTCTTAGGACAGTAATGACTGAAATCTTTCACTCAGAAGACAATACACGTGCTCCTGACCCCAATGTATAGGGAATGCCACATAGAAGCCACTCCAGCACTGGCACTAGGGATTGCACCAGGACTGCTGGCAACAGGTGAGTATAAACCTTAAAGGCTGAAAAAATTCTCGCAGCTGTCACATTTTTGCATGTCCACTCTAACTGGTATCTCTCTGATTATCCTTCAGAACAGTCACCTTGCAGCTTTTCACAATCACTTATTTCACATAAAGAGATTCAAAAGGAATAAAAGAAGACAAAATACGGTAATTTAATTATTAAAATATTTTTAATGGAAAAGGCTGAAACCGTATGGGGGCAGGAAAAAGAAATTACAGAAATTTTACCTGAGAAAAAGCAGCAGAGAAATTAAAGATCATGATGACAATGATTACTGTTATTGTTATTGCTACTGTCATCGTCATCATTCATTTATTTGTACCATTTAAACAAAGATCTAAAAGGGCCATGTGGAACAAAACCCCATTAATAATGCCACCATGAAGTGGCAGCTATGCAAAGCAGAAACCAAACAGAGGTTGCCAGAAGGTATAATAAAAGCACAGCATGATGTTCAGGGTGTGTTTGTTTTGAAATTCAGAGCTGAGAGCATGGGTGGACACTTCCAAAGTACTAAGTCACATTACAGACTTTCCTTCTACCCTCAATAATTTAACCTGTTTGCAGAGAACAATTTGGCACAGGTAAAGGATTACGGTTCAGATAACAAAAATGGCCACAACACAGATTTCATTTAAATGATCTTATAACAAGTAAGGTCAATTTGTGGAGAAATCTACCAAAATCAGGATGTTTTAGATCAGCCCTTGTGGTTGATCTTCATTTGCCTATAGCATTCTGATGGCTCCAGAAGACTTTTCTTGGGAAAGATAGCAAGCAGGTATCACCCAGGCCAGTAACATCCAAAACCTCAAAAGCATGCATCTTTTTACACTTCTGGGCTTCATCCTCCAAAATACTTGAGTATTCTGCACTTAATGGGTGGATAAGGGTCCTAATACACCAATTCCAAGCAAAGCACACAAACTTGCATTCCAGAAAGCAGCTTTCTTACTTGTATCAGCATTGCCATCTCCCTTCTCGCAGCTGGTCACCCATGGGCAGGTTAAGAGGGCCAGGCAAAACCAAACTGCAGCCTGCATGTCAGCAAGGCACCCTGCCTGCTCTGGCTCAGATCCAGGCCCAGGATGCCCCACTGCACCATGAGTTCCACTCCTGTATAACAACCCACATTTTTGTGTTAACGTTTCAGCATGTACTTCTTCTCTTGCCCTTTTCTGCAAGACTTGTTTATTTCAACGGAGCTATTTTTGTCTATTTTGCGTCCCCTCCCTATGCTCTTTTATCTGCTACCCATGTTTTTTCCATTCCTTTCAGTAACTGGGAACTAATCCCTTTGTGGGTGGTTTGCACAAGGACAAGCCCAACCGACCTCTTGCTTGATTTTTATGTATTTATTTATTTATTTTTCATCTTGCCCAGCTATGCATTTTATTTGGCAGCTTTATGTGGAGATTTCCTTTTAGTATTTTAATTCAGGCCAGAGAGGCCTCAATAGGAAACTTAATAAATGATCTAAAATAAGTAACAATGACATTCAAATGGTTTCATACCACATATGGGCAAAAACAGAGTTGTTGCAATAAAGCATTTCTGTGATAAACGAATTCACAGGCCCAGACAAGAGGTAAACATCTAAAGGCGCCATTATCTAGTGCCTTTCATCTGAAAGAACCCTGGAGTACTTAGTTATACAGCTTTATTTACAAAACGGAGATCATAAAATAGATTAATATTCTAAAAGATCCTGCATTCTATTTCTACTACAGTTTGTCATATACTTGTAAGTTTCAACAGCTTTTTGATGTCACCTGGTTTGGCATCCTTGTGACTGAAAGATCCTGTCTCCATCTTTTCTGATCTGTAGCTTGACTTGGTTGCTTACTGCTGGGATCCTTCACTGAAAAAAAAACCCTGCAGAAGAGGGGCAGCAAACAAGGAGCTTCTTCTGCTCCAGCTTCAGGGATAGCCTGGCTCCAGGAACAGATCAGCTCCAGCTATCTGCAACACAGAGTACTACCACTGTAGACTCCTGCAGCTGTGTAAGGCACAACAACTCATCATCACTGGTGGTAACAACACAGAGGAGACAGGCAGCCAGCCCTCGCTCCTTAGCAGGGCTGTGACAAAGCACCTGGGCTCCACATACTGACCATCAGCAAAGCACAGTCATGAGCCCATTCTCCAGCTGCTGCTCAGGTAACTTCCACCCGAGGGACAAACTCAGCCCCTGGTACAAGGTACCAGGTTACTTTCACTGGTTCTGGAAAGGACACGACAGTAGTGCCCCACACAAAGTCCAGTCATGTGGCAGAGGAGAAGCCAAAGCACACAATTTTCTCTTTAACACCTGAAGAAGATACTGGTTCATCTGCGTAGAACATTGGCTGGGATATATACACTGCACTTCTCATCCTTACCTCTGAGAAATGTGGTATAAAATGCCAGGCTGATCCCTTGGAAAGACAGCCACTGCTTCCAGAACAATGACGAAGCGACAGGAAATTTCAAAAGAGCAGCCAGAATTATTAGCTTGCTAATAACCACCCAAAAATGAATACAAATTGGTGAGAAGCCTTCCATCAAACAATTCTGTGACTGTCGTGACTAGAGTTGCTCCAAAAATTTTCAGCTGATAAAAAATCCTCAAAGCAAGCCTGTTATCTTCAACTTACACTATCATTGGCTCACAGAAATAGACATCTGTGTCTTCAATTTCATATGAAGTGTTTTCAAGGCTTCCCCTCCTTCCGTATTCCAAATAGTGAACGAAGAAAGCAGCAGACTGTTTTTAGCAGAAATACAAAGATGAAGAGGAGCAAGCAAAATGGCTTTTGAAAACTGTATTTTAAGTGGAAAGTTCAAATACTTTCAATCTGTAAAAAAAAACCCAAGACCCCGAAACAAATAGAAAGTTGTCACTATAAGCAGATGAGATTAAAATTTTACAGAATCTAACATGTTCTACTAAAAGCAGTGCCATCCTCACGAATATTTAAAAAATAATAACCCATCTTTCTCTATTAGGGAAAATTTCAATTTCACAAGAACAGTAGCTAAATCTACACTGACAGAAGTTACCCATGAGTGCCACAGCACAGTATGATGGAACTGTCACTGCTAAGGAACACTTGTAAAAATAATTTGGAAAATCAGTCATCATCACATTGGACAGTGAACCCAAAAAAGCATTCTCTGCAACAGCCTGGAAGTATAAAAATTTAAAAAGACATTTTACTCCCTTTTTAAAGCCTCCTGTACAGTTCATGCACCTTCTGCAAGTTATTTTATGGGCCTCTGCCTCATTCTGGCAATGTAAGGACTTTAAAATGCAGCCTTAAGGTTGATTTATTTAACAGTAGCAACTGTTCACTCAATGAATTTGCTCCCATGTGTATTCAAAACTCACTTCCACTGACATTCAAGATAAGAAGTTAACACCTCAAAGTTATCACAGTGAAGAGAAAGGTAACCTATTTTTTGTTTCTTTCACAACAAAAGGAATAATTTTACTCATAAATGCAACAGTATGTTCCATTAAATACACTTAAACCTGTTCGAAATACCATGTTTAACAGATGATCTGGGAGAGCAAACCTACATTAACCTACAAAACCTTGATTACTGGTGAGGATTAAAAGCTCAACTTGGTTTTGTGTACTGCAGAGGTATTTGCTGTAGTGGTGAGGATACAGTAAGTTGGCTGAGAAACTGCCAAGTTTTTCATCATTTCCCATCATCTCTCCAGTGATTCTGGAGTTAATTGACAGTAAGAAACTTCATTTACTATCTTTCTTCTAGCTTTCACGCCTACCCAAGGGAGTCACAGACCATGTTTGAGACTCAAATACCTGTGATTCTCAGTCCTAATAATCACTGCAGCATGTAAGTACACCACAGATTATTTTCTTTTCTAGCATACTTTTAAAAGTCAAGCTTAACAAGAACATGTTAGGTCTGGCATCACTATTGTATCATCAACAACACTGAACTCAATTACTAAAACCCCTCATTAACATGAACCATGTTATCCACCCTCTGGGCACAATCCGCATCATTACAATTGTTCTAAAGCTCAGAACAGCTGATTTCTAAGCTGATGAACTGACTGAATCACAATGAGCTGGATGTAAAACACATAAATATCCCCTTACTCTGACTGCTGGTCATCTAGGTTTTGAGCTTTGAAGGTAGCTATGCTGTCTGTTGAGGAATTCCTCAAGATTAGCTAGATATATACCAAAAAACCTCACTGTATTGATGCCCATGTTCAGCAGGGTCAAATATTACTCATGATCAAACTCTGAAGATGAGTCATGAAAATTTATTTTTAAATTGGCTTGTGAAATCAGATACCCAGAAGAATATAAAGATTAAACTGACAAAGACAAATGCCAAGAAATGTTGGCAACCTGTGCAGAATTATAGTATCAGATCATTTAATGAAAATTAATTGATTCATCTTCACAGTTCCAAAGACAGAAAAACTAGAACTACCATTTTTCAGAAAATGAGAAATACATCTAGGTTATGGTGAAAAGCTATGTGTAAAAAAAAAAACAATCCTTCATAGCAACACTGAGCTGTCCAACTGTTAGACTTTGTTTTTCTTCATGCCCTTCACTATATACTTACTACTTTCCAAAACAAGCAATAAGGAACTTTTTCGGGCAACTTTCCCTCATCCACAGGCACTGCACAGGCACCGAACAGAAGAGAATGATAAGGATTAAAAAAAAAAAAGTTATGTATTCAGGTAATTGAAAACTGAATCACAATACGTATGCACCAACACATTCAAAGAAATGAACTGACAAACTGACACGGTAATTCAACTGCAGCTAATGCTGACATTACATAACTTCTGAGAGCTCAGTCTTTCTCTCTGATACACAATGGCTGTCTGACAAATCGCTCAAGTTTTACAAAAGAAGTAGGATAAACCTACATGTTGTTCCTGACATCTACTATGAACCCACAAAGCGATGAGCAGGACTGATATCTGCTATCTACATTTAACTAACAGCTATTAAAGTTGTCACCTCTGGTTTGGATCACTCACTGCAGAGGATGAAGACATTATGATCACATCTGATAGCTGTTTATGAATTCAGGACATTCCAACCATAGGTCCAACTCCAAGGCCTGGCAGAAAGTCACTTTAGAAAAGCTGCAGGCAGGCAGCTCTTCTCTGCCACCTATTCCCTCCAGGTATTCCTTCATCTTGCATCCAAAACAGTCCCAAAACTCCCACCCTACCTCACTTCAGGCTCATTCCCACTTCTACCTAAATTCTGAGGTCTTTTCCTATTCTCATAAAAGCTGCTATTGCTTAATGTGAAATTAATTACATATTAGATGCCTACATCAAGTCAGTAAAAACCTCTGCTTGAACAAATGCTAGTAAAAGTACTAATGGATGCCCACTAGGTAACACTATTTATTTTTCAATTGCACTATAATAACATTGGAAAGCTTACAATTTCTATAGAGTGAGTAGAAATAACGCTAGCAATTCAGTTGCTACCAGTATTTGCACCAATAGTTTAAAAATAAAATTTTAATAGCAAGGTATTTCTAATACTACTAGTAGTTTTAGAAAAAACAATATAGGAGACTATAGTGCCTTCAGAATTAAAAAGCTTTCAAATTTCTGTCCTTAACATTACAAACATAAAGGCCACAAGAAACTTAAAAACCAGCTGCTCAAAACTATCAAGTTTAAAATATTTTAAGTCTCTGTCTTATAATTTTCCAACAGGAGATACACTTGTGATTAAACCTCAGTGTATCTCAGTATAGAAGTCTCATAATCAGAAATTACATTGAAAAAAATCTCAAATGAAGTGATAAAATGCCTAGTGCATAGCATATAAATTCTTTATATTGTGCTTTCTAGTCTTATGGACAAGATGGAAGTTTTTCAAATCTGGTAAACCTTTCCTGATTACTGTTACAATTACGCATCAAAGTTGCAGAAAGAGCAACTAAAATGTGAATGAGCCATTATAAAAATATTCTGTATGTATGGAAACAAAATCACATGCAATTGCCTCAAAAAGTAGCGTAGGATCACCTGTTTTTAGAGAAGCATCTCTCCCATTTCAGGCTTTAAACAGCTCATTTTAGTTGGCAGCAGCAACACCTTCAGGTCAGAAAAATTACCTACACCTGTAATTACTGACATCCACTACCTTGCAGTAAACACAGTCATCTCCCTGACCAGTGTAATCACAACTACATCTCACTTCTCCACTCTGAGGCAACCGAAGAGGAAGATGGCTGAGGGAGGACAATTTTAACACTTACTCAGTGACCACAGAGACTAGAACCCTTACCACAATTAACCCAAAGAAACATCAGCTTCAGGCAGGACCTTTAAAACACATAAGAACATTGTGTCAAAACCTAATTTGAATCTGTTTATTCAACAGAATTACTTTATGGCAGCCATAAGGCATAATAACAAGGTATTATTGGTTTCATAAATAGTATGTATTAAAATGACAATATCAAAATCTCATTTGTTAACCTCCCTGCTGGATTTGTTTCTTCTGGAGAAAGAACCTAGGGCAGGACAAATTCGGTCATTATGAACAATTTCCAATTTGAAGCACTGCTTCAAAAGACTTCTGATTTCCTTCAAATGAGAACAACATCTATGTATATGCCAACAGGTATTTCTCAATAAACAAGCCTTGGTTTGCATTTTTATAACTTGCATAAATATTGCTAATATCCAAGAAGGCTAATGACACCAGATTTCTCTCACAAGCAAAATGCAGAGTCTAGAATCTCTAACTAGTAAGAGAACTACTAAATCTGGAAACCATTGAGAGCAATATTTTGGAAACAGCAAGAATGCTGGAAATGCAGTGAAATTTAAGTGAAACATGTAGTTGATGATTTTTCACAGAAAAACAGCAATTCCTACTCTAACATCTGTGATCAATGGGGTATCTTGTGGGTAAAAGCAGAATTGCTAAGATACTGTACATGAGGAAACATTTATCCTACACACCGATAAACATAACTTATGCTAACAGCTCATTTTGTACAGTAAAGCAATCTGAGCCTGGATGGAAGAACATCAGATGTTCTTCCATTTCATACATTTTATTCAGTAGTTGTGCCATTTAGGTCATGAAGCATATGCCTAGCTCAAGATATTACCAGAACAAGAACTGACAGGTACTCTCAAACTGCAGCCTTTCTTAGCCACTTAGTCCTCTGCATATTTTAGAATGCCTTATTTCAAGGAACTAAAGATTTTGAGCATCCATTCCTTACAATAAACACAACTCTCTCCACACCAACACCCTTTATTAATTAACCAGGCATTTGACATTCTCACTTCTGTGCAGCAGGTAGAACCACAGTTCCATCATACGCTCCCACAAAACTGCTCAACTGCAGAGCAAGATATTTGCATATTATCAGGATCAAAAAATACTACACAGGACCAAATTAGAATTGGGGAAAGGGAAAGAAGAAACAGGATTCCTTTTCCTTATGATAGCCCTAATATAAGTGCCTTGTTGTATCCCTTACAAACTAAGCTCTCTAGTATGCAATTAACACTCCTTTTACCCAAAGTAGAGCATCAGAAAGTAGTCTCACTATATCCTCAAAACAGCCCTCTGAGGTATCTTCACATGTGCTCCCTTTACAGATAAGGTCATTCCTCAAGAAAGGTCCTCATTAGGACAGCTACAAATCACACAGAGACATAGAATCAGATTCACAAAATCACAGAATGAACTAGGTTGGAAAAGACCTTTGAGATCAAGTCCAATCTATGACCTAACACTTCCTTATCAACTAAACCATGGCACTGAGTGCCACACACAGTCTTTTTTTAACATGTCCAGGGACGATGACTCCACCACCTCCCTGGACAGATGACTCCAGTGCCCAATCACTCTTTCAGTGAAGAATTTTTTTCTGATGTTTAATCTAAACTACCCCTAGTGGAGCTCAAGGTTAAATATCTCCATTTTGAGTATTACCTAAACAAATAATCAAGATTTCTGAGTCTCCTTTCTACCTTTTTTCTTTCCACTGACATAATCCTCTGTTGTGTCTCTACCTGAACAATGAGACCTTGATATTCCTTTTGGTGGAATTGGTTTTCCTATGAAACTCAACCCCCTCTAGCTCTTTCAGGTTCGAGGCTTTAGAGCTGTCTCTACCCTGGGTGGAAGAACTCTTTCTTTTTGCCACCTTACCCAGAAGTCTGGATTTCTTCTTTAACAAGCTGAAACATTCACTCTTTGCCAACTTCCCCAATACCTCTTGCAGGTGAATATATTTGGCCCCCTCTCCAGGACACCACTCAAGACATTAACAGGACATCACCATACTGCTGATAATCAGCCTTCTGCTGTTGGCCATTATCCTCTGGAAGCTACATCTGTGGAACTGACTGCTGCCTTCTGCTGACTTTCAGTGCATGCCAGATCCCCCACACGTTTGCTCAGCTTCACAAAAGCCAGTGCTGTTCTCCACCAGGACATCATTTTGAGACTGGCTGCACTCCAGCTGCACCTGTGGCTCCTGCACATGGACAGGTGCATGCACACACCTCTCCTAAACAGTGGGCATCTGCTGCTGCAGGTTTCTTCACAGCTCTGCCCTGTCTTTCCCTGATGAAACAATGATTTGCCATTTTCTCATTTTAGAAGCACATGAGCCAACTCAGTAACTGGGACGCTGCTACCTTGTGGTACAATTTCCTCCAGAAGTCTGATCTTTCTACAGCATCTACATTTAGCATTTTTTATCACTTTGAAGCAGGGCTCTAGGTTTCTATAGCTTACAAAAGACTTCCATTCTGTAGCTTCTTCCAAAACTTCTCTAATATCATGATTTGTGCATCTAAACAGTTCCTTCTCTTTAGTTCAACAACAATTTTCCTTCCCAAATTCTGTTTCTCTTATGAAGTTCCTCTCACACCCAACAGCTTGACTTTCTTCTGCATTTTAATAACCTCTCCCTGTAATTCTGCATGAGGATTTTGACTATGCTCGCCAACTCTTTGACTACTTGGAAAACCATCTGGATTTCTCCTCAGAAAAAAAAAAACCCTCCTCCTCTAGCACATCAGTTTGTTCTCATTTTAGCCAAATTTGAATGGATTCTCTCCACCCTTTTGTATATTTAGCACTTCCTGCCTGCTTTCAAGAGCTGTTTTTTGATGCTGCTTCGCCAATTTTTACGCAAAGATTTCACTTAGATTTACAAATAGATTTCACAGAGTCGTGGAGTGATTGGGGCTGAACCTCTGGAAGTTCTGAGCCCCCTGCTCAAGCAGGGACATGGATTTGCTTGCCCAGAACTATGTTCAGATGGCTTTTGATTATTTCCAAGGATGGAGACTCTAAAACCTCCCTGGGCTATCTAAGCCACCTGCCCTTACAGTAAAAAACATTTTCTGATGTTCATGGGGAACATCCTGAGGTTTAGTTTGAGCCCTTTACCTCTGTCACTGGGAACTACCAAAAAGAGCCTGGCTCCATCTTCTTCACACCCCCCCTGCAGATATTTACATACATTAATAAGATCCTACTGAGCCTTCTCTTTAGGCCAAATAGTCCCAGGTCTCTGAGCCTTTCCTCACAGGTGAGGTGCTCTAGTACCTCAATCATTTTTGTGGCCCTTCACTGGCCTCTCACGCTGAGGAACCCCCCCACCCCAGAATATGACCCTCCAGGAGGGTAAGGACCACTTCCCTCAAACTGCTGACAATACTTCTCCTGATGTCACCAAGGACACTGTCTGCCCTCTTTGTGGTAAGGGTTACACTGCTTGCTCGTGTTTAACATTCTGATTTTTGTCAAGTAATTCTAGAACTGGAACATCACAATTCTGATGAAAACCTTAAACCAGCATTTCTTTTTGAAAATTCACAAGAATTTCCCCAATCTAACTTCATTTTCATTACTTCCCATAACATTTGTATTATGTAAGTGGATTACTTCTCCTTAAAGAAGTTCCTAATAAAAGAGGATACTGAGAACTCATTCAGAAGTTCATGCATATTCACAAAGGATGGCTATTAAAGCAGAGATGCTGGTTGCCCAAGGGTAAGTGCCTACAAAATTTCTTTTGTCTGTCCTACTACATTCTAGCTACACTTGGCAAGCAGTTATGTGGTACTCTACATTCAATTATATTGTGGAATCTTTACAGTTTGTAATGGGTATCTTAACTGTTCAGACTATCTGTAATATGATGAATTCTTCTGGGAACTGTTTAAACCAAGGCAGTGTCCTTAATGATTGTTATGGCTCAGAAATGCTATCATAAAACCTAATTTCTTCACTATTCAGATGCTCAATACGTATGTATGCTATACAAGGCCTTCAGAATTTCATATTAAATTCTTTATTGAACACTTTACTCAGAGAGTGCTCATATTCCACGCTTAGGTATCAACTGTCTAATAGGTGAGTAATCTCATCTATTCAATACATCAATAGGTCCCTCATCATTAAACTTTCATTAAAGAAAATGCATTTATTTTCCTTGAACACACAAATTATCATGCTGAACAACTGCTTCTATACAGAACAAAGTATCTTCACCCTAATTCAAAAAGCAAGAAATGCTCCTCAGGCATATCATTATCTTAAAATATGCATGTTATTATCTTTCAGCAATTTTTTGAATAAAAGCTTGGGGTTAATTTCTGATATAGGTGAGCATGATTCCACTTCAAACTTTTTTTAGTAGAATTATCTAACAACAAAACTTTAGCTACATATTATGGCATGGTAAAATTTTAAACCGCATAGATGACCCACTTACAAATATAATTAATTTTGTTTAAAAGCTGACAGTACTGTTTTCACATCATATATTCCCTTTTTTGCCCAGCTTTCAGGGTAATTGTCTAGATGCTTATTACTACAAACCAGAAAAACTGTAATTTAGAATTTTCCAAAGCTGATGACCTAACCTTTGCAGGAAACAAACTGCTGCATGACCTACAAGAGCAATTTCCAAGTAGCAGATCAATGCAACATTACCAACTCTCATTACTCAGCAACAATTGTGACAATATTGGATGGTTTGCTTCAAAAAACCACAACTGCATAAGAATAGACATTGAACAGAGATGGGATTCTGAGGCAACTGAGAAAAATGGACAGACAGACAGACAGAGAGAAAAGGCCTTTCACAAAAAAGCTGAGTGTGGCTGGAAAAAAACCGTATCACAAAGAAAAAGGAAAAGACACACTGAAAGTGGTCACAGTCCTTACAGTGAACAAAATACACAGAAAGTGTGCTGGTACATGAGTTTAGACCATACCTTGGCATTTGCAAATTGATACAGGGCATAGAAATGGAAAACAGCAAGACTGCTATTTGTCCAACCCTTTATTAATATCAATCATTTCCAATTTATTACTCCATTTATTTTCTTTAACACTTCTCCTAAGAGAAGGCTATGAAAGACACATTTGCATGCCACAGAGAATGTTTAAACTTCAGCAAAGATTGGTAAAAGACTATCAAAAAGGTTTAAAATGTATTTTGGCTCTTTTAATATTTGCTTTAAGAAATAAAAGCACTCAAGCACCCAGACTAAGTGCAAAGCAGACAAGAAGGTGTAATAAGGAGCCTACATGAAAGCCCAGGGTGTTTGTCCTTTTTCTGAAAAGAGGCAGTCAGAAAAGCCCGGCAATACCAGCCACAATATAAACTGAACAGAGCCAGCACAGTCAGGCACAAGACCTATTGTCCTACAAGTCACTCCCCACTAGTTCTGCCTCTCTGCAGCATTATTTTTCTGTAGCCATAACAGTTTAAGGACAGAAGAAGGGCATGGTTTGTAGACAGATTTAGCACTGTATCAGGTAGGAGGGTTGTAAAAACTACGCAAGCTTTCAGAAATACAAGTCCTTCTTCAGAACCTTGTATGCCCAAAAGCTGTCTGTCTTTTCCAATTACAGTAGCTAGCTTTAACAAAGAGACAGTATTTCTGTCAACAGATGTCCTGTCTTCTTTGTGCAGTGACAGAAAAACAGAAAAGAGATCTGCAGTACCACTGCAGTTTACAACAGTGTATGTCATTGTACCACTGAGGTTTCTAAAGCCAAAAGGCATCATTGTGGCATCATTCTACCTCAAGATTTTTTAATTATTCACCAGTAACAACTGTTCCAGCTGTGTCTGAAGGCAACATTTGATACAAGGGATCCATACTGTCAAGACTCACATGCTGATTAGATTTTTCTTCCCAAAAATCATAATAAAAATCAGATTTAACATTCAAATTCCAGTTATACTAAAATGAATTGTAAAGAAACAAAGAAAAGTTTTCATGTATTGTTTTTTGTATTCTTACCAGTGACACTACAAACCAAGAAACGCTACTGAAAGGGCTTATTTGTTTGGGGTTTTAAATTTATATCCTAAACAAGCAATAGACTTCTAGAAAAAAATCTGCTCTGCAAGATATATACAACCTCAAAAAGATGGGACAGAATAAAGAAAAGCTTTCTTTCCTTTTAAAACAGGAAAAACCAGTTTTAAGCTCCTTCCCCTCTAAACCAAAACGAAACTAAGAACTGTGCAGACTTCCATAACTAATAAAGTACAAAAACCAACATGTATTGAATATTTTTAAAGGACAGTGTTCCTTGGAAAAGCTGTAACTAATTCAACTGACAGTCCAACTGAGAAACGTTTACAACCCTATCCACGAAAACCTGTGCTAAATGAAATAGGGTGGGTTTTTACAACTAGAGACATATGCTTGGAACACTCAAATAATGACAAACGTATATAAATAATTTCCTTTATGTTTACAGTAAAAAATGTGATATGCAACGTAATATGCTCAATAATGTATTCAGCTTGTTACTTAATTCACTGCATCTAATTTGCATACCCTTGCAATACTTTTTAATGTTTCAGTCCAGCAATTAGTGTACTGAATCTTACTAAATATATCAAAGATGTCTTTTTAGTTAGCGCAGTCAAAAGCAAATGTACACCTGCAAAACATTTTTTTAAACACTAGTAATTTAAGAAACATTAAGTGCCATAAAAATTGGTACCATCTTAATACACTAGACACAACAGAAACCATTAGAAGAAACACCTACAATGGCACCATCCAATCAATTAGATTTGCAGACAACTTACAAATACTTCACTGGAAGGAAAATCCCTATAAGGCTAATTGAAGCCTCCTAAATTAATTTTGGGCTTTTTTTCTAATTATCTCTCACAGAGCCCCCTGAAAATCTCTCCCCAGATAACTCAAGATGGATCAGATGCTGAAAGATATCTGGTATCTCTGTGGCACTATAAAAAAAGTACTCAGCCCGGCATGCTTCAGAGCCTACTGGTCACTCTAGATAAAACCCTGACCCTGCTGAAGTAACCAGATGTTTATTATTTATCCAGAATTTATCACAGAAATAATAAGAGTCATAAGAGGAATGTGTTCAATTCCTTTAAAACAGTTTCCCAGTGCAGCCAAGGAAAGTCAAGTTAGGTCAAAATCAAAGACTTCTAAATTTCACTCTTTAATTTCTGCACAGCATTGCGCTTACCCATGCAGGGGAGGGGACGGTATTTCAGATCAGCACACCTCTGGTCCTTGGCTGCTAAATCACACTTTGTGATACAGTGGCACATCTTCCTAGCCTCTAGCCTTTCTGCCAGATGAAGACCCTGCCAGCCTCTCTCGGTTTCTTATCCCAGAACAAATGAAATGCTCCAAAAGCCAAACTGAACCACGTGCCTCTGCAGTCATTCACATCTGCTCCCACCACTACCTACCCTACACAAAGACACCTCCCATCCCATGGTCAGAGATGAAACGTGCTCCTCCTACAACATGTGCAGTGGAGCAACTCACAGTTGCTGCACAACTCACATCTCCCCTTCCTTCTGCACCAAAGTTGCTTCTGCTTTTGATATGCAACCATTTAAGTCTTCATTTTTTTCCAAAGTGCTAAACCTTATTTACATAAGGCTCAGGACTGCAAACACAATGCTAAAGTTAAAGTTTAAAAAAAATACAATGCTTTTAATTCTCAGTGATTGTTCAACATGATGAGACATTCAAATCCACCACTGTAATATGCATGTCAGTAATTCAGTTCTGGGGATTCCTCATTCTTATTTGTTCTGATAGGCTGCAGGCATGTTATTAGAGTCACAAAAATATACCAAAAGATTTCAGTGAATCTCTTCAGCAGTCATTAAAAGATTGCAAAAATACATCACCTTCTTGAGTCACTTAAAAATAGTCTCACATTCTTGCCAAAAGCACAGCACTGCCACATTACCTCTTCTTCTTGATTTTCACTCTAAAACTGAAATACAATGTACTGCTCTGCCCACAGCATATTGTTAACTACACCCCAAATAGAAAGCATTTAGCTTCTGTATTGTCACTCTTCTGTTCTGTTCATTTCAGCATTTTATACTTAATAATCGAACTCATACTAATGTTGAAGTAGCACCATATGACTGAAAAGCAATAAACTTCACTTGGCACCCTAGCTTTACCCCAGAGAAAAACATAGGTATAAATCACCATTTATAAATCAACTATAATATAGGTATAAATCACCATTTCTGGGAACAAGACAACACAACATGCTTCTAGAACTGAATAGTGAATCAAACAGGCTCTGAAGAATTTTAAGTCATTCACAATCTAAGGGTCCATTCCGTGCAACCAACATGGCTTTAATCAGACACACATACCAGGATGTGCTTGCAAAACCAGCATTTTCCATTATGAACGGTGGTACACAGTAGAGACAACGTTATTGTTGTTGGCTTGCTTTTTAACAGGAGAATAGGAAAACATAACATTTACTTCTTCTAATGCAAATATCAGCAATAAGCACTGCTGTTCAATATTTTCTTTCAAGAATCTTTTGGCAGACAGATTTAGAAGAAAAGGTATTTTTTAAAGAAAAAGCCTCGCTGTCCATTCAACTATATATCTTTAACATTCCTATTCAAATCAGTGAGATCCTCCTACAAAAGGATTAAATTCAGTAAGCCTGGTGAAGAGCATTGTGTAGCACATCATCTTGTAAGGATGAACTTTTGCCTAAAATGACAGTCAAAGAACATGACAGCAGCAAAATCTGATAGCAGTCACAGACTCATCACAGAGAGCCAGTTCCACTAAAGCCATTTCTCTCTTCCTTCAGTAGTATCCCACCATATCAGTTTTGTATTCCAGAGACACAAATTGGCAGTCTCTACTCTGGTCATTGACACAATCCCCTGCTATCAGGAGGATTACTTACAAGAACACAACCCTTTATTAATGACAAGCTTCACCCAAACAACAACAACAACAAAAAGGTTTAAACAGAAAATTTTCATTTCATTAGTCTCTCTCATGCCAATCACTGCTAGCTGAAAGGATACACAAACAGCACAGCTAAATCCACATAGCAATGATGCAGTGACCCAGAAAGAGAATCTAATGGCCAACTGAATAAATAAAGCAAAACTAGCCAAACCCAAAGGTCAGCAGGCACATGAGCATCTTCTCCACTTAACTGAGCACATACTGAAACCTAATCTTGTATTTCCATGTTCTGCAATAAGACTTCACATTCCTGTAAACAGCACTTCCTATATGGTTCCCAAAACATATATTACACAAAAGAAGGAAAACAAGTGCCCAGGTTCACAGCAAAGTTAGATTACAAAATATGGAGAAAATCAAAGTGATTATTGTGTTACACACTTAAAAAATAAAATGCAATTTGTAATTGAAAATTAAACCAACAATTAGCTGTCATTCAACTCAAAATGCTGGATTCAAACATCATTCTTCCCTTTGGGAAAACATGGCTGTAATTTTCTTGAATGAACCTCATACAAATATATACATGAATCTGTCTTTCATCTATACATCTAGAAGTCTGTATGATTTACCATACACCCACACATCTCCATACACAAAAAGCATGTGGAAGCAATTATTTCAGACTAAGTATTTACTGTCTGCTCCCTTTTTTTCCTTAAAAAGAGAATTGTTATTAATGTTACAGAGAAACCAGAACTACCCCCTTCTAAATCTTTGGTGCAGCTTGAGTTGAAAGAGCAACATATACTAGAGTCCACCCAATAAATAGCAAGAGAGACAAGAAAAAACACATTGTATCTTTTGGTTTCATTTCAGTACTTAAAATGCCATTCCACCCACCAACCTAACAGCAAATCTTTGATTTGGACAGATTCTCCTCAAAGAGCACATCCAAACACATCCTAACTAAAAAGCAGAAACAAACGAGGCCCTCCCTGTTGTCCAAGATACTTGATATGCTACTGGGCATCACCTGCACTTTCCATGAAGCATTATACAGAGAAAAAGATGGGTGCCAGGAAGATAATGAAGCACAGCTGAAAGACCAGTTTATAAAAACAGATTTATGCATTTTAGAAAAGACAAATGGAAGAGTTTTTGCATCATTGTACTCAGGACAATGCCTTGCACACTGAAGTTACAGCACCTTACTGCAAGGCACCTCAGCATTTCTCTGAGAAGCCACACTTGGCCTTTTTTCTAACAAAATGAGAATTTTTTCCAGATACAACAGCTATCTCCTGTCACAGGCTGTTCCAGTTTGCAGCTTCTGAAAACCTGGCAGACTTCAACCAAGCTTTTCTCCCATTCTCCTGCCTTTCCATTAGTGTTCCAGGCCAGACTTTACTACTGTGTAAAAGCAGTCAACTATCACAGCTTTAAGCTTCCATTAACATGGCTTTATTGCATTTGCCTGGAAACTGGCAGGTGCTGGGGAATGAAGGAGAAAGTAGGCCAAACCAAAACCAGACACATTTCTAGACAACCTCCCACCATCAGTCTAATATGCTTGAATTTACCAGAAAAACTCCAATTGACCCAAATCACATTCAGGTAAGTCTTGAGCCTCTTTCATACCACTCTGTCACATTTCAAGTAGAAATACTTTAAAGGAAAAAAAAAAAAGAAATACAGCTATCATTTTCTTTAAAGTGTAACACACGTTTTGCTTACCTCACTGTTGTGGCCCCTCAAATTGAAGTTGATTCTCTGAGGGGTGTTCCGGTCCCTCCTGCAATGGCTGGAAGTAAAAGTGACGCCTACAACTCCTCTGCCATTGCCTGTTGCCAACCAGCCTTCCTCATAATACCGCCTCCTGCACACCGGCTTCTCCTTCTCACTTTTGGGGACTCTCCCTTTCCAGGAGAGGCAGAGGATGTTGGAATCGCTGCAAAGAACAGGCCCATGTTCCACTGCTGCATACATGCTTTTTAAATATTTTATTTTTTGACATAAGAAAGTAATATGTCTAGTGCACAAAATTTAAATCAATTTTTTTTTTTATTGGTAAGACTGACCTGGGATAGATCATTGAAAGGGAGGAGGATGGGGTCAGTGTTTATAAATATCCACCAAATGCATAGTGAAAAATTCCTCTATAAAAGATGATGGCAGTCGGCTAAGAAAAAGTAACACTTAAAAAAAAAATTCAGGTTCATTTTTGTTTTGAGTCTGTAGAGTGGGGGTGCACTTATCCTTTGGAGAAACAGCTACTTCATAAGAGGCGCTCAAGAAATGTTTAAGTCATCTTTTTGCTCAACTTGATATAATCTTTATACAGCCTGAGATTCCAGTTTAGCGTAATGCAATTCCAGAGACAAAGAGTTGCAAATGTGTAGGTTTCAAGTAACTTAAGGCTTTAAAATTTCCTCCAGTCAGATTTTCTTCAAAAGTTCAGTTGCAGAAATTTAAACACACGCACATACATATATATGTATATATATGACATTCCTCTTTTCCAAGCTGCCCTCTGGCATGTCTTTTCCATCTGATGTATTTCTGCTGCTAAAGCTGAAAGAGATTGCATAAAGGGAAAAAAAGGCACACAAACCGTGTGAAACAACAGACCCGAACTTGTGCAGGCACTGCTGTGCCAGGCCAGTTGGGAAATCCCTCTTGATACTGAACTGCTTGTTGGACTCAAAAGTTTTTGCAATCCAAAGCCAATCCAATTTTCATTGCAGCACTTTTTTTCCACCAGAGACCCAACACAGCCTGAACTGTTTATCACACTATCTTGCCTGCCTTCCCACTTTTTGCTGCCACACACGAATGAAAAAGAACCCCCTCTTCATTTATAGCAGAATCAAAAATGCTCTAAAGCTTTTAGCTTTCAAAGTAGATAAGTTTGCCTCAGGTGAACCATGAAGTTCTCTCTCCTGTGAAACAGGCTAAAATGTCAAGCTGTTTTTCCTTCACTTTTCCCTTTTTTTCTGCTACAAGGAATCACAGACTTTTCGTTCTACCATAAAAAAACAAATGCCAGAATTAAAGCACATCAAGTAAGCACTCTTTCAAAATCTTCTAAAATTCAAGGAAGGAACAAATATATTCATCTAAAAAAGAAAGAGAAGCAGCATTAAAAATCCGACTTCTTGGATTCACTATTTCTCTAGGTATTTTCCTTGCTTGTTTGATCAGGTCTTTCCTTCTTGATGCTTGTCTACAGCACAGATTCATAGTTCCAGACACAACATTTGCAGCTGTACAAGAAGGAAACATATGAAGTATTCCAATCGTTTTATTTGAATAACATTTATGAGCTCAATTAGCTAGTATTTATACCACACTAAGTGAAAAGAGGAAAAAGGAGAGGGAGAAAGAATATGCAAGTTTGATGACCTGGTTAACTCAAGAAGGATGGCGAGGTTTGCTCAGTTCAACGCCCAGACTTGTCCCATAGTTCCTCAACTTATTTATTTCCAGTCATCGTTACTCAGCAGAAGGTCACGATTTATTAGTCCATTCACAATCTATTGAGCCCAAAGTAAAACATGCCGAAGACCATACATTATTCCTCTGCTAGAACTAAATCAGTTTCCTCTGCCCTCTTGATTCTTCTGTTTCCCTCACAGCTATTGATTTAGATTGTGGAGGTATTTATTAGGCTTTTTCTGCTCAGAGGGTGTTTTTTCTTTCTCTTCTTGCAAAGTTTTTTCACCCGTGAAGACCATGTGGGAAGTTGAACATTACTGGCAGGTGTCTTTCCATGGATTACTGATTCCTGTGCTGCAAAGGTGCTCCATCTGGTTCTCAAATTAATTTTCATCAATTGCAAAGCTCCCAGGAATATGCCAGAGCAAGTCTATGTGATGACAAAAAACATGTGCGTTTTCATGTACATGTAGTGCACACACCAATCTGGTACTCAGAGCTGCATCTGCCTTTTCAGTTTAGGGGTGGTAATCTTGTGACACGCCCGCTACCCAAAACTTGAAATCCCTGGATTCTTCCAACTCTGCAAGGCAAAGCACACACACAAACAAAAAAAGAAAAAAGTGAATAAAATAAGTCACAATACAAGTTAAAGGTACTAGTACTACTGTTACAGTAATCAAAGTATTATGATTAAGGATTTTATTTTGGACTCCTATAAAATATCTTTATTATACATAGATAAAAACATTATTAGGACATACACATTTGATATATCTGCGTTTGATATACACAGAAAGACGAACTACAAAATTCTCTTTTTCACTTCCAAAATTCCCAAAACTTCTCACAATGGACACGTATAGCTAATGAAATATATCTGGGAAGGATACTTAGGGGGAGGAGAGGAAGGGGAAGAGCTTTGTCACAGTCTCTGGGACAAAGGCTTAAAGATTTCACAACTTTGAAGTGAAGATAGGGAAGGGAGGTGTTAGTGACAGAGCAGGCACAGGGTTAGACGCTGAGGCACACAAACAGAACCACAGAATGCCCAACCTGGAAGGGACCTCTGGGCATCACCTGGTCCAACTACTGTGCTCAAGCACGGTCACCTGGAGTCAGTTGCCCAGGACTGTATCCAGGCGGCTTCTGAACATCTCCAAGGATGAAAACCCTGTGAACTCTCTGGGCAACCTGTGCCAGTGCTCAGTCATCCTCACAGTAAAGTGTTTCCTGATGTTTACAGGGAACCATCTGTATTTCAGTTTGTGCTCACTGCCTCTGGTTCTGTCACTAGATGCCACTGTTAAGAGCCTGTCTCTCCCATTTAATTTCCTCCCATCAACTGTACACAACAAAAAGATCTCCTTAAGCTTTTTCTTCTCCAGGCAGAAGTCTCAGTTCTCAGACTTTCCTCACAGAAAAGATGCTCCAAACCATGAAAATACAGTACTGAACTTATCAGCCTCAAAGAGACTGGGAAGATTCCTCCAGGGCTTAAACTACTGCTTCAAAGAAATCTAAGGTACTTCAAAATTAAAGCTTAGAAGTCTGAATCAATACAGATGAATTTAAAAATTATTCAAATCCTGCTTAAATCTCCATTTGAAAAAGGGGAGAAAAATTCCCCAAAGTCAGGTCTATACAGAAGAGTGTAAATAAAGCACAAGAGACCAAGCAAAAGGCCATTTACGATATTCCAGAAGTTGCATCCAAAGTCCACACATATGCACAGTTATTGCATCTACACAGTTTTGTTGTTTGGTTTTGCATTTAAATTCAGAGCTGTATTCATAACAGTTATTAGAGCTGTAAAAAGGGTCTTGTCTTAATTACATAAAGCACTATTCTAACCTCATGTTTCCTGTAATTAACCACTTCTTTCATTCTAGCATGGACGTATTAATTAATTCTTATTTTTTTAAAAGAGAATAGATATGAAAACAAATTTTTAGATATAAAATGGCAAAGTTGCAAAGTAGTTTACAACACACTACACAGTTGGCTGGCTTATCAGAGATTTGGTGAATCATTGCCAGACCTCTTCAGCACTACAACTCACTGAAGTTTTAAAAATAATGACTGCTATTAATTTCTTTCACATCACGGCAAGATGATGATATGACAAAAGCCACCTTTCCAAACTTCTGGTGCTTCTTAATTACAGTCCAAAGAAAGTTCATACACAGGAAAACACAGAAAAAGTTTCAGACTATAATGCTTTGTAGACGAACTTCTGCATTTACCCTATAAGCAAACTTGATCCTCTGAAGGATCGAGGCCATTGTTTCCATGCCCACTGGAATCTTCCCAACAAACATCTGCATTCAAGAGTTGACATTTTATATTAGCAGCATGAGTATTATGATGCAAGCCTTTACTAATCCCACAGAGAAACAAAAAAAAAAAATGTTTACTGAGAAAACAAAGTCTCTGAAATATCCGTTAGAGCAGAGTGACTAAACAGAACTGTTTGAACTGTATAAGAACCGTAAGTTTACAAGTGGATTTTAAAATACAGGTAACTATAGATGCAGTGGCTTTGCATAAAATCTGTATGCAATTTCTGTCCTTATTCACTGTATATAGTATTAAGAAGTTTGAGAAAAGGACTCATCTGCATCTTGTTCAATAGCCTTCTCTCACCTCAGTCCCATTTACCATCACTTTCAAGATTAGACAGACCAAAGGCTTCTCCTCTTAAAAATATCCTAACTGCATTAGAAATGCTGGACAGGGAGAAATGAAAATCTATGACAACTACAAAAGTAATAAAATCAGTCATTATTCAAATGAATTATTCAAATACTTTCTCAGTACAATAAAACCTATGAGAATATTTTACCTTTAAATCACAGAGGAGCGACATTACCCTTATGTTATATTCAGAGACAAGAAAAAAGACTTTTAAGACTGTAGTATCAAAACCTCAAAATATAGACTGAATTAAGATTATATATATTACATAATAACTCTTTCCATTGCCTTCTTCACTTCCATCCACTCTGTATTTCCTAAGAAATAATCAAACTAAGCTATTCAAGTGCTAGTCTTCCCTCTAGAAAATCAGTATTTAGCCGCTCTCCTTCTGCCATCATTACAGCAGTCTCATAATTCCGCTTGTTTTCATATGTTGAAACCAAACTTTTTGTCTTGTTTGTCCCCACCACGGAACACCAGGGTGATGGCTTCCACCTCTGTCGTGAAGTGTGTGCAGTAGTAGAGAACAAAAAGTAAGGTAGAAGAGCTGAGTGTTACCTGCACAATTTTACCACTAGTCCAAAGTCAGTTTGGGCTCACCATATAAAGAGAACTTGGCCTTCCAGATGGAACTAATTCAAAGAAAATTTTTAACTGAAGATTTTTTATAATCAAACTTTATGCACCTTTCCTTTCACAGCAGTGCAAGGACTAATTACAGAAGTACACCACAATCTGATTTTGTTGGTAAATTATTTCTAACATTACTAGGACAAAAAATATCAACAAATTGCCTAGCCTCACTTAAGAGAGAGCTGAAAATATATTTTCTCTGGATTTTTCCTGTAACAAAGGGAGATGCTACTTGAACTCATCCTCTAATACCGTTTTGAGTCTAAGCCCGGTGATGTGAAACATTTAAGTACAGACACCTAATGAGACAAAAAACGTACTAGACCTGTGACACAGGAGAGCAGAATCCACAAGTATTTTATTTCATTTTGTTTTGAAAGCCTAGCTCTTCTCAAATGCAAAACCCAGCAGCAAGTTACATTCCTGCATGACAGAAAATTTAGGTACTAATTTTTAAAAATGAGCTTATAAACAGTAGCTCTCCTATCGTAGTGTCAATTTTTAACTCATCATTTTTTTCTTCTAACTGTTTCCATTAACTCACATAAAGTGTGTTAAGCTACAGCTGGACAACCAGAAAAATATTTGTTTGTTCTCATGCATCTTTCATTGAGGTGTCTCTTTTGTTGACAGAAAGAAGCCAGGCACAGCCAAATGTACCAATACTGCAGCAAACTCTTCAGAATTTTGTTTATTCAAACCCCTACTCTTAAAGGTTCCAGAGCAATGAATGTGAAGGTGAGGATAAAAGGGGACTGGAAAGGGAAGGAAAGCAAAGAAGGAAAATTGAAGTGAGTACACACTACTTCTACATTATTAGCACCAAAAAAACAAAACAAATAAAGACTCACAGCCTGTTTTCAGAAGAGTCTGATTGCCCAAACATCTTAAGGAAAGAAATAGAAGATAAAGAGTCTTTGAAAAGACTTCAGGATTTTTCAGCTTAATCAGATGTCTTTCCTGTCAAACCTGCTTAAGGTCAAAGGAAACTGTAGTTTTCCCTCCCTTTACAATCTCAGAAGGGAAAAATGTACACTAGTGTCCACAAAGATAACAAGGTATTTAAAAGTGCCAGCCACAACTAGTTTGGCACAAGCTGATGGCAGATGATTTCACCAGCTATCAAATGGGGACTGTGGGAACAACCTGCAGGGTTACTGCTAAACACTACACTACACAATTGGCACATCCTGTAATAGAGTTACTCTATTACAGACTGAATACTATAGAGATAGGAGCTGGTAAGATGATATGATAAATTTGTTGTTTATTCAGTCCAACTTATAAATTAACAAAAATTATTAAACCATCCTATCCAAAAAACAGAAAGAAAATTATTTAACAAAACTAACCACATTCCTAAAAAGTCTAAAGGAAAAATTGACTGGCTTGGAGATAAAAGACATTTTTCCATTAAAAATGGGCCAATTTCATAGGGAAAAAACTGTAATTTTGACCTGAGTAGGTACTGGTTTTACTCTGCTTTCACTCACATCTTCTAACTATCTTTACTTTATTTGCCTCCCATTGTGGCATGAGTCACTGAGGTCAACACCTTCCTTGCATATTACAGAGCAATACAAAATTAATTTGGAGGATGTGATTCTAAATATATATCAATAAGCTAACTAGTGGTTGTAAAAATGCTCTCTACCCCAAGAAAAATGAAGGAAGAGTAGAGATGAAAAGGAAGTTAGAAGATACTTGATTTTTGTTGTGGTTGTTCTTAAATGGCTTTCTCTCCATAGTATTTGTTCTTGTGTAACTCTAGAAGCTTTTCCCCTTCTTGGAGACAGCCTAGGCAAGACAGTCATTCATGCTAATCAGAGATGCAGGAAGATCTGCAGCTCCAGCATAGCTGCCCCAAAACCAGACATGTAGCAAAGGTGTAATAATGCCAGGCACTGTGATGTGACACTGACAACTGCCAGCCCATTAATACAGACACTGTGATGTTAGTTATATGTACCTATATATCAAATAAGGTACAAATTAAGCAAATAAAATTGACTGAAAATTTATTTCTTGGCCTATTGAGGGAAGTGAAGTTAGAGGCTGTTCAGCAGACACTCACTATGAATACTGACAAAATTTATTTCAATGCAATACTCTGACAAACTTACTACCATCTCCTCCTCAAATTACACTCTTGGAGAAGTGAAAATAAGAAACAGTAGTAGACGAATGACCCTCCTGGGCTCTCGTAATAATAGAGCAGGCAATACATCTATGTTGCACACATTTCTCAAAGTGCAAGACCTTTTTCATTAGATCTCTTATACAAAAAATAAGAGAAATATTTGTATTATATTTAGAACTGTTATATATATTACACTTTCAATTCTTGATGCTATACCAACAGATTAAATGGGAGCTAAATTCAAAACCAGCTGGAAAGAATACTCAAGGAACAAATTTTAAAGTGTCTTCAGGAAAATATTTTTCAAGAAAAACACCAAGGGCTTTTAGGCAAACTGTTAGAAGCTACGAATTTTGAGTTGCCAAATTTATACACATTCCCCAAAAGGTGAAGGCCTGCAGATGTGAAATATAGCAGGTTGTTAAAAATCCTATATGTGCAGGAAGTGAGGCAAATAGTCATGCTGTTCACAGGGAAAAGAAGTTACAAAAAATAAAAGTACTGCAGAACCAACTCAGTCTCAAATCTATCGGTATTTGAGATACCTGAAACTACCAAAACATGCAAGAGAGAATATCCACTTTTTTGTTGTTGTTGTTGTTGTTGTTTGGTTTTGAAACATTTTCTTTAACAACTATATACTTTTGTTGAGTAAATAATACATCCATTTGTGAAAGAACTGATGCAAGTCCCATTAATCAGTTACTGGTGAAACACACTCATAGGAAATTTCTGAGTCAAACAATGCTAGATCTGTTATGCTTTTATGGTAGGGGAAGCAAACCAGAAAAACAACTGAAGGTTAGACTTCACCATACAAAGTATTCAGCTGTAAGACAAATGATATCTCTGCTCCCACCACCCTAATAACTTCTTTTTTAACCCCTAGCATGGCACACTATGCCACTCACTAAAGCCAGAATGACCATTCAAGGTGCTACGGTCTGAATACCCAAGAAATGATCCAATAAAAGATTTCAGAAATTAAGATTCATATACTGTTTCACAGATTGACCAATATATATCTGGTTTACCAGATTCAGCCACAAACTCCATTTCTCTTGTGACAAACCATATCTCTCTGGCCTCACCTAACACAAAGTATGAGCACTTTTTCAATCATGCAGTTCAAGAAGCTGATCTTGCTGACAACTTACTCTCCAAAAACAGCAACTGAGAGAGCTTTAAGAAGCTTTAAGAGCTTCCCCTACTGAACTCACCATGCACAAAAGGGTTGGGAATTGTGGCAAAAAATTTCAACCAGTTTGAACTGTGCCCAAAGGTTTTTGCTCTTTTTTAAGTTGAATCAATCCCTGATACAGTCCCAGTGCTGTCCCACGTTCAGCTGTACTGGCAAACTGGAAAAGGTACAAAACAAGTGAGAAACAGAAGGGAGGAGTACCAGCAACTAGTATTGCCACCTGAAGGCTATTGATAACAAAGTGTGGGCACAGAATATTTCTGAACTCAGGGTTTTGTCCTTAGAAGAAAGGAAAACAAAGTTTTTCCTCTTGAGGATGAATCTAAGATGCCTTGGATGTCCTGGAGCCAAAGTTACCCATCAGCCATGAAAATATGCCTCATTTTCAAATAAACAGAAGTGAGCTCAAATACTTCAGACAGATGTTGAAAGACCTGTTTCAGAAAATAAAAATGCACAAATAACACATACTAGCCTTTTAAAGAGTTGGGAGATTCATTCCACTGAAAAACACATCCAAAAGCTTTAGAGATTCAAAGAAATGTGAAGTGTGACCAAGAAATTCCTTACACTTATAAATGTCAATCTTCTTTCTCAAGAAAAGGCTGCAATCCTCACAGCACAGAGAACTCCTAGACAATGTATACTTCACCAGGCACTTCCTCAAGAAGTGGCAACAACTGCGTCTCACCAATAACATTCAAAGACCTTCACGGGAGGGAGCCCCAGCTCTCACCATCTCTTTTCCATTGAACTGACTGCAGTGACCTTGCCTGTAATTACAGAGCAATTTCTTTCCCGTAGGAACATCCTGCAGCCTGCAAACATCCCTCGAGTCTGCAGCAGCTCCAGCTAGTTCCTAATTATCTCCAATATCTGCCCACAGGCTCTTTAATACTTTCTTATGAACATACACTGAACTTTCAATATTCTCCTCAAAAATCCCAATGCACCTTTGTATGTGACACATGCACTATCACACTGGAAACAAACAATAACATAAAAAAAAAGGAAGGGGAGACAAAGGGAGAGAACAACAGAAGTCATCAGTTTTTGAAATTCAGAAGAGCCTCATAAACAAGAATTATTTCTGTTAGAGAGCAAGACAAATTTAAGTCAGAAACCTGGTAATTGCTGAGACACAGTGCAAGTGCAGTGTGTTGCAGCAGGGAGGGAGCTCCTGGTGATGCAGAAGCTTTTTTAAGAACATCTTCATCTCCTCCCTTTACCTGTCCTCTTTTGCTTCAAGTTCCATGTTTTTTCCTCATGGTTCTGGAAGGTCATCTCAAGATCTCTGGGTTAAAGGAGGCATATAATTTAATGGAAATAGACTAACTCAAGGAGGGGCTGCATTAGAAGGAGCCTTGACAATCAAGAATCACTGAAGAAGCCTTTGTAAAAGTCAGGAGCTTCAAATGAATGCTTGGAGCAAAGCAAAGACTCCTTTCAGGAGTTGTTTCACCACCAAGACTCAGAGGACACGAGATCAGCAGCACACACATGTGCTGTGTTAGGTGAACAGTGTCTTTTATTTGCTCTGGATTAATATGCCAAGTGTTGACTGGCCACCTGTCCAGGCAGAAGCAAGGAGGTCAGCAAGACATGGGTGTCCACCAGGCACAGCCATATTCTGGTGGGTGAGCTGAAGGCAGGAAAGCAGATCTGCCCCTAGGTGAATTCACAGAACAGTCT
This sequence comes from Drymodes brunneopygia, assembly GCA_013400955.1. Lineage (NCBI taxonomy): Eukaryota > Metazoa > Chordata > Aves > Passeriformes > Petroicidae > Drymodes > Drymodes brunneopygia. Next base: position 979,142 of record VZTZ01036284.1, read on the forward strand.
TGTGTCCAAGTAGTTTTAACTTGTAGATGTCTTCATAATTCTCTCTTCATACTGGCTTAGCTCCTGCTAGCCATATGAAATATGCATATTAAATATCTATAATAAAATAGAAAATTTTATTTTCTATAAGGGGATAAGAAATAACAGTATGCTGTAGTCACTGATAACCCTATCATTCCTCATGCATGGCTGGGACACTACAACTTTTCTATTAAGAAGTCCATGATAGTTAAAAATTGCCAGTTACAGAGGTATTCAGTGGGAGGATGGCTGTCAATGCCTCTGTCTTCTATTTTCTTAAACATGAAAAATAAATGTGTTAAAATGATCACAGACGAAAATGAATGAACAGGAAGAGGTTTTCAAGAACTCTAGAAAAGTATATTCAAGGAGCAACATGAGTTATTTTAAGTAGGAATTCTGAACATTTCATTCAATGCCCTCTGTACAACTACCAGATAGTGGTTGCTTTCAACTCTAATCTCTACAAAATTATGAAAATGCTCTTCCATTGAACAAGTATTCACGTTTCATCAAGAAAGTCAACAAATGTTGTAAATTAGTGGGGTTTTTTTGAGGAAAAGTAATATTCTCATTACTTGGTAGCTAGTGCTATAGTAAGTTTTATTCTGTTGTTTTTATCCCCAGGAAGTTACATAAACGAAGTAATTGTCAAACTACTTGGATCCAATTGTTTCTCTTCCTCAACAAAAAACTCTCAATGCCTCTTTAAATGCATCTTTACCTAACCTATACGCAAAAGCTGGTTTTTTAGTAAAGCTCAGATTCAGAATCTACAAAGCATGAGAATCAAAAGGAAAGATTCATCATCGCAGTTAAATCTGAATATTTCAGATAAACACTCACAGAGAGCTAATGCATTCGCATACAATTAAAGATGAAGTTATGCATGACTAAACAAGAGATAGAATGCTGGTGTGGGTTATTTTTTCCTTTGGATTTTCTTCTTTCCCGTTGCCAAGTTTCACCTTACTGCCTTTCCCAAGGAACACAAGAATCTATACAGGAAGGCAGTAAACTTTTCAAAACAGCCAGAGGAAAGATAGGTTTGGTTGAAGAATATTAGCTTCATACATTTTGTACTTCATTTGGAAACCTGGACTTGGGAAAGTAGTATGATTTCATTTATTAGATGATGTGCTACTTAGCAGACAGCTTTCACTAAAACTGAGAAATATAGGTCAGAGTCCTGCAATCTCACTTTGCTCAAGCACGCTTTGCCTTTTCTAGACAAAAGTAATAACAAGACAAAAGTAATCTGAGGTCATTTCATAACATAATTTTGATGTAAAATTTTATAGTTATCTTAAACAGTTACTTTCTCCTTCTGTGCCTAAGACTACTATATATTTAGACATGCCTGTTTTAGTACAATTTTTTTAGTTAAATAAGTACTTCACAAAGTACCTCCAGAGCTGCATGAAAGCTCAATATTTACTCTGTTAAGAGCTATTTTTGTGAAGAGGTGAAAAAGCAGAACAATCAGAGAAAAGAAACAATATATAATCCACGCCAATCATTCCCTCTGTAAAACTCAACATCTGTACTGAAGGTTCAACATCTGTATTAAAAAAGCCTGCTTGCCAACTATGTAAGGAAAATTCTGCTGCTTTTTCTGGTAAGCAGCTTGGCAAGGTAACATCATAATCTTGCGGTGTCAGTCATCCCCTTGAGCTTACAAAGTCTATTAAAACAAATTACATGAAAACATCTTTTTCAGGATTTCAATTCAGTAGCTTAAGAGGATCAGGATATTCCAGTTCCTTCTTAGATTCAAGGAACGTAAGACAGTATAGTAGTTCAGTGTCTAATGCTGCACTGACACCTTAATACATTCTCCATTAACTGTGTATTATTCACAGACTCCATAATAACAGGTTACTATGAGGAAACTATATGATTTGTTGTTACCTCTATTAGCTAGATTGCAATGAATTCAGCAGTTCAGCATCTGCTTGAAACTGACATTACATTTGGTCTGTAGCAGATGGATGCACACAACAAACATTGGAGAAAAAGGTTAAAATGCAGTATTTCATAAAGTATTTTCATACAATGCTTCTGAAATTAACTTAATGATATTGTAAGAAAATTCTACCCCAATAACTAAAATTATATATTACCTTTCACTTACTCTTCTACTGAATGACAGCATGAAACAAAGATGATGAACATACAGAAATTACAATATCAGAATACAAAAATTCTATTCCTAGCTATTAAAAGAATTAAATACCTAAATTAAATGTGGGAAAATCTAGTTACTCAGTGACTCTAAAACCTCAAATAATACCTGACAGATGCTGATTTCATTGGATTGTCAACCTAACAACTCACAACTTAGCTGCTTGATTAAAATGATGCAAGATGCATAGAAAAAAAAAACAAAAAAAAATCTGTTACACAGATTTATACATTGTAATGTAGAATCCACAGACTACGTTTGCCTGAAATCAGCCTTTTTCTAGAAAGACATAAAACAATATTTACATTACATGTAAATATACTGTCTTGTTTATACCTGTACACTGTCACAGCAGAGTTGTTTTACTGCTGCTGCTATTTCTTGTTACATCTACATTGTAGCATATTTCTCCTGTAAAAGGGGTTGTGTAATGCTGGCCACTGGTCAAAACAGAATGTGGAAAAGTTGCTTGGATTATCTGTAAGGAAAAAAAAATTAATAACCCACTCATTACATTCCTAGGATGAGGAATTCAGTGTATTAATAAAACCACAAAGCCATAAGACAGTGCAAGAAGATGGCATACACCATTCCAAGAATGTTAAATAACCCTAACATAGAAATGAATGGATAAATGTTTCACAGTAAGCTTGCATAAAGCAAACCCCTAAAGGCAATTATCATATAGGAACAAATAATTTTATGAATTAATGCACCTGAGAGATATGTAATATGTCAGTTTTATCTTTATTCCCAACAGGATCAATTCCACAGTAATCCTACCAGAATCTATCACTAAGAATTGGAATAAACAACATTTTACTCATGGATAACCCATAAAACAAATATTCCATTCTTTCCTGTCAATCCCTACTGTAAACAAAGTCCTTAAGCAACTTAACTGTTGCCCTGGTTTTACAGGGCCCCATAAGTTGTAACACTGTAGCTGCAGTTTCCTATGCTTGTTCTGTAAACATGGTCCTTGTTTTTCTTAAGCGGCCAGGATTGTTTTGCACTTATGGAATTGTTTTTCATTCCTTTCCCTGGGGTGGAGAAAGATGATTGACCATGTCTTTGTCCTGTAAACCTTTAGGGGTGTTGACCGCTTTCACCCATCTTTGACTGTCCTTAGAAACATATAAAAATAGGTAAATAAAAAAGGGGGGGACTATTTGGTCGGTCCTGCCCGGTGAAACCACTGCTGCTCTGGGACCCACGTGTTTCTTCTGTTGCCAACCAACCAACACTTAACCACAAAAAATCCCACACAAATGTGACATTTAAGGGGCCTGCTAACAAATGTAAAATTTCTTCCTCCTGTTCTCAGGAGTGATCAAAGCATAGCACTAGATTTAAGAAATCTCGAACACTTTTCTTGTTTTCATCCATGTAGACTGAGATATTCTACCCTCAGTATTCTAAGACAGCTATAAATAATCTGCAAAGCCTATCTGGTCTGTTTAATTATCTTGCATATAATTTTTTATTTCTATTGGATAAGTAGGTATGAGGCAGTATGAACAAGTTTCATAGATGTCCCCCCACCATTAAGAGCAAAATGTCAATAAAATAATATCATTTCCAACCCCTACAATTTTGCATCAGATGCTAATTGCAATTAAATCCTTTCTGAAGTCTTGTAACCAATGTCAGCAAAAAAGGCTGGAAAGTTATGTTATGTTGATTAAAGCTTAAGAAGCTAGAGCTCACATCCAAAAAAACAGTTAAATTGATTTTTCAGTTGACTGAAACCAGTAACACAGCTTTTTATAAATCTAACTCACAAGCTTTATTTTGCACTTGCATGTTTACCAATTTTCATTTCAGATGAAGAAATCCATCTCACAGAAAGCAAGATGAACCATAAAAAGAAGCAAGACACTGCTAGATTCTAACCAGACACACTAGAGCAATGCAGAGCTGCAGGGATCTGATTACAGACTATCTTCTGCCAGGCAGTCAGTCTCCCACTGGGATGGGGAGCACATATGTTGGGATGTTCTACAATAAAAAAGTGTTTCTTATGTAGAGCGTTACAGATGTGGCAGGATTATTCTCTGTCAATGCTTCAACATTTTATCAAAATTTTTAAGCAGAGCATAGCAAAGCATTTGCTGTTAAATAACATTATCTCATGCAATGTGTTCTGTGATTCTTGGATCTGTTGCTCTCCTTGAAAGAGCCAAAAGTCAAACTACAAAGTAACTGCTCTGGGTGGATAGGGAATGTCCTTTATTGCTGCTTCTCAGAACAGTATCCAGAATGGCAAGAGTTCCAGCAGACCAAAAGCAAACCCAAGACCACCTCCTGGAAGGCCACATGCAGGTGCAGAGAAAATCAGGATACACACAGGTCATCTGCTCTGTTCAGCATTTACTGTTTCTCTTGCTCTGAAGCAGAGCTACAAACAACTGACACCTCACCAATTTTCAAATGAAGCTTCTGTAATTGCATTGCTATGCCCTATGGAAACACTTCTGGGTTTCTCACAGCAACCTCCAATGACTCAGAGAGCCCCGCTCTTACCACAAAATTACAAAGAGAGCTTCATCCATCTTCAACAGAAGAGCTGGTAAGGTGACTGGCAGAGTCGCCACTACCACTGGCAATCCAATAGTTTTATGACATCTTGTCTCTTGTGAAATGAAGTTTTATGGCCAAAGTAGTAGTACACTCCATATACAGTAAGGCAGGATTGCTTCTATAAAATCTCTCACGCCCTATGATGCCTTGAATGCACACACTACAGAGTCTTTTTAGCAACCCTGTCAGACAGATAAGTACAATTCCTTCCTAAAGGCCTGCAAGACAGCAAACTGTTCAAAGAAGCCTATGCTGTAAAAAGACTTCTTAATCTCTGCCCCTTCAGTGACCCACTCCAACTTCCCTTCCTAGATCCAGTTGGCCCTCATCCCTGTTTTCACTGCCAGTTGCCTGTCTGACATCTCCTTGGGCAGACTCAGTTTCTTAATACACCACAAGATAAATATTAAAAAAAAGTGATAAATATTCTGTGGCTTTAGGGATTAGGATTAAATCACTGACGGGTCAGATGAGTGTTGGAACTGCAGCTAAAGAACAGACTGAGGTGCAAGAAGACCTTTCAGAAACAGAAAGATGTTAGCTTAGCTCAGCTGCACCATGGAACTTCCCCCATGGGAGAGAGCTGGAGCAACCTGCTTAATACTGAAGGGAAAGATAGCATTCTTTATAAATAAGAAGACAAGAATTTAACATTACTGGCTTCCAGTCTGTGGTACGATCCCATCAGCCCTGAGTGTAGCTCATCTTATGTTTTCCAGTCTATTTCTATCTTGCTTCAAAACATTTCTGTCCATTTCTAGTCTGCATTCAAAAAAAGAACAGATGTTCTCCAAACTGCCATACATGCCCCACTGACACACAATATGCACATACACAAAACTGCAAGTACACAAGGTACTCTGAGTTGTTATAAGACCCAGTCAAGAACGAGACTGACAACAGTCCAAAACCTAATGTCTACCTAATCCCCAACACTGCTGGAGTTAACAAAAAAAATCCCCCACAAAAGCAATATTTTAAAGGATTGCATTTTAGGATTATCTTCCAAACTCACAATGGTATCAAGTTACTTTCAAAGGAATCTAAAATTCCATTTACAGAAATCCAAGGTTTACAAGACTGAGAGAATGTTACTAATAAAACTACACACTAGATGTTTTGGGTTCATATTAATCATGTTTTTCATTGAAAATTAATTTGTTTTTAAATAAAAGGAAGAATTACCTTTAGCTTCGGACCTGAGGTGACTTGCTAGATGCTGCATCACTACATCAGTAGAAACAGCTGATCTCAACATTCAATTTCTTTTTTTTTACATTTTCTAAGAAGAAAACAATCCTTTTCAGTTTCTCCTTGGAAAAAAACCTGACATAAACTATACTGAAATAAAAACAATTTTTCCTCTATGCCTGAAGAAAATCTGTTGCAAGCTGATCTGTCCCTTCAGCAAACTGAAACCAGCTATTTACCCAACAATTTCCCTCATTTTAATGATCTGTGGCATTTTTAAAACTTCAGCAAAAACATTTAAGCAATACATACTCACATTATTTCTTATTAAAGCTATTTTATTTCAATTTCACAACTTTTATGAAAGGCTACATTTACTACAATAGACTAATACAAAAAGTCCTACTTAAAAATAGTATCTTTTTATATCCATTTTAGCCACCCTGTAAATGTTCTCTAACACAGCATAGTAAAAAAAGACTTGGCAATGGTATTGCCATAGGCTCCTCTTCCATTACAGACCTATGTCTGCACTTCCATCACAACACAAAAAGGTCCCAAATCTCAGTTTAAAAGCTAGTAATGAAGATAAACCAAGCTAAACAGCCAAATTCTAAAGTGAATTGTATCAGGTACAGGTACACATGCTCTTCTAACCATTCAGCAGTAGACTCATGATTGCCTCTACCAGGTACAGCAGAAGACATTAAAAGGACAAAACCAGACTTCAGCACATTTTGTCTGCTTTACAGATAAAAAAAATCCCTTTGGATGTATTAGTTTTATTTACTTAAGGCTTCAGGAAAAAATAGTGTCTTCATAATTCCAATCTCAACATCCACAAGATTTCAGATGGATGAATATGGCATGAACAATGCATATATCCAGTCCATAACAGAAGCACTATGCAAAAATTTGTATTTCTACTTCCCCTCACTCAAGGCCACCTGGATATGCACATGACAAGAAAAACTGCAATGGTTATTTGCCAAGCCATGCAGTGTCATGTGGCAGCAGTGAGTCAACCTTTAGAAGCTGGCTCGAGCCTGACCAGTGACTGATCTGCTCCCCTCCAGCTGCGACATCAGGTCACGACAAGCATTATCCCAGACATGCAGCTGATGGCAGAGCTGGAGGGAATCCCTCTAAGAGGAAAGCAAAGACAAAAGGAGCAAGTTTCCTCTGGGGAAAATGGGATTAATTAAGGTGATACTGAAAAGAGGCAGGTGACTCATAAGGTAAAAAGAGCACTGGATTAACATATGGAAGTCATGCAGTTTTATTTTGAAGCCATGATGCTAAAGGTCTTGGCCAAAAGGCCCAAATCAGACTTCAGGCACGGTACCAATTACCTGGACTGAATAAACAGGCCAAGAGACTGTACACGTATATTAGAACATCATCAGCCATCTAGTACAAGGGATCTTTAATTAGTGAAATAGGGATACAAGGTTGGGGGGGGGGAAGGGAAGTGGGAGTATCTGTGTCCTTCAGACTAGTAATAATGTTTGCAAGACACTTTTACATTCAAAAAAAAAAACCAAACTAAAGAAAAGCGAAGTTACTGATGCATTTTTTTACTGGCATGCTAATCAAATACTACATTGTTTGACATGAGAAGTTACATGTTCATACAATCCACTCTGCAAGACAATCCTGTCTCCATAAATTAGACATTAAGTCCACATAGGGGAGATAGGACTGTTTTATTTAAAAAAACAATGTACAATCAGCAAGTAAGCAAAAGAGAGGAAAATGCTGAAGAAAAATTTAGGAGGACAGTGATTCCCTTCATATTACTCTCTTAAAGACTTGACTGATAGAAATATATAATAGGTGTTTGCCTTAAAAAATTACACAGACTGCAAACTCCTGAGAAAAGAGTGTTATCCTCATGCTGGATTACTTCCAGACATATTTTTGGCTACTGCTGCAACCACAAAACAGCTGGGGGAACAGGATAGGACATGCAAAAACACCTCTCTGACAATCAATACATCTGTCTCAACCCAAAACCTGTGTACCTTTGTTTCATTTCCATTTCTGTGTGACACAAACATGCAACAAAAAACTCAGCAGCAGAAAGCAGGAAGCAATCTCTCCAGTTGATCATGGCCTAGGTTCAGCAAATATATCTTTATATTCTCAAGCTATGAACACACTCTGATACCCTGCTGATTGTGGGTATCGCCACAAAGAGTCAGGGTAGTTGATGGAAGAATGTCACGACTATGCTATATACAAGCAATTTCTATGATACAGAGGATCTAACAAGCCACTGACAATAAACAATACTTTTGTAGCTGAGAAAGCAAGCTGCTGTGTGGCAGCATTTTCAGGCTTTCCACTGACATCACGCTAAGAAAAAGGCAATTGTCCCAAGGCAGATTTAGACTTATCACCAGCATGAGAGAATGTCTTGTTTATAATCAGTAAATATTTGCAATGTAGAGTGGGACAAAAAAAAATAAAAATTGAACACAGACTAAACAAGCCTACTTGAGGAAAATCTGTCCACTTTGTTTCTAAATACCAGAAAAATTCTGGAGAAGATACTTCATGTGAATGAGTGCTAGAGCAAATAATTCACAATTTGAAGCATCATGTTTATTAAGCCTTTGATCCTTCAAATAGTAGAGAGTAAGGGACATCACTATGTTGAGTCCGAAAACCTCAACATAACATGGCTTTCAGAGCAGTGCCCATACACCATTTTTGTATAAATACTGTTATGACCAGAGTTCTAGGCCTGAAATTGTCTAAAACAGCGAACAAAAGGTCGCTGGCTCTCAGTTCACAGCAAGCGTGCTGCAAAGTGCACCAGAGAACCTAATGCTGCCAAACAAGCTGTGCACTTCTTTGAGTTTTATTTGGTATTGTATCCAGCATCTCCCTCAACTTTTCCCTCCCTGTTATCACTTTTTCTACAGACAGCTTTGAAATATCCTGCAAGAAAAGCTTGAAAGAGAAGACCTGGGTACTATGGTACAGGCCACCTCACAAACATCACAGTCTAGAGAGCAGAAACCTTAACAGTCTCACTTTGAGCATCTGTGCATGCTATCATCCACATAGCCACAGGAGCCTGTCCTGAAAGAAAAACTCAAAAATGCAGAGGGAAAAAGGAAGGAACATGACAATGCTATCATCTTTTGATGAATTTAAATCCCTGAGAGATCGCTGAATTTACTCAGCTACTCAAAGAAGACAAGTAAACCTGCAAAGAGAAAGAATAAGACCCTCAAAAAATAGAAAAAACAAAGAACAGGTGAACAAGACGTGTTACAAAGAGAAGTGACAAGTAGCTCAAGGTGAGACACACAGGAAGCTTTGCACCATGACTTGAGAAACATAGCAAAGAAAATTATCACAAAATAATGGGATTTTGCTCATTGCATTTTTCATGGCATGTTTCATTTGTTTGGTTGAAATTCTGAATAAACATTTGCACCAAAACATCCGTGAGCCACAGAACAAGGACCTTCTTGACTTTTCTTACTCCTCTCTGTGACCTGAGGAATTTTATATTTGCCTCTTTGCCTGGAGTACAATTCTCTTCTTCGCAAGGTCTCTGCCTATATCCAGACACAAGAAAACAGCAGGGCTTTTAACAGCTGACTATGTGTGAGAGCAAACTTCATACAGGTATCATGAATTTACACCTTACTTCCTCTGAAAAGAACACTAGTTTAATGTAAGCACTCATCTTCACACATAATCCGGAGACAGTGCTGTGTGGAACTTCAGACTACATAACCCTAATGTTTCATTTTAATCTTAACATTGACATTGCTAAATTATATTTTGCATATTGTACTCTACACTGCCCAAAAATAAATCTGGGGCACAATAGCTGAGTTAAGTATTAAAGGAAACTGTAACAGGAATTAAGTCTGTTCTCCAGAAACAATCCTAAACAGGTAGGCTAAGACTTTCCAACAAAAGAGCATCCCTGTTTTATTTGTACTGCTTGAGTAAATACAAACATTGCTAAAGGACTGTGAAAATGAAAACTCCCACAACCTTACATAAATATCTGCAGCCAAAAAGCATCTCTATGAATAAAGCTGAATACTCTACAGATATATTTTCTGTTACACAGGGGAGAATAAAATGCACTAACCTTTTTCCACAGATACGCCCTTACCAATGAATGAGTGATAAAGACTTGTTACTGCTAACTCCCAAAACTCTCAACACACAGTACTCTAAGCAATGCTGTGGACCCTTTTCTGTGATTCACTATCTGCTACAAACATGCAGAGGAATTTTTCCATACAAGTGTGCTTTAGTGGATATGTTCAAATACATGCCCTATGTGGGTACCTCATCCAGCCATGCACTTTTGCCATTATTATTTTGAAGTACTGTAACTTTAGCAGCATTGCTGTGTCTGATGGTTTACAGACATTAAGTGATAAGCCAAGAGTTCACAGTCTCAAGAATCAACAAGAACACCAGGAAATATGGAGTTGCACAACAATTTCATCTGTCCCATTTCAGACCCCTCTCTGCAACCTTTTTAGTTTAAGGTGTACCTAGTCTAGTTAAATTCAGTTGAGTGAACATTTGTCTTAATTCACACTACACCACGTGACTGATGTTTTGAACCTGTTATCCAGTGTCCTAGGAGTGCCCTACTAGTGTCAGTGATTCTAAGAAAAGTAGTGAAATAGCATTATTCCCATATACTGCTAACTCAAAAACAATTTAAGCATCTCAAGGCAATACAGAAGCTTATGGTAGAATTGAAAGAGAAGGACAGGAGCTGCCTCCTAGTCTGCTGCTGTGATCATCAACTAGCGCACAAAAAAAAAATTTAGGTGTTACTTTAGACTGACACAGGTTGGCTTTGGTTTTTTTCTAAATCATCATTTCATCAGAACACCCATTCGCATGAGGTTGCAATTGCTTTTTAGGTGGTTGCACTCACATGGCAGCAGCCTCCTACAACGTACTTCACCTTTCCAACCACAAGACTGACTAGTAAACACCAAACAAGCTGAGGCAGAACCTCAAACACACTAGGAATTACTGGAATACCTGAGGTTATCTAAAGATAAGCACAGTTTCCCTTACAAAAACAATTCTGAAATCTGATCCAGAGGATGTATGCATTTACCTATTATGAAGGACTGGAAAAGATGCCAAAATTCCTTAGGATGTCTCAAATGAAGGTAAAACTCTGAATCTCAAATGAAGTAAAAACTGGGCAGAAACCTTCTCTAAAAACAGATCTTGCTGTGCAGCCAAGTATGCCTGCATGCAATTGTTATTTATTTTTAAATTGAAGTAATTTTCCAGGTAGGTTTTTAGATCAGCTAACAGAATGAGGTGCTTTAAAACTAAACAGAAGAACCCCCAAAATTTCTTTCCTGATCACATTGGTTATAGAGATGTAGAGGAAATGAGGAAGCAAAACCAAAATGCAGTCTCTTGCCTGGCATTCTATAAAATCACAAAATTGTAAATTTCAGTGAAGGCAAAGACAGCAATTATATCACTATCCAGGAAATATGGTCCTAATTCCTAACCAGAAAGACTGGAAGAAACTGTCCTAAACATTGGAAAATAATTTGAAATCAAAAACATAACAAGCAAACAAATGAAAAAACACACAAACAATACACCACACATGCCCCAAGCCCACAGCCCAGTCAAGAGCACAAACTGAATGAACTCTGGTACTCCCTAGTAGGTTTAAACCTGCATCACCTAAAACCTATTCTTATCAAGTGTTACCACCCCACACATGGATGGGTGCACTCAAAAAGGCCATTAGGGACAATCAAAACAGAAACAAAACCGACCAATGTCAGCACTTAAGGACCTTCCATTCAGTCCCTCCACACTAGTCCTGCCAGGGAAGAAGGCAACAACCCAAACCTCTTAAGATACTCCAAGGCAGAAAAGTTATTCCACAGCTTGAGCAAGTGTTAGGTGCAGAAATCCATCAGCAGTCCCCACATCAGCAAAACAAAGCAGAAGTAAATGTAAGTGAAAACAGACAGTTGCACCTCACTGTGGACACTCAGTCATCAGGTGTGATATCTGTCAAAGCTGCTGGAGGCAAATCAGTATGATCCAAAACCCCACAACTTATCTGTCCCATTATATATTCCTTAGCAAAAAATGGACAACTACCAGCAGATCTCCTCCTGAAGGCACTATAAAAACTGCATTATCATTTGACTGTTTTAGGAGAATTTTCATTAAACAAATGCTGGCTATTTCTTGGTCTCCCTGTGCCTCCTTGGATGGCACAATGGACACAAATTCAAACCCAGAGCAGGGAACTAAGTTTTCCTAGTATTTCTGGAGCTTTAACAAGCAATACTATTTTAAAATAGCAAGAGCTTGTTCTGGCACCACAGCACCAGACAATCAAATCACAAATATTTTTTCCCCAAGCCACCAGAAATATTTAAAGCAAACTCCAAAGGGCAAAGGGGAAGACAACTCTCCAACCTTTGGAACATAAACTTCCTATGACAGAGACAAAATACTTTACTGTTGCATCTCATGGAAATAGGAGACTATCTTTTATGAGATCTTGCAGCATTAACGGTCCCTTTTAGCCCAGAACAACCACCATTCAGGTAATCTGCTTTCTGTATCAACAACTGCAAAACCAACCAATACAGTACTGAAAATGAAACCACATTATAAGGATTTTCTATACATCTTCTTCCTCAACTCCCAAGCTACAACATCACTCTCTATTCAGTCATCTCTCATTTAAATGCTTGGAAGAAAGAGCAATTTCCAATTCCTTTATTAATAAAAATACAGACTAGTTTGTGGGGGGTTTCTGTTACTGACTTCTAATTTATAACAACTAAGGAAACAAAGTCCTCTGTAACTCCTTAATAGGATTTAAAAGATACCATGCAAAAGCCACAGCAGCCAGACTCAAAAATCCTTCCTTTAAAAAGGCATCATCAATCCTACCTATAAGAGTCAATATGGTTATTAAATCCTCTTACTGCTTCACTTCACCCCTGTTCCTGTGCCTTCATCATCTCTCTGTCATCCAGGTATTGGTTATTTATTCATCAGATATGGGTATTTTTTGACAGAACAGGTTTCCTAAAAGACACAGTCAGCAATTTGCTACTACAAAGCATGTAATACACAGTTCTTGTGATGCTATGTGGATGAAATGTGACTGTACACCTCATCTTTGCTGTTTTACCTATGTCTTCTCTCCACGTCCATCTCCTCTGTAGAAGAGTAGACCAGCACCCTTCGAATCAGATTTGCAGCATGTAAGCTGAGGTGTTTTTCAGGAGATGCTGCCACTGCATTTACCCAGCATGAGCCCCTGACACTGCTGGAAGGAAGGACTAACACTGTACAGGCACAGTCCTAGCACAAATACTGAGCTCAAATTATACTTTCTTTATATAGTATACTTTCCTCAATCTTATTACAGGTCCAGTGAACAGACTTTCAAATTCAAAAATTCTCTTTGCAACACTGGGAAATAACTTATATTGGATTTAATATGTGTTCCACAGGGTTATTCTACTGGTATAAGGAAGACAGAATGTTTCCTCAGTGAGCTGGCAAAAATCTGGAAGGAATCCACCTCTAAAAGGTCTGTAACTCAGAGAAAGAAGACTTAATCCTATCATTTGTATTTGCTTTTAATGGAACCCTATTGCTGATTCAAAGCATTTGCTGTTGAGAAAAACAGACTAATTCTTGCTCATAGTGCTCTGCTACAGTTCACAGTAAGACTTCGTATAGGTATCTTTAGAAGAATCATGTCCCTTCTCACTGCTCTAATCTTTTTAAAATCTTTTTGATATCTTCATCTCCACTTAGGGAAAACAGCAAATGGTTCCAAACTGCATACCTGTAACATGAGCTGGTTTAATTTTATCCCTTGATCATTCATGCAAGTTAGCAGATTTTCACTGCATAGCTTCTTCCCATGTCATTATAAAATTCAAATGCATTTATTTAAAACTCTCCTAGAATTCAAACACTTTAATTGTTTTTGCCAATTGAATTCATAAACACTGGAAAATGGAAACTGTAGCCCCATTTTCTGATCTGACAAATTAAAAACCATAAATATATATATATATATGTATATATACATATATATATGTATCATAAAGGATCCTTCACTTTAAGCATCAAACATCATAAATATCTGCTAACAAACCCCACCAGACAAGAGAACGAAGCAGAAATCCAAACCAGGGATAAGTCCATGTCAAACTGGAAAAGTCCTCAACAGACTCCAGCACAATTCAAGTCTGGAAATGCAAATTAAACCCATTTGATTTATATAATTTTTTCTTTACAGATTAAGTGAAAGTTCATGTATTGACCGTAGGAAAGAACCATTTCATTTACATACTGCTCTGTTTCCAAAATATTCAGGAATGTCTTAATATTTTTGAATGGCTAACATGACAAATATGGGTAAAATACTAACTGCTCTTCTGCTATGCAACTACAGAAAACTCACACTGAAACCTCAGTCAAAACCTCCTTCAGTCTTATTAACTCAGCAATTACTTTCCACAGGCCAGCTTTTTATGCTCACAATGTTTCTACAGATAGAATTCATATACAGTAGATACTAACACCATAGTCTTTACAAAAAGATACATCATTAAGAGCAAAACTCACTACAAGCATTTCTCAGGTTCCACATCAAGATAAATGCAAAGCATAAATAAACTGGACTTCACTGGAAGTGAAAAGAACTTTCATGAAGAGTTCTTTCTTTGTATTTCTCAGTAAACAGGAGTTTGCATACAAAGCCTGACATTCCATATGTGTTCCACATCAAGCACTCAACTTTATCCAAAGAAGTTTCTTATCAAATTTTACAAATTAAAAATAACAGGGTTTTATATCAAGCAAATTAAAGGCCTGGAAGATTGTAATTCTTACACTGACAACAGACAAACTAAAAATGGACGTGTTAAACGTCATTCTCATGTCACAGGATGCTGAAGATGCTAAAGCTACCAAGGGTTCACAAAAAAGATGGCATAAATTCACCACAACTATTAAAACCCAAATGATTAAATACCATCTCCCCAGAGACCCCTAAACAGCACTCTGCTAGAACCCAGTGACACTTCCCTTCAGACACTCAGCTATTTGCACAGCCTATCGTAGCTGCCCTGGGCATGTGCTATCATTCACTGTTAAAAACAAGATACTACTGTAGAAACACCTCTGGTCTGAGCTGATATGCCATTCATAGGTCCATATTTTTGTGCCTGGCAGAAAGGAAGGTACAATATCTAAAGCTGGTTCAACACCTACACTGTTCAAGTCCCTCATTTCCAAACACTATGTAGGGCACTTGTATGGCAGCCAAGATATTTATATAGTAACAGTTCTTAATATAATTACATGACTCGTGAGAGCTGGGGAAGACACCACAAATATATAACTCTTCCTCCCTCTCCCTTAGCTGAATTCACTCCTCCTTAAAAGTTCTGCTTAACACTTAAAATAGCTTTATGAGTAACGTTTTTTCTATTTTTATACAACAGTAACTATCATCCATACCCTCTATGATCTGCAAGATGGGATTTGTGTCAGTCAATCTACCTTCTGTGTATTTTAATCAGATTTTACACAGGTAGATCTCTAGGGCTGTGTTTCATTTTTTAGTTATTTACAACTGAAAGGATTTCATAGAAGTCATCCCACCATTCCATTAGAATAGAGAGATCTCTTCTTTATAAAGCAGAGACAGCAATAACATTGTTACTAATGCTTGGATGCCCAGAAGACCAGGGTTCTCATTGTATCTAGTACATTGTATCCAAATGAGAATAAAAGTGAGAGTGCTTTCTCCCTTATTTAAGCATTTTGTTAGTTATGGTCTTTCTCCAACTAAAGAGTCTCCTGTGGACAGTGATCCATCACAATCACAGCAGGCAGTCAACCTTTGCTTTTCTCAATAACTTTATCTGCTACTTATCTTCAAAAACACTGCTCTTCTATCATATTCTTGCTATACATGCAGAGGGATTCTTTTCTTGCATATTGTGTCCAACATTTACGACTCCTTTTCATGTCTTTTGTTTGCTTAAGTGGTGCCAGAGACCACTGGTAAAGTATTTGCACTAATTCTCTTTAAATGGCTATATGAATGGATTTGGCCACCTTTGAAATTTGCTGTTCAAACTAGTGAAACAAGAGACATACAAGGATTTTATTTAGAAAACAGTTCAGCTGCTAGATATTTGCTTCAACAAGTATTTCATGAAAAGAGTGTCTTCAAAGAAGAGGAACCTATTCCATGGCATGCACAAAGCAGAGGAAGAACTGATAGGATGGATTGATGTGAGTACTGAGAAATGTCAGATCTTTATATTCTAATGGGAGAGCCAGTCTTCAAGTGAATGTTTTGCAAAGAGTATTTTGCACTAAACAAGGATGTTGGAGGCTAATCACACCCAGGGCACCAGGAAAGCGTGTGACTACCAGCTGGGTCTGTTAGCTCTCAAACTATTCAGAAGACAACAAAGGACCTCCACACTACACAAACAACCCAGCTTTCAAGTGGGAGGTTCTCCAGACCAGCTTTGATATATTATAGCAGAGGAATACAGAGGCCTTTCACAGGTGTGAGCATGAAGTGAAAGCTATTATTGTGGACCACTTAAAAGATCCTAAAGTTTTAAATACTGTAAAATGATATAAACAAAGGCTTTAGTTAAAAATTCCACAATAGAGAAACAATGGGTCTAATAATAAAAACATGGATCAAAACAAGAGTCACAAAAACAACGAGCACAGCAATAGGCAGTTTCTTGAAACTGAACTTCTCAAAACATTTCCTCTTGGACCTTTTTCCAAATAATCTGAAACCTCACAAACCTAAGTGAAATCTAGATGCAAGTCAGCCAACAAGAAGGCGTTGTTTCTACAGGGAGCCAAGTGAAATCACTGACTACACCTGTCTCAACTTCTGACAAACATTTCATTACAGTAGCTAAACCTTCGTTCCCTTTAATAAAAGGTTTACAACTTATACCTAAGTTATACAAGCTTATATTTTTTGATAGCATTATGCTGTCTAGGAATACAGTTCCTAAATTATTTACCATATAGTACACTATACAGTTTCCAAATTATAATCCTTCCATTATCAAATCTATCATACACTGCCTAACTTGTATTTTATCCCTAAATGACAATGATTTAATATATTATCTTGAATTTAAAAAAAGAAAACAACTTTTTGTTCTATTTTGCCAACTATCAACTCAGCATAAGACCTCAAGTCCTAAGTAGCTGTGAAAATGCACGAATAATATAATTAGTAATAATCAACTGCACACCCCAACTGATATAGTTGGAAAGCAACTTAAAGATGTGTACTTCACACCCCTAGCATAAGAAGTTGTTCTGCTACCAGATGCATTACAAAAATGAGACACTGATGGTGACTCAAAAAAATAAAAATATTCTGCATCATTTCTACCAGCTCCACCATAGCAGAGATGAAGGAAAACAAACAAGATATGAGGATGCTGGCCATGTAACTCGCTCATTCACACAGGCTTTTTTTTATCCTGATCGATATCAGAGACATACGGACAAACTCTGTGAGCAGTCAAGCTCCCTGATAAGTGAACTAGAGATGTGCACCATTAGTACCTGGATCACCTTAACAGGAACTGTCCTGACTCGTTTTCTAACTCATCAATGAATTTAGTTTAGCCTTCAGCAAGGTTTCTGCTGACACTAGGAAGAGAGGTCTGTTCTCCATAAAGCACAGGCTTCGCTTCCAACACTGGTGTGAAAGGTATGGTATGAAATTACCTCAGTCATCATTAAGCGAAATAAAAATGCTACAACAGAAACAGAAAGGTGAGTTTCCTGGGGTTTTATTGTAAAAAAAAAAAGAATTAAATCAAAAAGTCTGATTTTATTATTAGACCTTCTTATAGAGCTTCTTATAGCGATCACAGGCAGACAATGATCTCTTTATGAGCACTAGATAACATGATAATAATTACCCTAAGATAAGAAGAGAATAATTACACTAAATTCTTTTGCAAGGTGCTTTGAGACCCACTAATGAAAAGCAATGCTAAAAGCTGTGTATTGTATTATAAGCATGCTTAATAATTACATAAAACAAGTACAACTTTTTCTAGAGGCTAGCTGTAAACAAAACTGATTTTATTTGAAAGTTCAGCTGAATCAATCAATTTTTTGTGATAAAAATGAATCAGCTGCGCTACAACAGCTTTCTTGGTGCAAGCTTACAATAGAACCATTTAAAGCCATTAATTGCCTTACTGAAGGAAATATATTGAACATTTTACACTGTCCGTCATGGGCTTGGTGTAGTTCAACATGAGCAGGGTTTTCATAGAATAATGAAATGTGTTAAGAGTTTACAATAAACATCTGTTGACTAGGTGAGAAATCCAGCCTGTTGTCAGAAGCAGTGATGCAATGTACAAAAAAATAATTGTCTTTCTATGAAAATCATTCATAACAGTTATAGTTGTCAGTTTTCTAAGCTATTTTTAATCTTATAAATAGCTATCTATATATACTATCAACCCACTACCTCCTTTCAGCCCCCAAGAAACTGCTAATGACCTTCTTACAAAATTCCATTGGGGCGTGGGGGAATATGCAGCTTTTTGAAATAGCTCTACTTTGCCTGACATTCACATTGCCTGTGAAAAACGAGGCCCACTCGTGCAAGTGTTCCTTATAAGAGCAATCAGGTTAGGAACTACTGGCATGAAGCTATTTCTTGAATTAGAATTACAGGATCAAGTCGATAGCTAGCATCCCCAGGGATCACCACGATTTTGCTATATTGGAAAGATCTGTGATGATATCCTCAAAATAATTTTACCAGAAATCTTGATGCAATGAGACAACGATCTAAGTCTTTAAGCTTAAGTATAAACAGCTAAACGTTAGTGGCTCATATGATCATCTCCAAAGCTGTCAATATTGTATTAAGGTAAAACACTTGCTATATTGACACAGCTCTTACTATACTTCATTATATTAAACAGATATTTGAAGACTTAAATTTTGCAAATGATTTGTAAAAACAAACATTAAGAAACAAATTTATTTACAGCTTTCATAGGTGTAGAAAACAACCTCTGCAAATACCCCTTACCTATTCAAAACACAGGATGTTGCTCATGAATCAGTAATCCTTGGACAGGCAAATTTAATCCTGGCAAAATGAAAACTACCTATGACAATAATATGAGTGCAGTTATATTTTTTTTAAGATAAAAATCTTCTATTAAGAGCCCTTTGTTTCTTGTTTGAAATATATATAAGCCACGGGCCAAAAAGGACTCTTAAATACAAAAACATCACATTTGACTCAGGCAATCCCTTAACCTCAAATTGCTGGAGGCCTGGCTGGTTTCCCAAAGAATCACAGCACGTTCACCCTGTTGTTATGGTGTTTCCTAAGCATCTGCTATGTGCCACTTGCAGAAACGGGAATCCAAACAAGACAGACCTTTGATCTCATCCCACACAGCTGGTTTTAATTGCCTGTTCTAATGCCTCAGCCAAATTTAAGCACTGAGTTGGTAAACGATTCCTGCACTTTTTCGGGAACCTTTATGAAGCCGAGGTGCTGGAACACGTTCGCACACAGACGCTTACTAAAAGGCACGATGAGAAGACACAACACAAAGAATGCGAAGGAGTTGCGCTCCTTCGGCGGATCTCTGCACATCGCGGGGCACGGCTCCGAATCAGCCCCCGGCCACCCCCCACCCCGCTAAGGCGGGGGCACGGCGGGAATGTAGCGGGAGGGCGAAAAAAACACAAGAAAAAGACAAAAATATTTACAAATGGCAGCGCTACGGGCGGTGCACGGAGAGTCACAGGTGATGCCGGAGCCAGCGCTTCCCTCCCTGCCGCCGCCCGGGGCTCCCGGACCCCTCGGCCGCTCCCGGACCGCCGGGGGAAGGCGAGCACCACCCCGGCCGCACGGCCCGGAGCCGCAGGT
>VZTZ01036284.1:999226-1015588 GCA_013400955.1 Drymodes brunneopygia
CGGCTGGGCCCGGCTCCCCCGCCACGTGACCCCGCCACGTGACCGCCGCCCTGCCCCGGCCCGGCTCCGCCCCCGCCGCCGGCCGGGATGGGCCGGGATGGATCGGGATGGGCCCGCTGTTTGGTTGGGCTGCTGCACAAACCCGTCCGGGCACGGCCGCAGACACGGCGGGAACACCGCAGCGCGGCCTGGGAACAGCTCGCGTGTCGGGGGAACAGCTCACAGCACGTCCCTGTGCCCCCCCGGCACAGCCCCTCACCGCCCTGACCGCCCGCCGGAGCAGGAATAACAATAGCGGGCGTGATTTGACAACAAAGCGCTGAGAGCTTACCCGCCTGCCTCTAGGGCTGAGAATGAAAGAAAGTAAGTTGGTGCCAATATCTGGGGCATCAAGCCCCATCGTGCACTTCACACACCTCCCTGCAAGAATCATAAGCTCTCTATTCCTGCATTTTTGACTCACACCAAACGCCACAGCGAGCGAAAATTAACTGTGCTGATCACTGTGCCATGCTAAGTGTAACCTTTGCTCCCAGAAAATAATGCTCACAGTAACGGGTCAAGGGGGTGTCTTGTGGGAGAGACTGCCTTTATCCTTCAAACTTGCAAATTAAGGATAAAATCCAGGTATATCAACACTACGAGACCTGGGGGAACCTCAGTAAAAGCAAATTCTGATGCTGTATTCTGGTATCACATTCAGTGCACATTCACTTTCTTCAGAAAGGAGCAACAAAATGCCTGAACATAAAAGGTGTAAAGCCCTCAGCAGTCTTAGGAAACCACGAACAAACTAATTATCAGCTCTAGAAAAACCATCGCACAAATAGCACATGGGGAGCAGGAAGCGAAAAGGCCCTATCCCCTGCTGGCTTTAGTAATCAAAACTTACAGACCACTTCAGAAACTAAAAAGGTAAATATTTTTCACACTGCTACCCAAAGCTTCATAAGGGTTTTATCTTACAACCTATAGCAAGAAGGGGCCAAAGTTTGTGCCAGAGGACCAGCTACATGTGCAAAAATCTGGAAGACTGAAGCGTGAGATAATGTGTTAAGAGTTGGGTATACATTTTGTCTGTTAATATAATTCTCATTTAGGGAAAAAAAGGTGCTTTTCAGTGAAGATTTTTAGTTACACTACACAGCTAAACCTTGGGACATCTCTTAACAGATCCTATAGCTAAAGTGCAATAAAAAGCTGTCACGCTCCATTCCTGGGTGCCTTACCGAGTTGTTATCAACTGGTGAGCTGTGAAGACCAGGTTCTTCCCTGAATTGCCCATTGGGTATCTTTACAAGACAACCATCACCACCACTGGTAGGCTTATATTTCATGTATTTCAGTCGAAAATTTTGAGGAGCCAGAACAGTTAAAACCACTGTTCACTCAATTCTTGTGTCTGACTTCAGCTATCTGTGTCTTAGCTCAATTCCTAGTTTACTGGCCATCATAAGAATTTAACTTAGGTAGTAAAACAAAAAAACATCAGAGAGAGGCTTGCAAAACACCACTGCAGCTTGAATTGCGTTTGTAAGGCTGTCCTCTTCACCCCAGCACATTAATCATGGTGCAACAGTGTTGCATACTAGTTCCTTCTCTGAGCTGCATTGGAAGTGGTGGCTGGGTTCATAATCACAAGGGAAATCTATGTTTGGTGGTTGTTCACCAGTCTCTACACACTCTGACCATGACTGACACCTTGCAGGAGTCCCACCCATTCTGCACCCTATTGTGTGTTGAGGATTGAAGGAACATACCTGGGAAGATGTTTGCTCCATCTCACTCTAGCAACATAACACATTTGTTTTCCAAGAATGAATTTACACAGATGCACAAGAGGCCCAGGAACTAGAACCAGGTACTTCAGGTGTTTAAACCTTGCAACAGAGGAACAATTCCCCACCTTTTTCATCTGCATGTGTGAATTAACAAGATCTTATTCCATGCCAGGGATGGACTATAGCATTCCTCCATGTGCAGAAGGGAAGCTGCAGCAATCTCACATGAAGTCCATAATCTGCGTGAGTGGCATCCAGGAGTATCCTTACAGATAAGACAAGGCCTCATCTTCCAAAGTTAAAATACACGTTAAAATCTCCACTATTTATGGCAATAGAACATGGTCTTGTGACTTGCCTATGGGACACTGTTGCTCTACAAATGCAAAGGCGGATTATACTTAGGAAGATACCTCTACTGTATTGCATCAGGGTTGTGAAACTACTTTGTACTTTTTGAACCATTTTTTTTACTGTGATTAAAGGAACTTCTCTGGGATAATGAAGCATTTTAAAGCATACTTAATTCACACTTCACAATATTTTTTAAAGATATATACAAAACATATAAAACCCAAAGGAAATAGCCAACCTTTTCCTTCACTAGCCCACTCATCCCTTCCTCCAGTCTACTAAGTCTGACCTAAAGTACCAGTTCATTAGATTATGGTACTACCAGTATAAACATTTCAATAGTCCAACTGCAACATTTAATGCAACTTCAGCACTACAAATTAATAGAAACATGAACTTAAAATTATGTTATCAAAATCATCTCCTGCACCATTGTTAATTTTATTACAATGCCTAAAAACCCCACTTCTTTGTTTCATTTGGTTTTTTGTTTGTTTATATGCTTTGGTTCTGCTCAGTTCTTGGTATTACTGACCTAAAGAAAAGCTTAGTTACTTAGCCAACTTGACTGGATAATGAAGATCAGTCAAGTAACTGTACAGAAGAGCTTGTACATTAGTTTTTGTTATTGGAATATTGTGAATTGAAGGTCAAAGGAAAATAGGCCTATTTTCTCAGAAGGAGCTCAACTCTGTTTCAATCATGACCAGGCCTATGCTTGTCCATTTTACCCAGCTGTGGGAGTAAGCAGCTACTTTAATCTGTCCATTTCTACAATCCATTAATCCCATATTCACAACCCTCTAAGGAACCAAAGGCCGGCCTCTTTTTCAGAAAGACTTCCTTGTAATATCTCCTTTATTTTTAAAGGCAGACACCATTAAAAAAACTAGTAATGACCCTTCGTGAAGGCAGATGATAAATCCCATTTGTCTACAAGTAACTATGCAACTTTTTTGAATGTCTTTTTGTTTTTAATTTCAAAAACCATGAGAAAACAATCTTCAACTTACCTTCCTTGTTCTGCCCAATAGCACATCTCAGATATTTCTCTTGTCAGGCAAAATATTTGTACTCTCTTACATTCAATGTTTTTTATTGCAGACACTTTCTTCCTATTTCCTTTCAGTTTTCATTATTTCTTCACCTTTCACAAGCTCACTCTGTTCATGCTCACTTATATAACGTGGGTATGTTGGGACAGAAAACAAAGCACAGGACTTGGTTGCCTTCCAAATCCAAGCAACATTAGCACTGCAAAGAACTGTGATTTCCATGGGCATTGTGTTCCCAGAACTGGAGAGCCAGTAGTTCTCTATATACTCATTAAATGAAAAGCCACAAGTGGTTGTTTATTTAACAATACAAACACTTCCTAGAAGTGTTTCATATGATCCATGTGAAAGGGAAAGAACACCTGAAAAATCAAATGTAACCATTATTGTTAAGGTCCTTTTGAAACCCTTAGTTTAACATGGAGGTTTTTTGTTTGTTGGTTTGGGGTTTGGTTTTTTGGTTTGCTCGGGTTTTTTTAAGTATCATTTGGGATGTAGCTCTTCATAACTAATCCCATCCTAAAGACAGCTTCATTTAAGATGCAGATCTGCTAAATCCAGATAACTATGGAATAACAAAAATCAGTTACCAAGGGGAAAATGGCATATTTCTACACAAATAACAACAAAAAATGCTTGCATCTTTCATGTGTAATCATTAGCAGATAATCAATAATATGTTTAATGTTCGCATGTGATTAAATCCACACAAGCCTGACTGTTATAAAAACTTAGCAATACCTTTAAGTTCAACAAGCTCAATTCAACTACATATACTATAAGAGACCTAAAACTAAAATTAAGGTATGTCTTTATTTCACTCCAGTTTTTCAGTCTTCTGGAAATAAACAGAAGTAGAGAATTACCAAAATGTCCTAAAATAAAGGAAATAGAAACATTTCCTTTATAGGTTGTAAAAAAAAATAAAAAAGAGAGACATGGAATTCACGTTGCAGAATACCACCTCACAGGACCTAAACTAGAATAGGTACTGAAGTGTCTTGTGTTACAATGCAAAAGCTGCTTTTGTAGATGCCTCCATTATTCTACTTTCCTCCTTCACCTCTACCTGGATTTACAGCATGAATGACTGTCCCATTTTTAATGCATTAGAGAGTTTCATTTGCAAACTTGCTCACTTTTTTCACATGCAAATCTATTCACTCCTTCCACATGTAAACTTAACTCATTTTTGTTAGCTTTATATGCTCAGCTGATTCCAAAAGGCATTTCCTTTTGATGTACCTCACCTTGAATTTTCCTCCACCACAGAGGAACACATCAGAGAAAGAGAAACAAGCCAGCTTGCCTGGGCAGATTCCCCAACAGAGCAAGGATTTCCTCTGTAGCTGAGGGAATAGCCAGGCCCAGTGAGGAATGACCAAACCCTCCAGTTGCCTGGCTGTTCACTCCAGCTTCCCCCTGCCTCATTTGTGTTGTGGAAGCAGCTCCAAACTTCCATATATATTTTCCCCCCCTTCAAGACCTGAACAGGGAAAGCAAGACCTGCAGACTCTTGGAGAGAGGAGTCCACACTAGAGCAGGATTCCTGGTAGGATTTGCAGCTCCATGGGGGGCCTAGACTGGAGCAGCCTGTGCCTGAAGGACTGTGCCACATCGAAGAGTGACCCACATTGCAGCAGTTTGGGGAGGACTGTGGGATGGACTCACATTGGAGAATTTCATGGAGAACTGTCTCCCGTGGGAGGGACCCCACACTGGAGAACGGGAAGGACTCCTCTTCCTGAGCAGTGGGAGAAACATATTGTGATGAACTCACCAGAACCCCCGTTCTCTGTCTCCCCCTGCCACTGAGGGGGAGGAGGTGGAGCTGGGAAGGAGGGAGGGGTTGGGGGAAGGTGTTTATAAGGTGTTATTTTACTTCTCATTATCCTGCTCTGATTTTGTTAGTAATAAATCCAATTAATATTTCTAATTCGAGTCTGTTTTGCCCATGACAGTATTTGGTGAGTGATCTCTCTGTCCTTATCTCAAACCATGAACTCTTTTCTCTTCCATGTCCAGTTGTGGAGGGGTGTGATAGAATGGCTTTGGTGAGTGCCTGGCATCCAGCCAGGGTCAAACCACTACAGTGCTACACGAGGGAAATATATTCATATGTGAGTTGTTAGGGGTTTTTTAAACTTTACCTAGTATTTCAAATTATGCCACATAAGATGATAACTGAAGATTAGTACAGTTGGCAAGGCATCAGAACTAGTTAAGTGTGGCAGTGGATGGCGCTCCAAAGAGAACAGACTGAGGAGATACAATAAATGGAGTCCCTGGAAAATTAGTCACGATACTGACCTTTTAGATATTTTTTAGGTGACTTTAGAACAAAACCATGAGTGTGCTAATAAAATTAGCTGATGACAGAAACTTGAGGATCAACAATACAGCCGAGACTCAAAATAGATATGTCACTCAAAAAACAATGGATGACCCCCAGAAGCAGACCACTAAAAAGAACAGGATTAAATATGATAGTACAAAGTCATGAACTGGAGGACGTGAAAATTTTAAACTGAAGGCATCAAGTGAAAAGACAGGAGGAAAAAAATCTGCATCAGTCAGTCAGCAAGAGAATACCTGTAAGGTATTTGATGACATCATGAAAGAAGCTAATACTCCCAGAATTTCAAAGAGAGTTCTGGAATATGAAAAATACTGCGCTGATCCATACAGTAGTGATCAATTACATTGAAGAATGGTAAATTAAACTTGAAATGGGTACTAAGGAGGGCTAGGAGAAATAGACATGACTATCTGTGTGTTTATTAAATAGAGTAATTTTGCCTATTTCATTTACTATATCGGTTAGGCTCCCTTTTTATGCACTTCACAAGAAGACACACAAGAAGTCTTTTAGCATTATGAAACCCTAGTTCAAAGTCAGCCCTTTGAATATGTCTACAAAAAAGATCAATTAATATGACTTTCTCAGCAAAGAGCACATTAGAATATTAAAACAAATAGCAGCTGGTGGAAATACTTCCAAGGTCCCTAGGCTTTTCAGACAAGTGCCTTAATGGCTGGGATATAAATTTATATTTTTTTCAGCTTAAATCTAGAGAGACCCATACCATATATAGTTTCTTCAAAACCTTTCATTTCCAAGTGTGGTCTCAGGAGCAGTTTAAGTAAAAGGACAGCACAGCTAGGCTTAAACAGTTCTTTTCTCTTTTTTACCCCAAAATTCAATGGAGATAATATTCAAGTACAAAAATAGAGAATTCTTTAAAAATGTGAAATAATAAGAGAAAAGCCACTAAAATATTCAAGGTCTTAAGCCCAGTTTAGCAGCACAGTCCCAAATTAGTATACTCTGTACTATCACCCTCCATATTAGAAGATATGATAAATACAGAGAGTGTTGCAAAATCAAATGTTAATTATAAAAAAAAAAACAACAACAACTAAACCAAACCCAGCATAATTACAGCATAATGCCTGCGTTATTGTGGGTAGTTCTATAAAGGAACATGACCAAATATTTAAGTCCATTTATTCCACTGGAAAAAAACACATTTCAGCCTAGATTTAAGAGTAGAAAAATACACTGCATGAATATGATGACTCTTTGCATTTTTAATGGTTTTAGCAAAATATAATACAATGATAGAAAGTAGCTCTGTGTCCAAACAAAATGATTTGAGAAACACCCCTTACTTTCATGAACACCTGATTAGGGATTTCACTGATCCTTTTAATCCTAGTGTTAGAAGGGCATAAAAATAAATTCCAGATGCGAAAGGGCTGTTTATCCTTATTAGCACTCCAATTTTCTATGTTTGTTCCCCCTTAATTCCCCCACCTTACAGTAATGCCACTCAATGTAAGGACTGCAAAGTCTCTTTCCTCCCTAAATTTTAAGAAATACTGTTGGGCAAGGAAAGGTCCCTTTCTTCCACAGAGTAAGCATACTGTAGAATCACAGAACCATTAAGGTTGGAAAAGACCTCTAAGATCACCAAGTCCAACTGTTAATGCAGCAGTGCCATAGTAACCATTAGACTATATCCCCAGGTGCCACACCCCCATGCCATTTGAACACTTCCAGGGCTGGTGATTCCACCACTTCCCTCGGCAACCTGTTCCAATGCCAAACCAACCTTTCGGTGATGAAATTTTTCCTAATATCCAACCTAAACCTCCCCTGGCAAAACTGGAGGCCATTTTCTCATGTTACTTGGGAGAAGAGACCAACCCCGACCCCACCACACCTTCCTTTCAGGTTATTGTAGAGAGTGGTAAGGTCTCCCCTGAGCCTCCTTTTCTCCAGGCTGAACACCCCCAGCTCCCTCAGCTGCTCCTCATAGGACTTGTGCTCCAGCCTTTCACCAGCTCTGTTACCCTTCTTTGGACTCACTCCTGTGCTTCAATATCTTTGTTGTAGTGACAGGCCCAGAACAGATCACAGGATTCAAGTTGCAGCCTCACCAGTGCTGAGTACAGGGAGACCATCCCTGCCCTGCTCCTGCTGGCCACACTATTGCTGATCCAGGCCAGGATGCCATTGGCCTTCATTGGGCACAGCTGGCTCCTGTTCAGCTGCTGTTAACCCCCAGGTCCTTTCCTGCCAGGTCACTTTCCAACCACTCTTCTCCAGGCCTGTAGCACTGCCTGGGGCTGCTGTGACCCAAGTGCAGGACCTGGCACTTGGCCTTATTGAACCCAAAACCATTGGCCTTGGCCCATCGATCCATCTTGTCCAGATCCCTTTGCTGAGCCTTCCTACCCTCCAGCAGATCAACACTCCTGCCCAACTTGGTGTCACCTGCAAACTGTGAAGGTGCCCTGAATCCCCGTGTTCAGACCATTGATAAAGTTGTTAAACAGGACTGGCCCCTGTACTCAGCCCACAGGAACACCACAAGTGACGGGTCACCAGCTGGATGCAGCACTATTCACCACCTCTCCCTGGGCCCTGCCATCCAGCCAGGTTTTAACCCAGTGAACAGTGCACCAGGCCAAGGCATGAGCAGCCAGTTTCTCCAGGAGGATGCAGTGGGAAATGGTATCAAAGATTTTAGTAAAGTCCAGGTAGACTATATTCGCAGTCTTTTCTATTTGTTTTTATGAATTGTGTTGGTTATGGTATTCATGTAACTTCAATGACAATGAAAAAATGCATTACATGAAAGCTTCCTTCACTCTTTCAAATATAGAGGTATAGTGGGTTGCTTCTCATAGCTATCAAGTCAAACAATAGAAGTTTTTTATAGGACCTTCACAGTTCCTTTTGTTTTATAGCACATTAAAAAATGAGCTAGAATAACTGCACATTGAAAAGACAGTCTCAATTTGGTCTAGTTTTTCATACTTGCAGCAAACCACTTTAGGAACCACCTTCTGAAACACATCCACCCTCAGAATTTTTCCTTCCCACTCCCTACAGCTCCTCTGGCTCCTGCTGTCACACAGCAGGCTAAACAGGCAGAAATAGCTTTAAAAAACCCTACACAAAGCCAAAAGGGGAAACATTTACTGATTCCAAGACTTCAGGTTCCCTAGTCCTCCTGACAGATTTGGTCATATGCTTAGCTTTGCCCACTCCTCATCCATACTCTGGGGCTCCTCTCAAATGCTATTTGCAGCTCCCTCTGCCCTAAAGGCAACCTGGCCAACACTAAAAGCTGTCACAGTCCTTTATCACACTGGCCTTGATGTGGTTGTGCTTAACAATATTGATTTCAAATATTCATTAAGAAACCAGGCTTCTTTTTTCTTCAGTTTAATACTGATTTTATAACTTTCCTAAAATTAAAAGATAAAATTAGTCTCCGTTTAGACTAAAAGTAAAATCAAATACAGGAGCATGCTTCATTCTATAGTTGAAGAGAAATTTTTCTTTCACATCTTAATTTCCATCTGGTTGATGACAGAGAAGGTCATCATTACACCAGGGTTACTCACTGCTGCTGAATCTCTAGTTTCTGGAATACCTGTATATCTAATGATATACATAAGACACACAGGCAAAACACGTCTTACACACAATAAAATTGCCAGTGTAGAGGAATGAAGAGATTGAGAGGAAGTAAAACTACATTATCATTCCACATAGAAAAGTGGTCCCATTCAGGACAGAGCGAAGTAGAATAGTAGGTGTAATGTTAAGAAAACTTGCTCTCTCAGTCCTTGTGATATGTTGGCTCTGATGATAAACACAGAACTTTTGGTAAAGCAATTAAGATCTAGTTAATTGCAAGTACATTTTTTGATCCTTATGCTCCTTCTGATCTTGTTCAATTTCAGAATTAACAGGAAATAACAGTTACAAGCCTAAAATACTCTTCCCCTCTCTCCTGCCTTTTTTCTCTTTTGCCTTCCCATCTCACCCCTCTAGCTTTGGTACATCAGGAGCTCAAAACACGAAATGGTGAGATCATTTGCTTGGTGTGTCTCTACTGACAGTGTATGAGCCATGCCAACACTGCAGAAACATGAAGTACTATCTTATATGCAAGGGAGATCTTCACAGCTGCAAGTGTACCCATCTCTCTGCACATCCTGCAGCTTTACATCCCAGATTTACAGCGGGGTCCATCTTTCCTGTAATAGAAAACTGAACAGCTGTACAGCTCTGACAGCCAGCTCCTTCAATCTGTAGTCATCCAAAAATTTTGCTTGCTTTCTTTCCTGAGGGGCTAGTTATGTGGCTAATCAATTACCTGTCAATTTTGGTGTTGGATGGGTTTTCTTTGGTGTGTTCAAACACATTCCTGCATGGGTATTATGAGTCTTAAGACTTCTTCCAGGAACCTTACACTTCTTGTTACTAACACCTAGAATTGCCCAAGCACAAAAAGCTAAAAGCTAACAATACTACTCTAAAATTTTCACTTTAAAATTTTTTTCACTGTGCAGCAATTTTATAGTCTGTTTCTAGTCCTTATCTTCTTTTTAGTGCTAAGCAATCAGAAGTGAGGAAATGAAAAATACAATGCCTAATTGATTCAAAGTCCTAGGGGGGGTTGCCCCTCATATTGAAACTTAATCGGTAGGCGTTGCAGTTTTTTGTTTGGTTAGGGAACATACTGAATTTTACCATTACATATGTGTAAACCAATAAAGCTACTCATCTTGGGGGGGCAATGAGGGAAGAACTTTCTGTATGTCTCATTTCCATGCACTGTAAGCCCCACTGTAGGGATATAGATGCAGAAATCCCCAGTGCAGACTGAAATACAGTAAGATTGAATGCTGTATGTGTCTTCCATTCCATATGAAGCATGTGATTTGAGGACCAGGTACCCTGCAATCACATGCATTTTGTATTATGAGGAAATAAAGAGGAAAAAATTCATAAATGTTACTTCTTATCAACAATGTCTTCTTTTGATTTCTGCTCACTAAAAATTAACTTAATATGGAGCAACTTCTAAAGCAGACACATGGTGTGGAGATACACAGACCTACCAGTAACATCTGATGGGAAGATCACATTTCAGACTCATCACTTTAATGTTACACGGCTGTGCACCTATGCTTAGAGAGAAAACACTGGATACCGAAACATCTAAGAAATTTTTGAGCTAAAAATATTCCAAAATCTTCAACAGTGAATATCTTTTTAGAAGGATCTTTTGAAGCTGAATGTTCATCTCTTGCTGAAAGCAATATCTGATGTTCCAAAGCACGGTAAGTCTCTGACCCACCGTTGCCCAGGATGCAACAATTTTTTTAAAGCAGCTTAAAATATTGGCAAGAGCTCCCCTTACTGGTCTGCCTTCAAACTGTCAGCTCTTCAGTCATGAAAATCTTTTTATCTGAAACAAAGACAGGTAAAATATTACTTCTGTTCCACATTTAGGAAAAAATAACAGACAAAAACCTAGGCCCACATAAAATTTCTATGAGATATCCTATTGTTTACATTTCTTATTAGCTGCTAAGTCATAAACCCAAAGATAATGACTTAGTTTAGGAAGAATTTGTTCTTCCATCACTGTGAACTTCAACTTATTTTGAATAGCACATATAGGCCTTGCTGCAGTCTAAACTACAAAATAAAAACCCAATTCTAACATACTGAGTAATGCAGTCATTTCACAGTAACCACCACGAGCTTCAATGGGATTATTTGTGGGATAATCAAGGAGTCAGCATGGAAATTTGTATGGAATTTGAAACTGCAAAAAAAATTATTATGAAAGCTCACTCTTTTCTTCAATGGCCTACTTGAAGATTTTAAGAGCAAAACATACCTCTCAGACTGTGTTTGTTTATATGATTAAGGAGTAGTTGAGACATCTATCTAGCTATACAGATAGATAGACAGACAGATAGATGTATACACATTTTTATACCTACTTTTGTAAGCTCAGCCTAGGAGCTGACTCAACTGTTATGGTGAAGATGCCAACTAAGAAAAGTTAATATAAGTCATTTTAATGACACCAGGAAATACCATTATCTTCAATTCACAGTAAACCATCTCTCAACTGTTTCCAGCCTTTAAAAAATTTACCTTTAATACAGTGTTTCATTCCAAGCTGTACTCGCCAATATTTCACACCTGAATGAAAACCAGCACAAGCATTTAAAATCTATAAGTGTAAATGCTGACTATCTCAAAATGTATGGATATTTTTAACACTAGTATCTACTTTTCTCCCACCTGGGCACATACTTTTGTTGTTGTTAAAGCATGCAAGTTCCAGGACTACACACATTGAAAAACAATCAAAACCTTTCAGAAGTCCAAGTTTATTCAAATCCCAGAAACCCTAGTTTGGGTTTGCTTGTTTGCTTTTTAAATTGATATACATATTAAAGTTCTAAAAGTTGCCTCATTGGATTTGCTTCACCATACTACTTTATTCAAGATCCCTTTTTCCGTAGGAACTACAAAAAACTGTTCCTTAGACCACATATGATGATACCAACTTACATCTTTACATCTTTTGTTTATTCTTCCAGCACAGAATTGGTTAGGCCCTGTTAGGGTACAGGAAGGATCAAAAGTATTGACAGGTTTAGAAGCTGAAAGTCCATTAACTTGTCTGCTAAAAAAACCCCAATTTGTGAGCAGAGGAATGCATACCTAACTGTTTAGTTTACACAGTTTGGAACTTCTATTCCTCTATATTACATAAGTCATTTATCAATTGTAAATATAAGCTAAAATACACGGAATGCAGCAGCAAAGCTGCACAAGTAACCAGGAGAAAAAGACAGGAACTGCAAGAAGTTTATTACAGACTGAAAAGGAAGGGTACAATAGAAATGGAGTACCAGACATACTAAATACAGAGAAGCTTAACATGTGGAATTCCAAACACAACTTTTCAAATTATGTCATTTGAAGAGTGATGGATGATTTACCTTTCAGCAGACTCTGGATGGAAAACACACTAGGATTCCAAAGAAAGGAAACAGACACTTCTAAATAAATTGTACTAAGCTATAATGCCATGTTAAAACTACTGATTATTTCTCCGTCAAATGAGTACCCAATAATCTTTCATAAAATATCAGTTATGAGGTCAATGTTTGATCAATCTCTTGAGGTCAATCTCAAGAAAGAGGTAAGGAACCATAAATCATTTATAAATAAGATTAAACCTTCTTATTTCAAGTAAAGACATGTAGCTGGTTCTTAATCTACATGACCAGGGAAGCACCCTCTTGTAAAAGAAAGAGATTAAACAACTTGTACCAAAACTTATTGTTCTGTACAGAGAAAGGGGAGGGTACCAGAAATGACATGAAGTTAAATTTTACAAGGCTGTTTGCTCATGCACATGAGCTGGAATATATACAATTCTGTAGAACTTTCTTTGGACAGCTTTTTGATTAAAAACATCTAGTGAAACTTTCTCCTGAATATTCCCTGTTCCTGAGGGGAAAAAAAGCAAACTAAAAAACCAATCCAAACAAAAAACAACGACAAACCCACCAATTAATCTGATATCTGTTGGACAAAAGAAACAAGCAGCAGTGGGAGAGTCAGTAAGGAAAACTGTTCCTTATAAAAGCCTTTCTCTTTACACTTGTTCTTTTCCTCAAGGACAAAAAGGTGGTATTTATCTGATGTACATGAGTAGGTCTGAAAACCAAGCCAGTGTCTGAGCTAAAGTTACAAATACAGTGTAAAAAAAAAACAAACAACCAAACCATGACACTACAAAGCTTTTTTCTTTGCAGCAAAAGGCAATATAGGAGGAAGAACTAAGCTGAAGAACAAAAAACATAACCAAAAATCCCAACCCAGCTTTCTCGTTTGTTAGGTAGAGCACGGGAATCTGATAACTTACTGTGACTATCAGCTTCAGTGAAGAAATACAAGCAATTATACCTATAGGAATGGTCTCCCATTTCTGTTACCCCTTTGATTTATGATCTAGGGCAATGGATTTTGTTGTCCCAATCTCCCCATACCCCTCCTTCCCCTCCAAACTCCCACCACCACTCCCCAAACTCAGAGCAATTCAGAAAGCACAGTCTTGGTAAAAGTAGGCAAGTAGTATGAGGCATTTGTAACATATTTTAACAAAAGAAAACCAACTCCCCCAATCCCAACCAACACAACAAAACACTTACACCGACTCTCCTCCCGCTGCATAAAACCCACCAAGTTAAAGCAGTATCTGACCACGCCTCCAGCTTAGAGAGATGTTCCATCAAGCACAGATCATACTTCCACACACATTCTTTACTATCAGTCATACTATAATCAGGTTCAATCAATTCCACAGGAACTCAACACGTCAGAGGACCTCACATAGCATTCCAACACAGAAACATTACCCTACTTTTTGGGTCATATCATCTTGCAAGACAAAAACCCTAAAGGAAAACCAGAAAGCATGCATCAAAAATTCTCAAGGAAAGTGCTCAAGTGTATAATTTTAAGCATTTTAATAAAGATACTGTATTCTTTCAAAATGAGAAACAATATCCAATTCCAGACTATTTTGTCTATGAAAATGATGCATTTTCTAGAGTAGCCACTTCTATGTAGAACTTACAAGCCACAGTGTTATCTATTACAACAGTAACAACTCAAACTATTGAAATTCATTGTTCCAAAACTTGCAGTAATCTCATTTCTCTGGTTTTTCTCACTTCTGAGTAATAGGAAATGAGTTCTGGTCCATTAACTCGCCCACTCTCTCCTGGAGGAAGTTCACCAACTCAGCTAAGACAAAGACATGAGTTTCATCCAGGTCTTGTATGATGAACTTCTTTCCCAAAGCATTTGACTCATCCAAGTAGAGCAGAAACTGCTTCATGGCTGGGTCACTGCAGAGAAAAACACTCATCAGATCCCACCTCACCGTAACAGTTATGAACAGAAGAAACACCATTTGAAGATATTCCCAAAGATTTTAGGAAAACTAAAATTAATTTCAAGAGTCACTCACAGCCTAAATATAGTTTACGAAGCTTTAGTAAAAGCTGTTTCTTTCACAGTAGTTTTGGTTACTTTAGAGAGAAAAATTAAATGGTAAAAAAGCATAATGAATAGAACCAGCTGCTTGATTAGCAGAGAAGTTTCTGTATGCTGCCGCTGAAGCAGCTTCAAAAAAAAACCAAACCAAAACTAAAGCTCAGAAGTCCAGTCCTTAATAAGGCAAGACTGAACTTACATTTCTGATTTCAGCAATATCCTCATAAAAACGTTTCCTTAAAGCATAAGAATAACCAATACACAGGAGAACACAGATCTCACTCAAAGTGGTATAGCATAGACAAAGAGTGCTCATGTAAGAATTGTACATTTATCACACCCTAACTGAACAGTCATGATGTTACGGTCTAAATTAAATTTAAATGTTTAGAAGAAAATATTTTGGGAGTATGGAACTGCTTTTGTGCAATTACAGATTGCAAACATATTAAGAGATAAAGTGCACAGCAGAAATCTCACATATCATATAATGCAGTACAATGACCCCAAAAATCTGGAGTGATGCTTCCTTTTATTTTGGAGGTAGCCAGGGGCCTGAGTCTCAGTCCAGAGAGAGATTGTATGAAAACATGAACATTGCACCTACACCAAAAGCTGACATTTACAAACTCCATGCACATTCCCTTTGAATATGATCTACAAACAGAACCACATGTCAGCCTTGCATGGAATTCAGTCTAGAGCTGATAAAAAACAAACAGGAAAGGAGAAATGAAAGATTACCTTGTCTCCTTCAAGAATCAGTAGAGAAATACTTTGGTCACAAACAACAACAGCAAGAAACTTTGCAAGCAAGGAAAAGAACAAAAGGGAGCATCTAGTATTTTCAAGGAAAAATTGCAAAGGTAACTGGATCACACATACCAGGGTAAGTCGTACCTGACAAGCATATAGATAACGTATGTATACAGCTAAAAATTTAATTTGTGTACCTTTCAAAAAATGTGACAATGTTAGAGGACCGTCAAACATGGTAGAATATAGCTTTGAAGCATAGCTTCTCATAGTTAGTGCTTATTTTAAGTATACTATATCCTTTTCTCTACTTTGCTAAATCAAAATAATCTGCAGATTGTTATATATTTTGCAAAAAACTGGATTTTTATACCAATGTGATTGCTAACTTTTTTGCCACCATGTTTTTTTAGCCCATATTTATATGCAGTTTTCTTTTCTTTAAAGAAGTTAGGCAGAAGTGAAAAACAGTCTCTTGACAAGAAAAATGGGAGTTTGGAATTAGGATTATCTACAATTGCCTCTCTCCTTCTTCCCCCAAAGGCCGCACTTTGCTTGTTCAGCACCACCCTTCCCCACAAAAATTCCTTTTGTCTGGACTCTTCAGTTACTGACATTATTTTTAAGTCTAAAGAAATAGAGAGTCTTTGACACAAGGGCAGGCAGTAAACGCTGTTACTCACCACTCAACCAGGACACCTTTCAGAACATTCACCATCTTCCCGGCCCCCTTACGAACGCTGCAGAGTCGGGCAAGAACAAACCGTGCTTTGGATCGCACTGGCTATCACAGGAAATCTGAAAGCACAACACACCCCACACACCCCCAACAAACAAAAGCAAACAAACAACGCCTCGGTTAAACTCAAAGACTCTTTACGACAACCCCACTCCCCAGCGGAGTTGCTATTCCCTCCCGCCCTTCACCTCCACCTTGGACAGAGGGGCTACCAAGGGATGCGATCACTCCCGCCCGTCCTTCACCTCCGCCGCGGACAGAGGGTTATCCCGGGGA
>VZTZ01036286.1:0-11229 GCA_013400955.1 Drymodes brunneopygia
TGTGCTTCTACTAGGGCTGAGCATTCAGTGCCTCTGCACTTCTCTGTTCAAGATGATACATTAGCTCTGCACACAAAAGCTTCATGGTTTTGTTGATTTTTGTAGGTGTCTGTCATTCTCCCTCCTCACTCTATTTCAAGGACCAGCTTCATGCTGGAGAACTACTCATGAGAGAGGAAAACGTCTTGCTTGAATTCCAACCTTTGTCTGAGTCATTATGGGGCCTCATTTAAAAAGCCATGGAGCTCTAAGCATTTTCATTATGCTGGGTTTTCCTGGCCACAGGAAGAAGTATAGGAAACACAAGTAAGAGCAGCTGGAGGAAGTCAAAATTGCTCAAGTGGTGATGGGGAGGGAGTGTACACAAATGAAAAGATCTTGCTTTTGTTTTTAACAGTTGCAGAAGCTGAAGTAATCAACTCCTGCAATTTCTTGCCTGCAGTCTCAGGAAATTATAGAAACAATGGTGGTAATTGTTTCTGACGTCAGATTTGATGTAATTGATTCTAGAACAACTTTTCTTTCTGTGAAATTATTTTGTAATTTTGGCACATGTAGTCTTACTTCTGCCACTCTTTTTACGTTAAAGGAAACGAAATGATAAAATAGAATTACTTGTGGGCTGTATTGCTGAGCTATCAGAAATGGAAGAAAACATGCTGCTGAGACATGGGGAAAATGACTTCAGTGTCATGTATTCCACACGAAAAAACTGTGCACAACTGTGGCTTGGTCCTGCTGCATTTATCAATCATGGTGAGTCGTAAGTATAGGAAGCATGTTGAAGGGCATAAGAGATTCAGAAGAGATGTTGTATGTGAGCCGAACAGCACAGGAACTTGGAGAAAACTGTGAATCTGGCATATTGTATTACTGTAGGACAAAATCCTATTGGGATTTTCCCAGCCAGAGCTGATCAGCTGTGAAACTTGGAGAAGGCTCTAGGAAGCGATGCCCTGTTCCTTGAAAGAGACTTTGAAACTGGCAGCTAAATGAGTGGAGCATATTGTGGGTTACCTTGAATCCTTTGTGAACTCAGTCAACAGTAACATCTTTATTTAGGTGAACTTCTTATGGCTTTTTAACCTTTTGCACAGAAGCTTAGCTGATTGTGTTGCATTTGTGTGCCACAGGAAGAGCAGGTAGGATTTAAGGTGAAGCTGTTAACCCTAAAGAGGAGGGAAGCTGGACATTTGTGACAGCACAGGGAAGAGCTCAGAAACACAGCTATACCAAAAAAGGTATCTTTTGATGTATGACTCTGTGCAATACTAACTTAACTCCCAGTATTTAGTTGAGATTCTGCAGTCATTGAAGTCAGAGTAAATCCTTACTTTAGATATCTACAACTATTCACGTTTCAGGTCTTATCCACAGTTAATTGACTTTATCTTTTGGACCTTTTTCAGATTGCAGACCTAACTGTAAGGTAAGCAAGAAATTATAAATAATTAAAGTACCTCGCTTTCTTTTTCTTTGGCCTTCCAACTTTTCTTCCCCAACTGTTTTATTTCTTACTCAGATACTGTGCAGCNTTGGGTGTTTGTAAATATCTACTGATTTGGACAGTATTTGCCACTCTGTCCATCACTCAATATTTGTTTTTCACATGTGCTGTCTCAACCTGGTTTCTTCACAAAATCAGAAGATTGTAAGAATTCCATAGTTGGTTTTTGCCATGTTGAAACTGCTCATTTGTGAGCAGGGAGGCTCAGCATCGTTTTAAGAGAGCTTCACCCGGTTCCAAGAGGAGCTGCACAGAACTCACTGTTCTGTTTGATCTTACTGTAGTAAGAAAAAGCCTATAAAGGACAAAATATTGCTCATATTGGGCAATAGCTTAGTGTACCTGCATGTAAATAGTTTAATAATCCTACTTTCATTTTTACTGGTTACTCTGGTCACTAACAAGTCTTGCAGTTGAAGGGAAAATGCTCTGGTATGGACTGCCAAGCTCCTGTGATGTTGGTAGGTCATTCCAAGTGAAGGGTGCAATCTCAGACTTTATCTCAAGAGCTACTAGTAACATTGTACTTCAGTCCTGGAGACTGTAAAATGTGGAATAAATGGGCAGAATTGTTCTTCCCTTGTTATTTGGGGTGATATGGGATTTTTCTCAAGTTCTTTTGATCATTGATTTCAGTGTAATATGGGCGTGCTTTCTTTTTCAGGACAAATTAGTTTTGTGTGTCTGAGCATTTTCATTAACTTGTCGTTTTTGTATTTTAAGTACATGAAAATGTTACTTTTTAAAGCTAATGTTTGAGTAATTCTAACTTCAGGCTTCTGCTTTTCAGTTACAAGGCTGTGGTCAAAGTAGACAAATAGATAAGATTTCATTTTGGGGGGAGTTAGTAAGGACTCATTTTTTTCTTGTTTCAAGACTGATGAGGCAACAGTCACTTTGTACACTGGAAAAAATTCATATTTAAGTGTCTCAATTTTAACTATGCTGTAAAGCATGTTAATGCAATGTTAAAATGCTAGGATCTTCTTCTAAGGATCTGTGGGTATGTTTGGAGCAGTGGGAGATTTGGTGCAGTACAATTTCTTTCANAGTCTTCTAAGGATCTGCGGGTATGTTTGGTGCAGTACAATTTCTTTCAGGCCTCCAAAAGTCATCAGCAGGAAGATTTGCATCTCTCTGCATATGTCCATGTACTCTTCCTAGGTGATCCTGCTGTTCTTGCTGGCCAGCTGAGAAGTTTAGGCAACCAAGCTGACAGGTAGAAGACAAAACAACCCACAAAATGCTAACCAGTTCTGTGGCTGTTGATATCATTGATCCAGATACACCTGGGATCCAAACTACTGGATATGAAACAAAGCTCCAAGTTTACATTAAGATTTATTAATAGGTTGTGTCCTCTTTTTATTTGTAGACGTGGAACTGGTGCTTTTAAATC
The DNA here is from genome assembly GCA_013400955.1 of Drymodes brunneopygia. Classification (NCBI taxonomy): domain Eukaryota; kingdom Metazoa; phylum Chordata; class Aves; order Passeriformes; family Petroicidae; genus Drymodes; species Drymodes brunneopygia. The sequence goes on from VZTZ01036286.1 coordinate 2,907, forward strand.
AAGAGTGGGATTGCCAGCACCTACTCCTGTGATTAACAGTAAATATGGACTGAGAGAAACAGACAAACGATTGAACAGACTTAAAAAGTTGGGTGACAGCAGCAAGAATTCAGACAGCCAGTCTGTCAGCTCTAACACTGATGCAGATACCACTCAGGAAAAAGGTAATGCAAGTAAGTAAAGGGAGGAGTTTGTAGTCATTAAAGGCTCACAAAAACATGGAAAACTTTCTTTGTGATGGAATTCCTCTCCTGATGCTGAGATGCTTCTCACATACTGGTCGTTAAAACTAATTTATTCAGGAATCTGAAGGCAGTTTAAACAGCAAATTCATGGTTTTCCACAAGTGTTTGAAGAACAATAGGTGGTATGTTCTTCTTTTGTTGTTTTTTTTTATTATCAAAGGCAAATATTTATAAACATGTCAGTTAAAGTCCTGCCAATAATTTCTGTATTTCAAAATACAGTAAAGTACCACAGGCAGTAGTATGGTTTAGGAAAGAAAACTTACATAGTTTGAATTCTTAGGAAAAGAATTTTTAAATAAATAGTCTTATTAAATGTTATTAAACAAATAGTCATTTCCTTTAGAGGTCTTTTAAATTGGGCAGCTCTTCCCTTTCCACATCCAGAATTGATAGTTCAGGCACCTCTTGTGCAGTGAAAGTGCACAGTTAGTCATTTCAGAGGAAATTGGAAGGGATTTTTGTTNCTAACACTGATGCAGATACCACTCAGGAAAAAGGTAATGCAAGTAAGTAAAGGGAGGAGTTTGTAGTCATTAAAGGCTCACAAAAACATGGAAAACTTTCTTTGTGATGGAATTCCTCTCCTGATGCTGAGATGCTTCTCACATACTGGTCGTTAAAACTAATTTATTCAGGAATCTGAAGGCAGTTTAAACAGCAAATTCATGGTTTTCCACAAGTGTTTGAAGAACAATAGGTGGTATGTTCTTCTTTTGTTGTTTTTTTAATATCAAAGGCACATATTTATAAACATGTCAGTTAAAGTCCTGCCAATAATTTCCGTATTTCAAAATACAGTAAACTACTACAGGCAGTAGTATGGTTTAGGAAAGAAAACTTACATAGTTTGAATTCTTAGGAAAAGAATTTTTAAATAAATAGTCTTATTAAATGTTATTAAACAAATAGTCATTTCCTTTAGAGGTCTTTTAAATTGGGCAGCTCTTCCCTTTCCACATCCAGAGTTGATAGTTCAGGCACCTTCTGTGCAGTGAAAGTGCACAGTTAGTCATTTCAGAGGAAATTGGAAGGGATTTTTGTTTGTAATCTTCCTGCAAGACTTCTCTCCATGGAGTAGTGAGTATGATTTGCTTTCCCCCACCCCCACCACCCTCAGTATGGGCAAAATACAAATAATTTAAACCTTGATTTAACTGGTAAACAGATTTAGAGCTATATAAAATACTGCGGTTCCATCTGTCTCCTGTTTGCTGCTGTGGTATTAAAAATACGAAACACAAAACCAAAACATAAAAACCCAACCAATCAAAAAAAAAAGCCCAAACCCTAAAAAATGTCCCCAAATCTTTTTATGGTCTTTAATTATCAGTACTTAGAGTTGCACCTCCATTGAGCTAACTAAACTCCTTTGCTTGCCACAGTAGGCAGTAGTTTCACCTGAAACTGAAACCATTACATTAGATGAGGTGTTGGGGTTTTTTTCTTCCTTCTCCAGGAAAAAAAATCCTGGAGATAATATTAGATCATTCTGATCCTCAAATTTTGCTGGAATAATACTCAGCAAAAGCTGTGGATAAGGTCAAATAGATTTTTTTTTTTTAATTGATAAAAGAAGAAATTCAGTAAAAACGTAACTTGGTATACTGGGGGTAGTGAGGGGAGGTGTACCTGGAAATGTTGATCTACCTGTGGCCTGTTAGCAATTCCTTTCATGTATTGAGTTGCAAGTTAAGCAGTCTCATTCCTTACTATCTGTCCTATCATGGATTTTTTTTTAAGTGCTCCAAATAAATGAAATAACTGCAGTATTTGGAAGTGGGAAATTCAGAATATAGCAGCATCATAACAAAACTGCTTTTTTCTTTTTCAGCTAACAGAAAATCTTCAATTGGCGTAAAAAAGAACAGCAAAAATAGAACGTTAACCAGACAGTCTATATCAAGAATTCCAGCATCATCAAATTCTACCTCATCTAAACTAACTCATATAAATAATTCCAGGATACCAAAGAGACTGAAAAAGCCTGCAAAGCCTTTACTTTCAAAGATAAAGTTGAGAAATCAGTGCAAAAGGCCAGAGCAAAAGAATGCTTCTCAAAAGCTTGAAATGGGAAATTTAGTTCTCAAAGAGCCTAAAGTAGTTTTGTATAAAAACTTGCCCATTAAAAAGGATAAAGAATTAGAGGGACCAGTCAAAGTTGCAGTCTCTAGCGGATGCTTAACGAGGCATGCAGCGAGAGAACATAAACTGAATTCTGTGAAAGGTGCTCATGAGCATGGTGATATTGCACCCTGCACATACATCACAAGGAGGTCGATGAGAACAAGGATGAGTTTGAAGGAGACCTCTGACACAAAGCATGAACCAAATACGTTGGATAGCTATAAGAGTAACTTGACTGGAACACAATCGGACATTGCAGAGCAGCAGTCTCATGTGTTAAACGACAGCAGTGTGTCTCATGGACCATCACATAAAGGGGAGAGTCAGTGCCAGAAAAATGATGCAGGCACATCAAAAAAGAAATCTCGACAAGGAAAGCTTGTGAAACCATCTTCAAAAACAGAGGAAACTGATACTATGCACAACACGCCTGTGAAGGATGAAGTACCAGATTTGATTAGTTCTCGTTCGGAACTCGAAGAGAGGAATAACATGGTGGACACACCTGTTGGCTTTAAAGACTGTATCCCTGGATCTGGTGGCTGCTCTGTAACAACTGACAATTTTAAAGCAAAAGACAGCTTTAGAACTGCAAAAAGTAAAAAGAAAAGACGAATCACAAGGTATGATGCACAACTTATCCTTGAAAATAGCTCTGGGATCCCTAAACTGACTCTTCGTCGGCGCCATGATAGCAGTAGCAAGGCAAATGATCAAGAGAGTGATGGAATGAATTCTTCAAAAATAAGCATAAAATTAAGTAAAGACCATGAAAAAGATAATAATTTATATGTAGCAAAGCTAAATAATGGGTTTAACTCAGGATCAGGCAATAGTTCAACAAAATTAAAAATACAGCTAAAACGAGAGGACGAAAACAGAGGGACATACCCAGAGGACCTTCATGAAAATGGTGTGTGTTGTAGTGAAACTCTCTCCCTTTTGGAGTCGAGGATGGAAGTAGATGATTATGGTCACTATCAAGAGGAAAGAGCAGATGAATCTTCATCAGAAGAGGATGATGAAGAGGAAGATGACTATGATGATGAATTTGATGACTTTATTCCTCTTCCTCCAGCAAAGAGATTAAGGCTTATTGTTGGCAAGGATTCGATAGACATTGATATTTCTTCCAGGAGGAGAGAAGATCAGTCTTTAAGGCTCAATGCATAAGCTTATAGGTCTTAAACTGACCTGGATGTCATTTCTAAAAAAAAAAAAAAAATCAAAAAAAAATTAAAAAACCCAACAAAAATTCCATTTGAATATTTCTCAGCTAAAGAACTTTCTGAAAAACTTAGTGGCAGCACTTCTTTATTCACCTATCAACATAATATTGTAGAAAGTGTACAGCATACTGACTCTTCTTAAGTCTGATTTGTGCAGATTTTTATTGTACTTTTTAATAGCCTTCTTATGTGCAATTCTGAGTTAGAGGTAATGCTCTGTTGTAAAATAAAGGCTCAAGCAAAGTTATGAAATTGCATTAGATCTTTCCATGCAGGACAATGAGAATACAGTGTGGCTACAGAATTATTTTTGATCAGTAGGAGCTTTAGTTTGCTCTTACAATATTTGACTAAACAATTTACAAAATCATAGTAGCAGCATATTAAGGTTTTCTAGTATATGTTAATATCACCAGCAATGATCTACAGCTTTCCAATTTATTTGCTAGATGGTTTTTCCCCCTTGGAGTTTGTCAGTTTTAACACTGTATGCTGTCCCAGACGTACTGTTTGTGGCCTTTGTTATAGTAGCAAACCGTTGGTTGGAAGTCAAATTGATTTCTTTAAAAAAAGAGGAAAAAAAATATGAAAAGGTGTTGACAATTTGCTGACTTTTTAGTACATTATATGTACAAGGGTAGCAGTATGCAGAATAAAGTTTGGATATGGTGTATTTATTGCTTGTTACGTAAATTAAACACCTTGTATTTAACACTTTTCAATACTTTTAGATAAAATTGTTCTTTGCAAGAATGATTGGTGCTTATTTTTTCAAGAATTTGCTGTGAAATAATGTGATTATGACGGGCAACATTTATCCAATGAACTGCAGCTATCCTAAATTGGTTCTTCATATTTTTCTGTTGCACTTGTAAAATGCTACAAGGAATTTAAAGAAAAATCTATTCACTTTAACTTATGATAGTTTTATCAAATTAAAAACAACTAAGTCACAGCTTTTGTTCTGTGGTAACCTATGAATTGTTTGTCTTTTAAGAACCAGTTGTAAAAGACTGAAAAAATATGTATATGTTGTAAATATTTGTGTGTTGTGAGAAATTTTGTCATAAGAAATTGAGATAACTTGCCAGAAGGGTTTTTAAGTTTAGAAATACATCCATGCCAATAAAATAGGAAACTGTAAACCTAGTTTTAAACTCTGCATCAGTTGGAGTTCTTTGCTCATACATAGTTCACTTAATACTTCAGAGTCTGCTTTATAACAATGAAGAGCATCAGGGCGATCTTTGGCTCTTTGGTTTTTAATAAAAGAATGTTAGGAAACCTCTGGGCACAGTGGATTGTTTGTATGTATAAATCAGCTTCTTTCTAAGGCATTTCTTTCAAACAGGTCTGAAATGTCAAAGTTGACATAACTGTATATTGCTTTGGTCTGTCATATTTGTGTTTCTACTTGACTGTGGATTAAGGTTTTGAGTTTTTGTATCTTGGGGCATAGAAACACAAGTTTCATCCTGAAACAGGTGTTGTTGAGTCAGCTGAATCCACTGTGGGCTGCTCAGGATTTTCATGTCAAGTCCAACTCTCTCTGTCCTAAAGATCAAGAGCTTGAGTTTCATGGTCACTGTGTTACCCAGTGGTGAAAGCATTAGTGCAGAGAATTAAGTGTAGAATTGAACCTAATACTTGTAATTTTGTCAGTGTCTGGGGAAGGCCTTGAGTCATGCCAGGGTGTGTATGTTTTTAGGACATGGGTGGGTCTTGTCTATGCAGTCCATGGCTCATCCTGTCACACCTTGGCCTTCAGTTCAGGGAGGACTACGTGAATGCTTTGGTGAGTATGCTTACAGCTGTGGTGGCTAGTCTTGCAGGGTCTTTAATTGTATTCTATCATAAAATGGGTTAAAGGAGAGAGAGATGGGATATTAAGGGCTTGCCTTGAAGTAGGAAGTGTCCAGGAACCAGCTGATGACAAATGACACCAATACAGCTCTTTCCTCCTTCACAGGCGTTGTCCCTGGGTGCTGTGCCCTACAAGCACATGTGTCTGTACCAGTGGAAGCTGAACACGGTCTCTGCACACTTGTATTTGCAGCCCTTCTGTCCATGCTGCTCTTGCTTGCAGGTTCATACTCAGTGCTCCTCTGGCAGCCTTAGTGTTTGCAGAAATGTCATTCACCTGAATGTTTTAGGGAAAGAGGATCAATGCAGCAACTAAACATTGCCCTCCATTGTAGGTGTTTAGGATCGGTGTGCTCAGGAGCAGGGTTAGGGCTTGCTAAACCAGCATCAAGCAATGAGAGCAGATGATAAAAAGGGAGGGAAGAAATTGTAAGTGAATCCTACCCTTAGAGGGAGAAGCTGTTTTCCTGGAGTGGATGGCCTTCTTAACTCCTAGTCGGCCAACCCCTTAATGTAAGCTGCTTTCCTTTTCCTTTAATATAAAGGTAAGTACAAGTAACTGGGCGTCATTATCTCTGCATTGGTCTTGTTCATTGAACAACTGTCTTGTCTTGGATAATGTCCTAGTCAATTCCATGGCCCTGTCGTGCTATACAGATGTTTGTGTTACAGATACTTTGAAAACAATGAAACGTGTCCTGCCAAGTGGGTCAGGCAGGGCTTCCACAACCCCAGTCGTGCTCCATTTCTCTGACACAGGAAGTGGGCATTTTTCTTTCATCATCTATAGGTGATTTGGTGGATCTCAAAGTTTCCATAACCTCAGTAGCAAGGGAAGGTGGATGTTTGTCACCTGTATGAGAATCTGGCCATGTTTCTTCTCCAGATTGCAAAGCACTGTGGAACTCATAGTGATTGGACTGTCAGGGACCCTGTCTAGCCTTGTTTCCTTGCCCAAGATACTGATAAGATGGCACAGCTGAGTAGGTTTGGGGTGACCACAGCACCTTTTAGCAGGCTGGAGTACTGGAGGAAGCATCTTATAGATGGGCTTTGCCAGCTCATTGTGTGTTTTGTGTAACGGGTTGTTGGGCTATAAAGGAAACACCCCAACCACTGGCAGACTGGCTGCAGATTTGGGAGCATCCTGACACATGCAGTTATGCCAACAACCCCTCAGGTACTCACGTTCGTGTCTACTTTTGGCTGGGTTTTGGTTTTTTTGTTGTTGGTTTTTGGTTTTTGGGGTTTTTTTGTTACTTTTTGTGCATTCTGCCTAATACTGGCAGGTTATGTTCTTTAAAATCAGCTCAGAAGCAGAATTTCTTTGCTCCCCATATTTGTATGGTTGGTTGCCCTTTTTAGAATGAAAGGTTGAAGGCTTGGGAGCTGTGCAGAATGAGACGTACTGAAAATCAGCTAAGTTTGCATTGTATCTTCTAGTATCATGCCTTTTCCTAAATCCCTCTCCCCAATGAGTATTTTCTTGTTTGGGTTGGGTCTTAAGTAAACCTACAGCCTTGCATAATCTCTGTTGCTCCTTCCTAAACCCTTGATTTCACAAAGTAAGGAGGTTATGGTGGGTTGCTGTTCTTTAGCATCCCTTCCTGGTAGCAACAGCAACATTTATTTGCTCTTTTTTGCCTGCNTCTCATTCTCTACTGTGCTGTTATAAGAACCTACCTGGAGTGCTCCAGGTCTGGAGTACTCAGCACAGGAAAGACACAGACCTGTGGAGCAGATCCAGAGGAGGGGCTGGATTGTCAGAGGGCTGGAGCGCCCTATGCTCCATGAGTCTGGAGGCTGAGAGACTGTGAGGACAGGCTGAGAGAGCCAGGGTTGTTCAGCTTGGAGACGGGCACATGGAGACCTTAGAGCACCATGCAGCACTGAAAGGGGGCCTGCAGGAAGGATTGAGAGGGACTTTTCACAAGTGATAGGACAAGGGCAATGGCAATGAACTGCGAAACAGGAGGTTTAGATTAGATGTTAGGAAGAAATTCTTTACTGTGAGGGTTGGAAGACACTGGGATCAGGTTGCCCAGAGAAGTTGTGAATGCCCCATCGCTGTCAGTGTTCAAGGCCAGGCTGGATGGGACTCTGAGCAGCCGGTCTAGTGGAAGGTGTGTGTCCCTGTCCATGGCAGTGGGGTTGGAATTAGATGATCTTCAACGTCCCTTCCAATCCAAACCATTCTATGATTCTGTGATCTAAGGTAGAGAATGACAGAAATGTAATGGATAGGACATGACTCTACCCACATTTGCATAAACCTTGTGTATGCAGCATGAGAACCAGACTGCTGGATAGTTCTTTTGGATTGTACTGAATACCAGGACAGAAGAGTAGTCTTTCCAAACTGAGAGATTTAAGTCTTCTGTAGCCCAAGTGCAAGGCCCGCTGAATGTTTTCTAGAGCCAAAGATTAGCCACAGCCCCTCCAGTCACAGTAGGCAACAGTCCAGAAGGGATTCCCATAACGCCAGCTCACTAATGCTTCAGCAGACAACACTTCCCAACTTTGGGAGCAACAGCAAGCTTTGAGATCCAGCCTTGGGTGTGCCCTCATTGTTAAAGAAACTCTCCTGTTGGACCTTGCTGATGCCAGGACTCAGACTGTTTGGTCTGAGTCATTCTGACACAGCACTGTCAGACAGAGCACATGGATACCATGTCAATGGCATCAAGCATCCAGTTAAATAGAATACTTCCCTGCTGGGAAATACTTGGGTCATACGGTGCTCTCTGCTTCTATATGGAATGTTTAATGTTTTACCCCATCTTCAACTCTGTCCTTGAAGGACTTTTCCAATATCACACTTCCCAGGCAGATGACCTGCACACAAGATGCAGCTGCTGT
>VZTZ01036291.1:0-70786 GCA_013400955.1 Drymodes brunneopygia
TCAGTGCAGTTAACAACACCCAAGCACAGCCTTTTGCATTGCCTGTAACTCCGTGCAGCGTCTGTAGCTTTGGAATGATAAGTGAGAGTAAATGCTGCAGTAATTCACGTGCTTCCCTTCCCCCACACCCTGACCTTAATGGAAACCACATGAGCAACACAGGACACGGGGAAGATCACTGGGAAAGGCAAAGCTATGCAAACAATTAGCCAATGAGCTGATGGCATGAGAGCCTGGCACCTACTTCACACCTCTCTCCTGCCAGCGAGCCCCTCTGGGCCCAGCTTCCCTAAGCACAAACTGCACCTTCTGTCACTGCCCTGAGGTGGGAAGTCAGTGAGGACACAGAAGACTAGGGAGAGAGGCAGAAGGAGCAGCTTGGCTCTCCTGCTCCCAATCCTTCCTCTGCTAGAAGGAATCTGCTACCTGCACGTCCCCAGTGGGATACTGTTATTACTATTACTAGACTCTCAAGCAGACATTCATTTTCTCATGACCTAAAAAACCTCAAAACCAAAAACAACAACAAAAAATACCAGAAGAAAAGAATCCCTTCAAACTCTCCAAAACAACTAAGCTTCAAAAAGACACCAAGCCTGAAGCACTTCAGTCAAAAAGCAGATGTTTAAAAAGCTCTGCACATACATCAAAATGGGGCTTAGAAAGTCCTGAAGGAAGTGCACAACTACCTTTACAGAGCTATTACACTCAAAAGGGAATTAACATCCATAAGAAGAGATAATCCACGGGGTGAAGCTGACCTACAATGCTGAATATGATTCTCTTAAAGACCATGTATGAAATGACCGAAGCAATGATTGACTCCCACAGAATTAAGTGGGTTAGCACAGTCCACTGAAGAAAGGCTGCCACCATCTTAAATAGTCTGTAATACACTCTCTTCTTACACAGTTTCCCATTCATATAGTTTCCAAGGGAAGCTGATGCAAGTAATTGCTATGACTGAGTCACAGTAAGGTAGAGGAAAGCACATCAGTGGGTGTATGGGGTGTGTGTGTATGCATGCATATGAGCATACATGCCATATGGCTGCTCGTCCTGCTGCTTCTTCATAGCATTCAGTGGATTATTCACCTCAAATGACATTCTTGCTGTGTTCTCTCACTCAATAACGTGGAGAAGCTCACACACCTTCTCTGGAATCTCTGAATGAATTATGTAGGAAAGGTGTTTTGTTATTAGTGCTGTACTCTTATGTCCTGGGGCTTCAGAGCTCAGTTTACAGTTTAACCACTGCCCTTGTTTGTGCCACACGGGGAAACACCTAACTTCACTTTCCCTTAATCTTTCTTAACATAGACACAATATCACACATATCAGACACTTAAAAAGAATCTTGTCTGCAGGCCCTAAGAGCTTTGAAATACTCAAAATTAAGCAGATGAAAAAGAGAATTTTTTTTCAGTTATTTTGAAGGGTCAGCTGATAAAGATGTTGCCAAAAGAAAGGAATAGGAATCATTTTGTAAAAAATGTTGTAAGGTGAAGAAAATGTGAATTTTATTAACTGAAACTCATCTATTCAAGTCACCTTGGAACTGAAACCACACTGGAAACAAGAAAGATGATTCTGTATCGATCATGGGATTCATTATAATTTTTCAGTGTATGCATTTGAAAGATGCAATGTCTACAGAAGTGCTCCCTAATGTATAAAATTCACTAGCTGCCACTCTCAATTAAATGTAGTTAATGAGATCTCTGTTCACCCTACAGAGAAGAGGGTTGTGTCTCCATAGTTTATTGAAAATGGAGTTAAAACATGGCTGGGATTTTAATTGGTTATTGTGGATATCACCACGACATGTCTCCCATGGTCTGTCTGGTGTATCTGAGGTTCATAAAATCCAATAAAGCATTTAAGCAAAATCCAACAGATGCCTGAGGCTCTGGGCTTTAATACCAGAACATGAAGCAGACGTACAGAGAAATGACAATTGACAGGACATCCCTTGCTGATCTATACACAACAAAGGAGAAGCAGCTTTCACAGTTGTATCCCCCTCCCTGAGACGTAGCAGGGCATGGCTTTATCCCATGCTGAGCAAGTGCAAGAAAAACAATTTAGAGCTGTGGTGCTCTAATGTGTGCCAGAAGGAAGAAGTGTCACTTGGGAGCTGCCAAAGGACAGCAGTTCACTTTTTCTTTTGGGGATTCCTAGGAGGCAAATGGCCTGGAGGAAGGACACTGCTATTGTGATTCCAGCAACTGGAGGCTGACAAGGATGGGTGCTGGTGCTGACAGTTAGGACTCTGTTGCCTCCTGCAGTTTTCTGGTCAGAGATTCTTATGGTCTAGTTATAAATGGACAAGTGAAGTTCACCTCTCACTTCTCTGTGGAAGATTTTTTCCAGAAGATGACAGAATGGAAGGTGGTCTCAGCTGAAATTCTCCATTTTATGCCTTGGCTCCCAATTCATTCCAAGAAACACACTGACCCCTTTCACTGACCTCTTTCCACAGTTTACTGAGAGTTCCCTTCTTTTCTGGAAAGGGTGCAGAAAGAAAGCTCAACTGGGCAATCCCTGCCTGACTTTCCTTGGAAAATTATTTTTCTCCTGGTCATCAGTTAAGAGGAAATAAAAAAAAAAGAAAACCAAATCAAAACAAACAAACAAAAAGCCAACGTTGCAAATTCAGCACATTTTTTCCATTTCAAAGGGTCTAAAAATACTCGGGAATTACTGAGCTGAAAATCACAGTTATAGTAAAGTGGAAATGATCCCATCAGGCAAGACAGGCCAGCTGTATCATTACTGTTGCTGGGCTGAATCCTCAGAGAGACCATTACACCATGAGCTGAGCAATTACAAAGTCTGTAGCTGCACTCCCTGCAATAACTATCCTTAAGTGGGCACTGGCCGAACAGACCAAGCAGCAGCCAGGCAAAGAGCTGAGCCCTGGCTGCAGAGGGGGGCAGGGTGAGGACTGGGTGCCTTGTAGCAATAAACTGAGTGCTCCTGAATATCGCGTGTTAGCAATTTTCACGCACCTGTTTCTCCTGCAGATTTCCTATGGAGCCTCATATTTGGGGTTGTCCTCAAAACACTGCTTTGACCCACATGTGACAGCAGCCCCTGAGCTCTCTCCACAACATATGTGGTTCTTACAGGGTTCCAAACTTTTTTGCTGTGGCCTGAATAAGGTTCCATAGGTTCTAAGTTCCCAGAGAGCTGTACTGACTCGGGACAAAGAGGCTGCCATGTTGGTTAGCAGCAGCTTTGTTAGCTGGTGGTGCTAACCACCCATGGCAGGAACCACCAGGTACAGGTGGCAGCAGCAGCACATCTCATCCTGCCACAGCTGAAAGGAACTGTCCTTGTGATTAGCCTGGCTCGCTCTGCTTACAGCAAAGCCAAGTTTGGCTCTTTCCTTTTCAGTGTTTTCCTCCCGCTTTTTCCTCCTGTTCTCCTTTGCTGCTGAAACAAGTCTTTGCAGTTCTTGTTAGGCCTCATCTGAAAACATGTCTTTTCCTACTCTCTGGTTTGTGGGCTGGTTCTGTCCTGCAGTGTGATTCGGCTGCGCTGTGATAGATTGCACTTTTTGGGATTACTTTGTTTTCCTTGGCATAGCAGGGGCTGCTGTGCAGCAAGGGGAGGGCTGGGGAAAGAGAGCTGCTGATTCACTGCAGCTGTTTAAACAATCCAGACACCTCATCCTCTCCTTTCCTTCCAAGAGCCCTGCTCAGCATTTCAAGACCAGCCTGGTCTCCTGCTTGCTTTTGTTTTCCTGCCCCTTAAGGCTGTGGTAGCAGCAGAGGCATGTTCTTGGGTCGTTTTTTCTTCAGCCAGGATCCACCTCCAGGTCCTACAGAAGCCAAACCCACAACTCAGAGTAAACATACAGCACCAGCACTCCAGCTCCCCTCACTCAGGGTTCCATGGACACTAATTCAGTGGCTGAATGCAGGCTGCATTTATTACCACTTCCAGGGTGATTTTCAGGGAAAATAGGAAGATATCCAGAGGGCACACCTTAGCAAAAAGCTACAGTGATTAATCACACTGTACCAGGAATATTTTCAATTTTCCTTGAAGGAAATTTTGGCAGAATAGAATTTAAATTTTGGAAGGGAAGAAAAATGTACTGGCAAGACCAACAAGAGAAGCCATTCTTCTGCAGGTAATGGAGGAATTGGTCTGCCAAACGCTGAAGGCTCCATACATTTTCAGCAGCAGCTTTTCCTGAGGCCAGGAGACAAATATGCTGTGTATAGCATGGAGATTCATGGCATTGAATCACAACACAGAAGGCTACGGAGGCAAACAAGAAGACTCAGAGGTGAACCTTGGTAGACATAGGACCTGGGTTCTGGAAATCCCTGGAAGAACAAGGATTAAGATTTATTTACACAAGTCCTGTGTTCTTCTGAAGTGAATTATACAACCTTATGTTTGGAAGAGGTTGGGAAGAGCTGAATAACTTTGGGGCATTGACATAGGATTAAAGGAATATAAAAAAACATTCTGTCACCTGGGCTAGCATCCCAAGCAAGTGGACAACCACAACAGTGGATTTACAGAAACTGTGGTCTAGCAGGTGATCAAACAGATTTAAAATCTGTGCATCCTTGCTCTGCTCCTGATTTTAAAAATATTGTGCAAATCGTTTCACTGCTCTGATTTTGTCTTGCCATTGCGTTACTTAGCTAAAAATCCTTTGGGCAAAGCATGCTTGGATACAACCTGCAATAGCAGCACCATGAACTTCATCAGCACATCCAGACACCAGACACCTTAGTAATAATGATAATTGAATGTGTTCTGTGAAGATTGCACTGATTAGTACATTAGAGAAAAATGTGAGAGACACTTAACAGAATGCTAGGAGACGGAGGAAGGGAGGGAGAGAAGCATCCCTAGTTGAGTGTGCAAAATAAGATGGGATTATCAGGTTGACACAGAGCATTTATGCTTTGCTCACTGAAACATTATCATCTTTGCGTTACGCGCAGAGACTCAATGGAAACAAAATGCCATCAAGTGAGGCCAGAAGCAGACTTCCTACGTGCGACTGTGGTTTGGGACACATGTTCCCATGCACTTGGCATCCTTCCTTTCTCTGTCAATAAGAGAGGGAAAGCATGTGGAGGCTGAGTTCTGCATGGGAAACTCATGTATAGCTTTGGGCACTGGAAGAATGAAATTATGTGCTGGAACTGATCTCATACATGGAAGACCTCTGGAGGGAAGGCAGAAGCCAGGAAACACTGGGAATATGCTCAGCACTGCCTCTCCCCAAGGACTGGATTTTGTCATGAAAGGACCACTGTCTTAGCAAATTGTGTGCTTTGCTTGTGGATGAGAGGACAGTGGTGAATACTGTTTTACTTTAAGTACAGAAATATCTTTGACATGGTCTCCGTGGTATCCTCATAGTCAAATATGATGACATTTTGTTTGAATAGATAGACTATGAAGAGAAAAACAGAAGGAATGTCTGGGCTCCAAAGGTTGTGCCTGGCGACTGGTTCTCCCTAGGGGTCAATACCAGGGACAATGCTCTTTGATGTCAAGTGTTGTCTGTGTTAATAAGCTGGACTTCGGGACAGAGTGCACCTCAACAGGTTTGTGGATGGTACCAAATCTCAGTGGTAGAGGGCAAGCCAGAAAAATGAGTTGAGAGGAACTTGTTGGAGTTTCAAGAAAGACAAATTCAAAGTCCTGCAGCTGATAGGAGATAATCCCACGCAAAACCAGCAGTTTAGGTATCTATAATTCAGTCAGTGATATCTGTCCTGGCCACAGCCAGGGAATTCTTTAACCCAGTCAGGCATTTCTTGACAGCAGGTGGGTCAGCCTTCTCACAGGGAGCCAGCCAGTATGGAAGGAGCTGGACTCATTCCTGCCATCAAATGGCTGTTGAATTTTTCTTTTTGTTTAGACTATGTGGAACAGCAGTTAGGATCCCATCAGTCTGTTTGAATTCAGTCAGCATGGGCCTAGCTGGAGATATGAGAAACATTTTCCAAAAAAATCCCATTTTTCCTGGCCTGTGAATTTCTTTCTTTCAGTAACATTTCTGGGAAAATAGCATATCTCTCTAAACAGTAATGTAGCCAGCATGGACACTGAGCTGCAGCTGTTACCTCAGAATTGGCCACATATATATATTACACATTAGTATAATAAACAGTTGATGTAAACCAGAGTAGAACCAGGCCCTTAGATATTTATCTAAATTAACAGAATCACATTACTCTTTTGATAGCAGATGAATCAAAAGGAGTTTCGTGTCTTATCACAAGCCTTCCCCACTTCTCTCCCACTTCTCAAGGAGGCTGTGGGAGAGTGTATGTATCCCACCTCTGTTTCCCACAGAATTGCTACCTCACCTTCTTGCACCAGTTGTCTGAAAGAATATGTGGTTTTTTAAATCAGTGATAGTTCAGCTGAGAAATAAATTAAATTGTTTCAGTTTGAATTGGTAGGATCCCACCCCATGTGAACACAGGCATCTTGAATATAACAAACACTTTAGAATTAAATTGCACATTTGGTTCCATATGATTGACTTCCCTGGGATTGTGCTGACAGAAATAAAACCAGAACTCCTCAGATTTCATTTAAGTAGATAAGTTATTGTCTATGCTTCCCTTCCTGTTACTTTGAGAAAAAAAGTCCATTATTAACTTAGAAGATTGTCAGACTTGGAATTCTACAGTTGTCAGGTTCTGCAATACACCCCCGAAGAGATCTTGTCAAGCCTAAATGTAGACATGATGTGAATTAGAGGGCTGAGGGAGATCAGTGCACCAGGTATGAGTCCCCTTGGTGTTGCCTCAACAACCCAGCTCAAGGTTTTGTTTACAGCTGTATTTTGTTCCACCCAGTGCATTATTGAGTGTGTGATGGAGGCTACTCACTCCCTGTAGCTGACCACAGGAACCCAGACCATAGTCATTTGCAGAGATATATTGCTATGAATGTCTCAGACTGCACATCACCAAAGCACTCTGTAGACTCATTGGGCCTATTTACTTCATTGCAGTGCATATTTTAATTCAAATAGCAGCTAAAAGCCCTGGGTTGTGACCTAATCATCATTCAAGTATTTTTTCTATTTCTATTTTTTCTATTGCTTTTCTCTTTCTGTACCTGCTGCTCTAAGGCAAGTCCTGCTTGACTAACTTGGTCTTCTAAGGTGACCCACTTAGAGGAGAGGAAAAGGCTGTGGTTGTTGTCTACCTGGACCTCAGTAAAGCCTTTGACACCATTTCCCATAGCATCCTCCTGGAGAACCTGGCTGCTTATGGCTTGGACAGCTGCACTATTCACTGGGTAAAAATCCCTTTGGATGGCCAGGCCCAGAGAGAGGTGGTGACTGGAGTTACATCCATCTGGCAGCTGGTCACAATGGTGTTCCCAGGGCTCAGTGATGAGACCAGTCCTGTTTGATGTCCTTATCAACAACCTGGATGAGGGCATTGACTGTACCCTCAGTCAGTTCACAAATGACACCAAGTTGGGTGGGAGTGCTGATCTGCCAGAGGATAGGAAGGCTCTGCAGAGGGATCAGGGCAGGCTGGATCGACAGAGTGAGTCCAACTGTGTGCATCTCAACACGGCCCAGTGCCAGGTCCTGCACTTGAGTCACAACAATCCCAGGTTACAGGCTGGGGGAAGAGGGGCTGGAAAGCTGCTCAGCAGAGTAGGACCTAGGAGGGTTGGTCAACAGCAGCTGAGCATGAGCCAGCAGTGCCCAAGAGGTCAAGAAGGCAAATGGCATCCAGGTCTGGATCAAAAATAGCGTGGCTGCAGTGACTGTCCCCCTGAACTTGGATTAGATTGGACAACAAGAAAAATTTCTTCCCTGATGGGTTATCAAGCAGTGGAACAGGCTGCCCAGGGAAGTGGCTGAGTCTCCACTCCTGGAGGCATTTAGAAGATGTGGCACTAAAGGACATGGCTTAGTGGTGGACTTGGCAGTGCTGCATTGGACTTGGTTATCTTAGAGGTCTTTTCCAACCTAAATAATAAACTATCTTGCTGTGTAATATGTTTAGGGTGTTGGATTTTAACCCCAACACCCTCAATACATGTGAGAAGCACCAAACAGCAGGGAAGGAGCACACTACCCTGAGAAAGGTACTTCTGTGCTCTTCACAAATAATATAGTAAATAAAGAAGCAGAACAACTCCTACTGTGTCAGAAATACACTGTATTATTAAACCTAATCCTTCATCCTTCACAGGAAAAGAAAATATTTCAGTTCCTGGTTTTTAATCTACTATAGACCAAACACAAATTTTATAAATTTTCCATGCAAGGAAAATCCTATTAGTCTACACTCTCAGAAAGCATTCATTCCAAGATCCCAAAATGTTGTTCTGAATGTGTTTTCACAGTATTTCAGAATATGAGAGGAACTATGACAACTGCTGACATAAAACTTAATAGAATAATGGAAATACTCTATTACATTTAATCACTAGGGCACCTGCTACTTAGTACTGATTGAAGCAACTTATCTTAATTTCTAGATCAAGTGTCTTCTGTTAGTGCCTTAATGAAACAGTGTGACATACAAGAAAAATTACTTTGCTTTGCATATTGCCATTTAAATGATTCAGGGGGGAAAATCAACCCAAACAAATATTTCAGTACTTTCCCTGTTTTGTAAACATCTAATTTTCCATAAAAACCCTTTTATGACAGAAGTGTCTCTGGGGTAACTTCACTCTGTGCACGATAGGAGCACATTCTTTGGAATGTGTTATTTCAGTGCTGCTCGAGTCACCTCACGTTGGCTTCAGCAGGGTGAGTGTGGGCTCCCTCTGCTCCAAAGTAGGAGTGCTCTCACTGCCATGCTGCACCAAGTTGAAAATAGCTGGTTTAGTTAAGCAGGGTCACATCTACGTATATTTTAGACGTTAAAATGAAGGCTCTAGCTGCCAAAAGCAGGGGAATATCAGTAAGGATGTTAGTATGCATTACTTCAAAAGCAGAGGCGAGATGACAGGGGCTTGGGAGGAACCGTGTGAGGGAGGGGCCCAGGCAGTAGCAGCGAGGGAGAGCGAGGGGCAGTGGAGTGCTGCCAGAAGGGAAGCAGGAGCTTGCAGGCAGCTAATGCAGGTGCTGAACTGCATGGGAAGCTGTGTTTGCACAGCCCAGCTCACTGGGAGCACCCCTGAGGGTGCAGTAGCTAAACAGCTCTCAAAATCGGTGTACGTATTACACAGTTTTTCCATTTCTCTCTTCCTGTGCTGCTTCTCTCCCTTCCAAGACAATTCCTACAAGGGGTAGCAGTTGCATTCTGCCCTCAGCTGCTTTGATTCTGGTCCCATTTCCTACTCTGGTGTCTCCCCTGAGGGCCACTACTACCCTGCTCTTCCCAATCCCACCCTATTTGTGCCCTTTCCTCTCAAGGCTTAATTTCCCTGACTTTGATCCTTTAACTGGCTATTTCCTGCTCTCAGCCATTAGCCTGCTTCCCTGTGTACTGGCCAGCATCCCATGATTAATCTACATTTTGAGAAAAGGGTAAGGCACAGGACTGAAATGGCACCCAGGAGTTCACAACTGTGTTGCAAGGGGGCTGAGTAAGCCAGAAAACCAGGAACACAAATTCCTTAGTGAGGAGCATTTGCAGTCACTGTCACCTGAGGCGTTCTAATGAGCAGCAATCTTCATCTTCCTTGTCTCAGTCCAGTAGTTTTGCAAGTTCTTGTAGCACCCAAGACTGTGCCATCCACTGCAAAACAGAATGATGAGACATCCTACAAGAAAGGTTTTGTGCATAAAGATTGTAGCCACTGGCAGTGTCACAAAACAAAAAAAAAACCAAACCAGCTCAAATACTTCAGTGTACTGTAGGATAAGGAGCTAAGACCAAAATTAAACCCTTATAAACTAATCACAGGTGTGCAGCAGCTAGCAAGGAAACAATTTTCTAGTATGTGGGAATCATTGACATTTCTTGTATTTTAGAGAGGGAGATGCATACGACTTGGAAGAAACTTCCTGAAATGTTGTAAATCCACCCTCAAGTTCATTTTCTACTTTCCAGGTGAATGTCAGACAATGCTGGTGTCTTTCTCACTTTTCTGATATGAGCTGCAATTTTAATCCAACCCAGCATACTTGTGAACTATCTCCCTAGAAAACCCCAATATGTAAAATATTACCAGCAACTTCTCAAAACAATTCTTTGGACTTGGAAA
Source organism: Drymodes brunneopygia (assembly GCA_013400955.1). Lineage (NCBI taxonomy): Eukaryota > Metazoa > Chordata > Aves > Passeriformes > Petroicidae > Drymodes > Drymodes brunneopygia. Next base: position 10,183 of record VZTZ01036291.1, read on the forward strand.
AATCTCCTTCGTGATTCTTCAATCCACTAAGATGGGGGTGGGAAGAATAAAATGGGAGAGCACCACAGTTTCTAAGGCAGCAGCAGGGAAATAAAAAGGTAAGCTGAGATGAAAGGGAAAAGGAAAGAAGAAGAAAGGAGCATGGGATGCAGAGCAGTGTGGATAGCTAATTCTCTTCCCTTGACAGGCCAACAGCTACATTTTTTCCTGAGAAGGATCAGCCCACCTCACAGCTGCTTAGAACATGAGCTGGGGGATGGGAGGGGAAGCAGAAAAAATAGCAGTTCATTGCCAAGCAGAAATTGCACTAGAAACAGGCGCCTGGGAATGTGCAAGATGGGATTTGCAGACACAGCCATGCAAGGTGAAGAAATAAATCATATTCTGTGGGGTAGGAAAGGCCACTGAAGACAGCTCAGGTGTTAGGCGTGATCTTCTTTCCTCAGAGTTAATTCACACAATTTGGAAAAGGAAAGGAAAATGGCAATGGAAGTTATTATTTTTATAGGAACATCTACCCTGTTGGTGCTCACCCTTACAGTTTTGGGTCTCCCTGACCTCCAGTTGCATGCTGTGGCTCCAGTGCACTTGGGCAGTGACCCAAGCCCAAACCCACACCACACTTGCTGTCAGAAAACTCTTTCCTAAGACACTTTCACCCATTGCAACAAATCTTCTGGACAGTAGATTTCATGGGTCTGCTAACTGTGTGTATTTCTACTTGGGACCATGTAAAAGCACTCACTGTTCATCATTCAAGATTTGCTTTGCTGTCATGATATCACTGTCTGGGACTGATATTTTTGGTGATGGCCAGAAACAGCAATAACATACTTTTCTGCATGTTTTGATTATACAGGAAGAACTTACACGACAACACTGATGGAAGTTCAAAAAGAGAACTAGTCAGGTTACTTTAAAAGAAATTTCTAAGTGAAAACACGGGTTTTCAAAACTAGAAAGAAAATAAATACTTGTAGGAAATTCGATAATTACAAATATTTCTAAAAAGCAGGTAAAATGCCCAACTTCTTTTTTTTCTCTTTCTAGTAAGAAAAAATTAAAGTGAGAATGAGAGAAAAAACAAAAAACTTTAAAAAGTGAATATTCATGTTTAACATTGAAATGGAATTCTAATCTAAAACCAAAACTATTTTAATATTCTAGACAAAAGTATGAATGTTTTGTTTACGAAACAACATCTTAGGGGGGGAAAAGAGCGAACAAAACTTTCAAAAAAGGCTTTGTAGACAAGGAATGAATTTTCAGCCAGTGTCACTATTTCTTATTTTCAGTTTAAAAGTCCAGCAGCAGAGATGAAACAAGCAATCTTCCCCAGAGAAACACTGAAGTGCACAAGGTGAGAATTGTTTAGAGTCACAGTGATGGACACCAGCTTTCTGATAGTGTTATAAGACAACGGGTGGCATTCTGTAAAACAGGCTTTAAGGTGTGTTTATCTGAACTGACAGCAGTTAGAAGTACATTTCATCCTTATCTATCAGCTCTAAAGCTGATCTAATTGGACAGAAGACCGTTTTCATGGAGGGCTGCTGCCCACAGTTGTACTTAGCTGAGCAAATGCAGATTTCATGTGACCTGAACTGCATACAGACATTTGCACCCGTGCAAACTGCATGCAGAATGTTTTTCTATCCAGAATGGCAGCACTTTACATTTTCTTGCACATCTTCAGAAGAAAAGAGTCCACAGGGTCAGAACAACAAAGAATTAAATAGAGTGTCTGCCACAGGGAGAGGGCTATTATTATGAGTTACAACAGTCAGGATTAACATGTCTCTTTAACAAAACGTGCAAAGGAATCTCAAGCCATTAAACTGTCTAGCTCCTAGCTATTATATTTGATCCATAAACAGTACCTTCAACAGTACAGTGCCCTCTAGCACTGTAATAAAGTATCAACCATTAGTTAATACTTACCCTCCAAATTGCTACTTAGAAGCCTCTTTAAGTCCTCCCATTCAAAACCTATCAAAAAAGAACAGTTGATTCTGAAAGGGCTGCAGCCCCATTTAGAATCAGCGTTTGACTGTCTTCAAACTGTTAACTCTTCCTCATCCCCAGGGGAAGCAATACTATCACTCATATTTTACTGGTTTCTAAATTAATGTTGTGATTAAGCTTCCCCTGGAGTTTTCAACAGCTCCTTGTGACAGTGCAGGTTACTCCCTGAAACAGGAATGGCAGAAACTGAGAAGTGGGAGCAGAGTTTAAGAAACCAGGTTTTTGAAATGTGGCCAGGAACACAGGAACTAGATAAGAAAGGAGGTGGAGCAATTGACACCGTGTTATAGAATTAGCCATTGCTGACAGTAGTAGCTGGATATGTAGAACCACACCAGACTACACTCACATTTGAGTCAGGATGAGCTGAGCTGCCTCCTCACCTCCCAATGTCCAAATTCACCTAAACTCTATGAACTAGACTCTCCTGAGCATTGCTCAAAGGTGCTGATTTATAGGAGCAGGATCAATCTCTGCTGCTTTGATCCCAGACCCCTAGACTCAAACATGACAAAGCTTGGTGTGATTGTCCTGTAGAAAGGGACCAGAACATGGCATGGAAAAACAATTTTAACAATCATAGAATCATAGAGTGTTAAGAGGCTGGAATGGACCTTAAAGATCATCTAGTCCCACCCACCCTGCCATGGGCAGGGACACCTCCCAGGCTGTGGATAAGGCTCAAGGCCTTATCCAAACAAGTTCACTCTTGAGACGTGTAGAATAATGGACCACAGGCAGATAACTTTACTCTTAAATGGTCCCAAGAGGGAGATTATCAGAAAACAAATGATAGCTGTGTACTGCAGTCACTGGGCAAAGTTCAGTGGGTGCCAGTTTTTCAAGAGAAACTGGGAAAAAGTAAGGAAATACCCAAGGCCTTTGATAGGCAGTCCTGTGTTGCAAGGCCACAGGAAGGAGGCACCGGGCAGGGAACATCTATGTCCACACTCTGCTGGCTTCTACTGCTGCCCAGGAGGACAGCTGAGGGTCTGCAGCAGTGTGGATACAGTAAGAGAAGTGGGTTTGGTGAGCCATCTCAAGTGCCTGATTTCATACTATGCCTCTGTTTGCAGTGTTAAACAAATGCAATACTCACTACATAATAAACTTTCTTCTTCAATGATGCACTTCTAAATGCTTCTTGAGTTGCTGGTCCTGCCACTTCTGTATGAAACTTCAAGCTTCTCCCAAGCTCATGTTATTGGTATTTAAACCTTCCTCACAGATACAGGCACTGACCTTATAGTTGCAGTCACACAGAACCACTCACCCAGATTCTGCTGCATGGAAGGGGGGCTACAGAGACAGAAGAAATTCTGCCTTTCCCCAAGTTCTTATTTTGGCAAGATACATTAGGCTGTGCCTTTGAGCTCACATCACTACTTTTCCTCAGTCTCATTTTGACAAAAGAGGAATGGATGAGACCCTCGTGACCAAAGAGGAATGGATGAGATAGCATACAGAAAAAGGAGATATTTTCTCACCCTTTATTCCAAATATCAATGATATGGATGTCATGCACAGCAGATTATATCTATGCCTAAAAGCAGCAGGCCACTCAAGGGAAATTGCACTAATTAAGTATACAGGCTGATTGTTGTCTCATTTAGTTCCTGTCAGTTCTGCCCTGGAAGAGCACACAAAGAAGAGATTGTGGAGACTTCAAGAAGCGTGGATGAATTTTTCCCACAGTTTAGGATATTTACATGTTGGAAAGTCAGGAATCAGTTCAGTTGGTGTAGTCTTCCTCCCTTACCTGCTCCATCTCAGAAGTCAGGATCTGTTACTCCAAACAAAGTCCATTCAGTCAGTGTGGTGGGAACTCCTGGCAGTCAAGAGAACCTTGGAGCAATAGGAGTCAGTCATCCCCAGCTAGCGAACTACTCCATTTGCTGATTGGAAAAGGACACACAGATTGCCCCAGTGGTGCTAGTCTGGGGAATGAGGTGGAATACAGAAAATGACAAAGGCTTTGGAAGCAAGAAAGGGAATCACAGCCAGAAAATCCCTCCTCACATGGCCTCCTTCTATCTCCTTGAGTGGTCTGTAAGATGCTTTTGTTTCAGCTTCTGTTTTCAGTCTCTTTGGCCAGAAAAAAAGGAGCAGCTGGAAAACACTTTTCTAAAGGCTATGGCAAAATAAGTTCAGCCCAGCACATATGGAAGACAACCAGAGCAATTCCTATTTTTTGCTGGAAGGCTTCTCTCACACGAACTGCAAGATCTCTGAAGTCCTGTCAGTGCCATTTGGAAAAAAAAACTATAAGGAGGTACTATTTTAAAACTCTCTGTGTAAAGCCCTGTGTGACACATGTCCAGAGCACTGTGAGACACTGTACCTATTGCACAGTTTGTATCACTCATTAATGCATTGAGGCTGGGACTGCTGTTAGCTGACTTTCAATAAACCCAATATCCTTAAACAATTCCACAAAATGCACATATAACCTCTCAAAATACATTATCACATGGAGCTATTTTGAAAGAGATCGTGTGCTTCTGGTGCTAACTAGTGGACTTTGAAGTTGTGGCATTATGTATGAAAAGCCCATCTTGTCTTTCAAATGTATCCCTGCATCTCTGATGTAGGGTTTTCCTTTGCCTGGAAGCTTGAACACCACCACCAGAAGAGCTTGGCTTAATGGAAAGGAGATGATTAGTATTCCAAATCAGGCCTTTAACCTCTTGGATGCATTTCAAAAACACATCATGGTGAGGGATGTTGTAAAGGTTTTATTAGTACAAGCTTGGGATGCCCTTCATGTCTCAGTTGTAGCTTTGCCAGATGCAGGGTGTCAGAGCAGCAGGAGAGGGCTGCTCTGCAAGGGCTGAGGGTGACAGCAGGGCAGGCAGGGCAGTGCTCCCACCCACGAGTGAGGACTGCAGTGCAGGAGCAAGGCAGCAGAGCATGTCCAGTGACTCCAATCAGGGCTGGACTCAGTCCAGCAGTTGCCAGACAAGTCCACAAAGGCTCTCAAGTCAGGTTATGAATTCCAGTCCCGGGGTCAGGGACCAGGGGTAGGAACATGGTCAGGCATCTCTGCAACACAGTACCAGCAAGAACAAAGGGCCTGAGTTTAAAAGCAGCCCTCACCACTCTCCCAGGTCTGTCCAGGGGGGACCCTGCCAAGGCTCCACGCAGATGTCACACAGTTTCTTTCACAGCATCTCATCCCAGGTTACAGCTACACACAGCACACCTGATCCTGAGCACAGGCAGCTAAAACCCTTGCTTGGGGCAGGGAAGGTTGCAGAGCCTGTTGGTGCACTCTGGCTCTGGCATAGGAAGGCAGCTCTTGCTAATCTCAAGAAGTGATAAATGTGAAATCACTGGATGCTGTACCTCCACCAAGTAGTGCCCAGTGTCTCAGGATGAGCTATTCTATAACAGTCTGGAAAACAATACCCAGCTGAACTGAACAAAATGTCCAGAACAAGCAAGCAAACAGAAAAACATCTGGAGCATGTTATGGAGACACTCACAGACTCACCCACATCCACGCCCATTCACACAACACATCTGTGGTCATTACAGAACTCTATTTGTTTCTGCAGAAGAGAAAGAGAAAAATGTTTGAAGTTTCCTTCTTGATGCATGTTTAGAACCTCTGACTATATTTCCTCCCACTCTCCATTTGGTTTGACTCAACGCAGTATACCTTTCTCCTGCATCTACCATTTAAGTAGTGTAACAGTCTCTGCCACTTCAGCCCACTCATCCAGGGCACCCAATAGCTAAGAAAGCTCCTGCAGCACACCTGTAGCATGCCTGAAATCAGGGACAGCCTCCTGATACCCACACCACAAAATACAAGAGATATTGCAGTACACCCTGGACACTAACCCTGGGAAAAATTATAACTAAACAGAGGCTGGATGCTGAAGAGTATCTTCTTTGCTGCAGGAAGAAAATAAAACACAGTTCCTTACAGAGTAAATCCAGTCACCTACAAGCAAAACCACCTTAGTCATTCTCATTGCCCAGACAGAACTTCAGGAGCATGCATCAGCACTAGTATCTAGACCCAGAATATTTGCCACTCCTGTGACACCATGCAAGTAATATTTGTCAGGTGGCATGGACAGACACTGAGAAGGTGAGGAAGCTAATTAGTGACAAGCATTAACACTCTGTTTCATCACAGTCCCTTTGCAGACTTAGACTGAGATACCAAACTCCAAGTCAAGTGAGACTTGGAGATGAGTATCTGCCTGTCTGTTATATAGAGGCCATTACTGATGTGTTTCACATTCAAACCAATAAAAACTGAAACACTCAGACCTCCAGACAGATAGCACATTTCTAGGCTGAGAAAAGAAAACCTGAAGGTAGTCACAAAGTGAATCTCTGGTCAGAAATGAGAAATGTTATCAGTTTTGTCAGTGGAAAAACCCACCTAACGCCTGCTCAGAGAGCATTTGACTCTAGCTTGTTTCTTCTGAAATTTTGAGATAATCTTGAAACTATGCAAAAGAAAAAGAATCAAGAAAGAGAAGTGGTAAGCAGAGCAGTGCTACAGATTTAATCTTTTAGTGAATAATATCTCTGTGCAAACTCTGATTCCACGGCTGGTGAAGTAGCACACTGTGGCAATAGGAAAAGGGACTAGAAAAACAAGAGAAGGAAAACAAATAGTCCTATCTCACTCAACACCACCAGAGACTATAAAAGAAGGGAAGAGGGTTCTCCTGAGCTTGGTACATCCCTCTGTAGTGGGAAGGTCACAGGACAGCTTTTGAAAGTTCCTGACCTGGAGGCCTTCCTGCTCTTTGAGGGCCTCTCTTTCCACATGGTACTATTCCAGAAAACAGAGACCATGTCTCATAGTTGCTTTAAGCACTAAGTCAAGATCAAGGTATTAAAAAAGCTGTTAAGTGTTAACAGGAAAAAATGTTTAGTATTTTTGAGAGTTTCCTTGACTTGGGAGGGGAAAGGTTAAATTAGTAGGTTCACTGATGAAGAAAAACCACTGTTGAACATAGCCTAAAGGATTATTTTACTGCTAATCAGTGGATTTTATTGTAATCTGAATTAAAAACACACTGCTGGATATCAAAGCACACAGGCTTTATCACTGAGCAGGGCTATCTGTAGTAGGGACCACAGGAACTGAAAAACAAGACTTCAAATGTAAGGCTTATTCTATTCAATTAATGCAGCCTACAAAAGAGAAGTTTTAGAGGTGACATAATTGCTGAATATAGGGATTTACACACAGAAAAGCATTTAATAAGTGGAGGAGGCAAGCAGACAGGCGTTTCAGTCTTTCTGTCAGTTTTCTAATGCGAACCAACAGTTGTGAGTTCAACAAGAAAAGTTCTTTCTTATTCAAATAAGTTGTAATTTCTGTGAAGTCAGAACTACTACAGCATAACAGCAGAGGTCACCGTCTTTTGGAGTCTTTATGACAAGACTATATATCTTTTAAGAACACATACTTACTCTCTAGCTTCAGGGGGAAAACTGCAGAGAGTGTGTTCAAGCTGGCTCTTTCCCTCACAAAGTCAAGATATCCCTGTGGTGCATTTACCCTTCAGGACAGACAGTGAAGTTTGGGATGGGGTTGATGGCAGAGCAGCCTGCAAGAGCACCTTTTGTGACTGTCAGCAAGTGGCCCAGTGCCCCCAGCTCCCCTTGCACACGTGAGACAGCAGACCAGCAGCTTCATGCCACAAAGGTCTAAAAGGATCTTAAGATGAGTTAAGAATAACTCACCCAGTGCAGGGATTATGTGTCTCCCTCTGAAGCATTTGGCAGTGGCCAGAGAGAGCATTCCATAGGAGACAGCCTCCTGGGCAAGCACAGTCTGGCAGTCACTGCATCCTTGGCACAGGCTGAGCAGCACACAGGGTGTCCTTGGAGGTCTCCTATGCATGCAGCAACCAGAGATGACCCTACTTAATTTATGAGCTTGTCTGAGATCACAGCCTCATGTATTATGGCTCCAGGCTCCATTGAAATGAACTTTATTAAAATAAATTCCAGCTGCTTGGAAGGAGTTACAGAAATGACAAAAAGAAGGCAAACTCCTCCATTTCCATACTCACTGACAGCAGAAAAAGAAATAGTTACTGGAGACCAAGCAAAATTCAGCTGGCTTGATTGAAGGGGCATGAGAAAAAGATCTCGTCAAAGCACAAGCAATTTTGATAAAATGGGATGGTTACAAATGCCAAGGCAGAGCTCCCAGCTAGGCAACAAACTTAAAGCAAAGAGACAGAAGGACAAAGGGTCAGGAGGGCACCTGATAAAGCTTCTGACTGAAGGTGGGGTACATTTTAATAAATCAGATTCATTTGCAAGGGGTCTTGAATGCTTGTACCTTTCCTGTTTTGTCTGTTCCCTGGCCTTTAGTCTGCTGTGTTTCCTTCCCCAGGATGCCTGTGGGCTGTTAATGGAGAATATTAGGGAGCAGCACCAGGATATACCTCACTCTGCATGTTGTTGCCAGCAGCCTACATGTTCCTTATTGTCCCTGTTTGGTAGATGCTCTTTTTATCCTTTCTTGGCTCCTGGGGAATTTCAAAAGGATGAAATTTCTAATGAAGCCTGGCATTCTTGCCCTGTCACAACTAATTGGAATTGCAATCTGGTAAGGATCTCAGAAGAAAAACTCCAGTTTTCTGCCCTTTCATGGGTCAGCAGTGAGGAGATTAGATCTAGACCCTACCAGAGCAGCAGAACTGCTCTCCTTGGTCATAGGGTTGCCCACTCCCATCTCATGCACTGGCACTGAAACTGTCCCTTGGAGTTCCAATAGGAGCCCCTAAGCTTTCAGGAGCCAGGGGCATGAGACATTAGCAGTGCTTACGTGACCTGGCCCCCATTCCTACCTTTCTGCTTCCCAGCAATGAATTCCCATGACCTTCTAGCAGATTTTCCCAGTTTTAACCAGCATTACCAACAGCCTGCTTTCTGCAAGAAATTCTGGAGTCTCCTTACAATCACTTCTTGATAGTGCTGGAAATAGCCTTTTTCACCTCATGTCAGGCATCAGACAACATGAGTGATACTTTACCTGAGGTTCCTAGATCCAAATCACCTAGAGTGCAAAAAAAAAAAAATCCCCGAAAAAACAAAAAAAACCCCAAGCCCACCCCAAACTAGAAGTCTGGAATCTAGTTAGTTCAGTGAAGTGGAAATAGCACATCTCTAATATACTCAGCAAAGCAAAATCATTTGCCAGATAATCCCGTAAATCGGAAAGACCTGCAGATCTTCAACATGCACTGCCACTGGGGGAAGGATGTCACACCTCAGTAAGAACAGGTTCTACTGAATGAAATGAGAACACTCTAGCTCAGCAGTAATTTCACTTAATGTCAGCTCTGTAGCAGGGGTTTCATGTGAATAATGTAGCTGAAAGCCATTAGACTTCTCCCTCATGCTATCATCAACCACTTTTGGCAAGGCCTGTTAAACAGAATAACTTGCAGAGTGAGCCAGAAATAGGGCCTGTGTAACAGATTCTTCAGATCACAAATGTTAAACCATGGAAATGGATTGGTGACAAAGAGGGTGGAGGGGAGAGAGAGAGAAGTTTTCCACATACTATTTTTCCCCCCATCATCACCACCACACATGTGGTCTACACCCCAACATATGTTTGCCGTGAGTGTAGCCCAAGAGACATTCCAGATCTTACTCAAGAACTGTAACTTGAAAGAACCAGCCAAGTCTGAGATTAACCAAAGGGCAGGGTAATGGTGTGTTTTGAGTGTAATGGAGTCACCCATGCTTAGATTCCACAGGCAAGGAAGGGAGCAGAGAGACACCAATGGCCCTGCAGTAGTGCCTCTGATCTACAGTCTGAGGCTCTCTTCAGCAGCCACTGAAGGGCCCACCTCATAGCTCAGATTAGGTTTTCAGCTGTGACTAGGCTGTCCATTTAGGCACCCCAGGTGGGTTCCCAAAGTTAGAGAGACAAAGTGTACTTTGGGGAGCACTTGGCTTTGAAAGAAGGTTCTTTGAATTTTATGGCTCCTTCCTCTCTTGCCTCTGCTTCTGCCTCTCTCCCCACCAGCACTGGATTGGTTTACCAAGATTCAGAAACATTTTGAGCATGAAAGAAAATGTCTCTTCACTTAGCTAAATCCAAAATATGCCAAGATAAATGGTTATTGAAGAGTGAATATCATGTCAGGTCATGTCAAATCAGAAATAAGGAAGCCAAACGTTTTAGCAAAAAACCCCAGAAATTAAATGCAGCAAGAGTGTTACCATGGGACAGAATTTTCATGCTCATACAATTCTTCTAAAAATTTTAAGTTTTACATATGTTTAATAGAGAGATTTAGGAAAAATACGTTTCTAAGTTTGATAGACTTGGAGACTTAAGCCCTTAAAATTCCTGAGAAGATGTTACAGAAAATCAGGAATACAGATGTATGTACTAACCCATTACTGGTGACATAAGTTAATTTAGGGAGACCTATTAGCAGAACGAGATAGTTTATACAAATGTGTTATTTTATTTATCACAAATGTTTGTGTACTAGATTTAAAAGACAGTTAAAGATTTAGTGAGACTCGGGATATAGGCTGGGGATTTTTATAAAGCTATAAATGAAAAGGAAGCAGAAAGGAGAAACACATTTCAATTTTATATACCCAGTGCTGAGACTGGAACTAAATGCAGAGCAACAGAACAGTGCTCCCAAATAGCCACAGCTCTGTCACATGGGGGCCTGGCAGGTAACATATGGAATTGTTAGATGGAAAATGACCCACCAATTTTTGGCTTCAGTAGAAGTTTTTTCCCAATGGAGTAAGTGGGGTAACTAAATAAAAATTCATGGAACAAGCTGAATGATGCAGGTCTATATCTTATCAGAGCTGGTGCCTATGTTCAAATGATGAATTAGTTTTGGCAACTGAATTTGGAAATTTATTGCTGTTTTTATTTTTCTTCAGTGGAGCAAAGACTAGCAGTTGGAAAGGAAGCCTATAAATCTTAACATTAGAGAGGGGAAAGGGCAAGGTGTCTTACATACACACAGGGGCTAGACAAGAAATTGTTTTTTCTAGACACAAAGCCAATGTACAACGGATTTCTTTTGAAGATTTTTCATTTACTGAAAAATAGGAAAAATATTCAGTGCACATCCCCTTTGTTCTTTTAATTCCAGGTTTTATTAATTTTCACTGAAAAATCTGTAGGCATTTCAACAAGAATAAAAGCCTATAGCTTCTTTTACACGTATAAGTGATTGCAGATTTTTGCCAGAAAGAGGAAATTACAAAAGAAAGCAAACCTCTTTATCTCTTTGGAAGATGATACAACCAGAGTTTTTCTGGGATGAGAAGAGTTTGGGAATCACCTCACCCTTGGATGAAGTATCTGACCCAAACAGTGGTTTGCTACTCTTCATTATGGATCACAGATGGGGAATGCACAGTCCCCATGGGGAAATAGCCAAATACAGCAAGGCTGCTGAAAGGGTGATGGGAGCAGCACTTGTAAATGATAAAGAATCCTGACATCAGTTGAAAGTAGTCTGAGGAGCTCCAGCCTGCATGGAAAAGAACAAGAAGATGCAGCAGATATTTAACTGTTCTCATGAAACTTTCCATTGGCTATTTGCAGTGATTCCTCCTATCCCCAGGCAAGATGAACAAAATTGTCTAATTAAGTCCACATCTTTGAATGTCCCAATTAAAGCAGCTCCTCATCTTCTCTTGCTGAGAGGCACCCTGCATTCCCTGATTGAAGCTGGTGGCAGCATTTAATGTGGTATGCTGAGAGCTTATGACTGAAAGTCAGAAGCTCTGAGAATCTCTCCCATGCCCGTGAATTTGGGACGGAGCTGGTGAGCAGCAGGCTCTAGGAGGAACATGGACACTTTATTAGTTTGAAATGAGCCACTCATTTCCTCATTCACAAATGAGAAAGTTCATAAACTCTCTGGTAATAGCAGGTGATGACAAGGAGCCCTCGAGGGTAACAGGGGCTGGCAGGGGCTTCAGAAGAGGTTTGCCTCTTACCTTGGCAAGCACCAGGAAAACTCCCTTCTCTGCCTCCTCTTTCCCTCAAACAGAAACAACCCCCCTCAAAGCATTTTGGAAAGGAGGATTAGTGCACAAAGATGACAAGGCATTCTGCAACACGGGTCTGAGGAACTGCTTCCAAGAAAGAAATCCTCATACACACAGATCACAGGAACTTGAGCCCTTTTCATATCAAAGCAACTTGCTGAGGGGCCTTCAAAGTGCATTCTCCATTCCAAGGCCTAATGCAGTTGGAAACCTTCAAGGAATGAGAAAAGATAAGTTTCTGCCAAAGAGTCCCACTCCCTGGATTTTTAAGAGATCAAAATATTTCAAGCTGATAGTTCTGCAACTAAATATGGGATAAAAGGGGATATTTTGACACTCCTTTTTCTTCAAGTCCCTAGTTTAAGAACGATTAGAGCAGTGGGAGGCGAGGGAAGGAGAAAAAGTACTGAAAGGAGAAAAACTGCTAAAAGACAATGCAATGACATTTTAGACAAAGGAAAGTTGAAATTAAAAATAATTGTATAATTGGAGTAAGGCAGGATCAAATATTTCTGATTTATTACATAGATTGACTTTTGATTTCCAAGGAGTAGAATCAGCACTCTGGTATGTGATGTGACTCAGAAAAACAGTTTCAAGTTGAAACTGTAGGATAATGGTGAGAAGATCAGTAGCTGATGACTCTGCAGCACCCCATATAAGTTGTTCTGGTGTGATTTCTACATCAAGATCAGCTTGTGGCTGAGGTGAAGCCTTAGATCATGACAAACTTTTTTTCCCCCCAATCTTAGTTTTAAATCCAGTTCAGCAACCACTTGCCACATCAAGCCTCATGCATTTACCAAAACCTTCACTGGCCTCTCTCTTAATAATACAAATCCTGATTAGATCCCCAAAACCTCTTTTAGTCCCCAAGCCCTCCTGAATGCTGCCCAACCCTTGCCTCACCTAAGGCTGTCCTGACTAGTATCTAAATATCCATTCCTTCTTGGAACCAGCCTTTATTCTTGTCCTGTAGGCACAGAAAGGGAGAACAGAATGATAAATCTTAATCCCAGCCCAAATCCTGGCCGCCTCTATGGTGGAAAGACACCAAGCAGTTCTGCCACCTGTGCCAAAATTCAAAGCAGCCTTACGACTCTGTGCTCCCTCTAAATGCTGGAGTTAGGAATAAACTTGCTCGACATTAATTTATATTCATAGACACATTTCAGTGGGCAGCCATCAGTAACATCCTAGAAACTCCCCCTACTCTGAGACCTCTGGACTTTAGCAGACCACAGTTAAGACCAGCATTAGGAGGTTGCAATAAACAGTTTTTACTGCAATGCCTGAGGGCTTGCAAACATAATGAGGCTGTTGTAACAAACACCCGGTGGCTCTGGCTGAACTTGCAGGGAGGATGTGAGTTGTTCTTACATAATAAAAGACTTCCATAGGTCGTGGAAAGAACTATGTTCAGTAGCATCCTACAGTTTGCAGGTACTCCACTGACACCACGCTGTGATAATGCTTAGGCAGGAATCAGACTAACTTCTCTCCCTGTGACCAAGGAACAAAGTACTGGTAGCAGGCTGACCACAGCTGCTGGTTTTCCAGGCACAGTCCTGCAGCATTGCTGTGCCATGGGTGCTAAGATCACAGAGACTGTTCTAGAACCTTCTACCCAACTGGCACCAGAATGTTTTATTTACCGTTTATTTACTATCTAAACCTAAGCCAGTCTCAACTCATTTCACCCCATAATTATTTTTTCTTTTTCCAGTGTTAGTTTTTCAGAATACAGCGCTAAGAGGTGTTCTTAAATCTGTTCCATCCCACAGCTAACAAATTTTGCCATATATTAATAAGAATTTCCAGTGCCAGAAGTTTTCCTAAACTAGAACTTTCTTGCATAGCTATTCACCCTTCATTTTTAACTCATATCTCATTTAATTACAAGGAGCAAGATGTTACTGAAACCAAAGAATCCTATCAACACCAGCCTTCATTCATTCCTGAGTAAAGGGCAAACGCCAGCTTCAGCATTTCGTGTCCCAGCCCTCACTGTCCTTGTAAGTAACTCTGCAGAAGAAAAACCAGGGCTGTGAGAATTGCACTCACACTTTATAATTATTACTGTACACTGTGCTCTTCAAAATTCTGGATGACCCTAAGCCTGATGCACCATGTCAGGTTGGTCCCCTTGGCACATCTCACAGCAGTCCTGCTATCTGGGCAGGCTAAGTCTCCACAGCACTAATACAGGTTCTCAGAGGAAAAAATGGGGACAGACCTTCTACTAGGGCCTGTTGCAATTGAATAGGGGTAATGGCTTTAAACTGAATGAGGGTCCACTCAGATCACATATAAGGAAGAAATCTTTTCACAATTTTAGTGTTGAAACTCTGGAACAGGTTGGCCAGTGGGATGGAAGATACACCTTTACTAGAAACATTCACGGCCAGGTTAGATGGGGCTCTGAGCAGCCTGAGCTGGTTGAAGATGTCCCTGCACATTGAAGGGAGTTGGAGGTAGTGGACCACCAATCTAAACTACTCTATGATGATTCTATGAAATATACTCCTCCTAACTCCCTAAGCAGACTATCAAGACATCTTCTGCTTCTGTTACCAATCAGTCTGCTATAAACAGGTGAGCTTTACAGTTTTAATGAATTTTTATTTGTCCTTGCATGAATCCTAACGATAACCTTCCACTCTCAGTGAGGTAGGCTTTCCTTTACTGATGGAATGTGACAACAGCAGCTGTAAGCCCTATAAGCCTTCTAGTATCCTGAAACATGCCATACTCTCAACCTTCTCGTCCTCAGCTTTTAAGTTACAGGAAACATCTCTGCATATTATAAACCAATTACATGGGCTACTGTAGTCCTCTTCCTGCAAAACTCTTATAAAGTCCTGCTGGCAGTAACAGGAGGATGTGACAGAAGTTCTCCTAGTCTGGGGGAATAAAGGGTTGAGCATGAAACAGTTACTCTGGAGATTTCATCATTAAGTCAGAAACTAGCAGACTACCCTTCCCCACCAAGCTGATTTCAGGGTAGAGACAAAGAAACTGCTTTCTCCTCTACTTCTGCTTCACCCTCTCCTTTGCTACTGGAGCATAGGAGTCCTCAGAATGGCTTGTGAGGAATTCAAGAGGAGAGGAGAAGATCTCATTACCATTTTGCTGCCTATTAAAGAGTCAGACAATCGAGCTGTGGTAAAAAATAAATAGCTGTATGCAATTATGAGAATCGCCAGACATCTCATTTCATGTCAGGCAAGACTATTGCCTAATAGGAAGACAATATAATCCTGCTGTTGCCTTGCTCAGATGAGAGAGACTTGAGCTAATTAGCTTCCACTATAGCCAGGCATGAAATTGCCAACTTTATTTTATGATAGCCATCTGAACTGTGATGTACTCTCTGCATCTTCTCATCACATAAAAGCTGGTGCAACCAGCTTCACTACTCTAACAAAGTGCAAGCTCCTTACTAATGACCACAGGGATACTGTGGGAAATCTAAGAGAAAACAAGAGAGGGCCCCCAAATCCCAGACATACCTCTGCTCTGGAGCCTTGGTCCCCAGTAGGACATCTTCCCACTTCTGCTCACAGCTCACCACTGAGAGGAGATTCCTGGCAGCCAAGAGCCTGGACCCTATAGCATTCTGCAGCCAAACTTTCTCATCAAGTTTTGGTATTCATTAGCCAAAGCAGGAGTCGCTGGGGACTCCAGGAAGAGTCAGCAAGCATGAGAAAGAACGTTCAATCTCGGTGTTACAGGAGGCAGGAGATTGTTTTCATAACATCTGTGGTGAGAGTGTATGAAGCAATAGACAGACTGCCAATACTTGGAACTACTCAAAAGGCAACTCTGGCAACCTCACAGATTGTTTTATAAACAACTGGTTTCAAACTGATCCTGAAGTTAATGGGAAAGGCAAAAGAGTCACTTAAGGATTAAGGTGCTGTGGTTTCAGCATTCCCTGCTGACTAATTCCACACCAGCAGCCCTACACTGGGGTGCTCACAGGCACAGAAGTTCTGTTCATCCATCTCACACTGCTGGCAAGAACCAATGTGGCAAACCTCAGCAGCTGAAATACAGCCACCTGCTGCCCTGCCTGTCTTGTAAGTCCCAGTTCCCTGAGAACAACTGTTCCAGAGAAATTTGCTTCCTACATCCCCTCCAGGTCTGCCTGCAACTCATCCACTGCCCTTCATGGCTGGAGCACAGTTTGGCATTTGCTCAGCAAACCAACCTACCTGGCCATGCTGGCTGGCTCCTCAGGGCAGGGCACTGTTCATGGGGGGCCCATTCCTGTCACTGCCTTGTCAAGCCAAACCCCACACCACCACTGTCTGTCCCAGACACCTCCCTCGACTCCAGACCATGTGCCAAGCCCTGCCCCTCCTCCTCAGGCAGTTCCCCCCTACCAGTACACCTCACCTTCCAGAGGCTGCATCATTTCAGTGTCTCCCCCAGTCTCTTCCCAGCCTCACAGCACACAAGGAGACACACCAGCCTCCACCAAGCACCAATATGATACCAGTGACACACCTGCTGCCATGCAGGCACTGAAGTCAAATCCTGTGCAAAACTGTGCTCAGTTCCCAGGTGACTGGGAATGCACTGATTTTGAGGAAAGGCATCCACTTATTTCTCCAGGCAACTTCTCTCATACTCCACATGGAGTCCACCTCACTACTGCTCTGCCCTACTTTGTCCTGCAGCTCTGAAGAATTGCCCACAGGGGTCTAGAGGAGCCTCTCAAAAACACAAAGTGGTCAGGTGTCAGTCTCTTTGTCCAAGTAAAAAGCAACAGGGTGAGAGGAAACTGTTGTACAGCTGGCAACAGAAGAAATACACGGGTCTCAGAGCAGCAGTTGAATTTCCTGGCAGCACTGATTAAAAAAGGCCGCCCTTTTTTATTTTTTTAATTTTATATGTTTCCAAAGACAATCAAGGATTGGTGAAAAGGGTCAACATCCCTGAAGGTTTACAGGACAAAGACATGGTCAATTTTTTTTTTCCACCCCAGGGAAAGGAATGAAAAACAATTTCACAAGTGCAAAATAATCCCGGCCAGTTAAGAAAAACAAGGACCATGTTTACAGAAAAAGCATGGGAAACTACAGTTACAGTGTTACAACTCATGGGGCCCTGTAAAACCAGGGCGACAGGAAACAGGCTCAAGTAGCACTGAGGAGTGGGGAAGAAGGGGGATTAGATTGAATACTAGGAAAAATTTCTTCACTGAAAGGGTTGGCTAGCATTCCCCAGTCTATCCCACCTCAGAAGACAAATACACCCTAGTTTTAGGTCACAAGTTTAGCATATGGCTTTATAATCCTATTTTGTTCAATTCCAAGTCTTTTACATAATGTTTACTATGAGGTAACCACTGAGAAAGCAGAAGAAATCCCTCAATCAGAAGTTATTCAACTATTTTCTGTCTGTTTAAGCAGAAGAAAAAAAACCCAAAAAACAACACACTTTGTTTTATAGGAACTTACATCCTCTAGGGAAAAATGGTTTTGCCAAAAGAATTCCCAATCAGTGCTTACCAGAGTTAATTACAACATCATATTAGAAGAACAACTTCTTTTTGAATACTTGAGAGTATAGTGAAACAACCTATGCCAAAATTAAAAGGTCTGCATTGTGCTGGGTTATTGTTCCAGGCTGTCTGCAGACATCACTGCATGAGTTACACTATTCTGACATGATTTTGCAAGTTCAGTGCACAAAGCACATGCCTATACTATAACATGACAGGACCTCACATTTCCACCCTAGTAAATCCTAAATAGTTTCCAGAAGTGCTATGTAGAAAATACCCAGGAAGCACGCTGGGTAAGCCATTCAGATGATCGCATGCTCTGGGATTCTTTCTGTCTCTGAAGAACTTCCATATGTCCAGTCTATAACTCTAAGGAGGGCAAAAAGAAGGAAAAAGTTAGTTTGGTACACAATCCTCTGATCTCCAGCGCTCCAACAGTCACAACTGTTGCTTTGGAGCTGGTTACCTGATGGTGGCAGATAGCTTCCAGAAGAACTGCAGACTGAGAACCTCCTGAAAAATTGTCTGGACAAGAAGAGACAACATGGAGAAGACCTGAAGTTATGTAAAGCAGATAACGCTGGCCAGAGACACAGGATGGAAAAGGTCTGGCATTCTGGTGATGTAGTGAGGATCTGGGCTCCTGCAGGAGGCCTAGGTCCGATGTTCCTAACCTGTTGAACACTCATAGAGCGAAGAACAATATCAGAATAAACCCTGAACTGATGCCATTGTTCAAACAAACATTGTGAAGGAATGGGAGTTGCTAACATCTNATAGGAACTTACATCCTCTAGGGAAAAATGGTTTTGCCAAAAGAATTCCCAATCAGTGCTTACCAGAGTTAATTACAACATCATATTAGAAGAACAACTTCTTTTTGAATACTTGAGAGTATAGTGAAACAACCTATGCCAAAATTAAAAGGTCTGCATTGTGCTGGGTTATTGTTCCAGGCTGTCTGCAGACATCACTGCATGAGTTACACTATTCTGACATGATTTTGCAAGTTCAGTGCACAAAGCACATGCCTATACTATAACATGACAGGACCTCACATTTCCACCCTAGTAAACCCTAAATAGTTTCCAGAAGTGCTATGTAGAAAATACCCAGGAAGCACGCTGGGTAAGCCATTCAGATGATCGCATGCTCTGGGATTCTTTCTGTCTCTGAAGAACTTCCATATGTCCAGTCTATAACTCTAAGGAGGGCAAAAAGAAGGAAAAAGTTAGTTTGGTACACAATCCTCTGATCTCCAGCGCTCCAACAGTCACAACTGTTGCTTTGGAGCTGGTTACCTGATGGTGGCAGATAGATTCCAGAAGAACTGCAGACTGAGAACCTCCTGAAAAATTGTCTGGACAAGAAGAGACAACATGGAGAAGACCTGAAGTTATGTAAAGCAGATAACGCTGGCCAGAGACACAGGATGGAAAAGGTCTGGCATTCTGGTGATGTAGTGAGAATCTGGGCTCCTGCAGGAGGCCTAGGTCTGATGTTCCTAACCTGGTGAACACTCATAGAGCAAAGAACAATATCAGAATAATCCCTGAACTGATGCCACTGTTCAAAGAAACATTGTAAAGGAATGGGAGTTGCTAACATCTGGACCCTATAGGTAGGAAGAAAAACACTCTTGTTTGCTAAAGATAGGGCGTGTTGTAGCAACAGAAGCAGGTTTCCACACTTTCTGCTTAACTCTGGATTGTTGAGGACAGAGGAGTTACTCCCTGACACCATTAATCAGTGAGAGAGTTACGGGGAAGAAGATACCAGAGATAAATCTAATTCAAGTGTGTGAAAATACCGTCCTTGGGGCCTAAAGCAGGATATTCGCTCTCAGATTCCATAGCTCATAGAGCATCTATGTGCTAGTTTGAGCATTATCCTTCTCTTAAACCCCTATTTTAAATGAAGGTAATATTTTTGCCTGGAGAACTGAGAATAACTTTTCTCCAGGTACGCAGCATCCAATATTCCCCTAATCCCTCCCCACAAAAACCAAACAGCACACAAACCCCAGTCAATTGTATTATTAGGAGCTTAGAGGAAAGAAACCAGATGATTTATACCTGTGAGAAGAAAGAATTCACAGCCAGGGTTACAGAATTTACTTAGGAGAAGGTAATTTCCCATGTTTGGCAGAGAAGATGCCTGCCACAAGGCAAAAAAATTGCATGAACTCTGCCAGCACACACCTGCTAGAAATTGTTTATAATGGCTAAAACACACTTAGTAGCTTTACTAGCAAAGTTTTACTAATAGCTTTGGTTCACTAATTGCATATTTTTTGCTAAGGGCCTTTTGCCAATTTACAAGTGTTTGAAGACTTCTATGCTAGAAGATTTTTATACTGACAAGTTTTTAGATCAACCTGGTTTAAGACATCATTCAGAAATCCTGGCTGCTAACTGAGGTTTATAGGTAATAAAAGGCCAAGGCTAGAGCAGAGTCTCAGCGGCTAATGGGATAGAGCCAGTCCATGAATAATTGAGGGTATGTTCTCCATTTATGGCATTGAGTGGTAGCATTTGTGGGAATTCCAGGGTCCTTTGGCTTTTCAGCAGTGAGCCCCTGTGGCTGCCTGTTCCTCACTTTCCCCAACAACGTCACAGTCTAACACCACCACTTGCAGTCTGTCCTGTGGCAGCCAGAAACCAGGCTTTTCTGAAGTCTACCACATTCAGCCTAAATCCTGAACAAAGCTGGCAGGGACCAGCCAGACCATCACACATGGGAGAATTATAGGGAAAAGAACAGCTGCCACATGTTAAATCTGAGTATGTGCCATACAGAAAACAAGATGCATTGTGACCAGTGACTTACCCATAGCCACTCTAACTAATGCAATTCCTCTTCCGTCTCCAGAAGAAAAAAAACACCTCATGGAAAGAATTATAGCAGCTCATGAGTGCTTCATGATCACACAGAATGAGGAACATCACCAGTTCATTACTAGGGGTCTTTCTTCAGGCCACAGGGCGGTCACAACTCTACTCCTGCAATATTAATTATTGGCCTGGGACAGCTATAGAGCAGCTTATTGGCTAGCACAAAATGCTTCCATGTGCTGAGCTTCTGCAGGGGCTGGCGCTGTGGGCTTTGCTAGACAAACACTGCAGCTCCCAACAAGTCTGAGTGCTAGTCTGATTTCTAGTTCCAGCAGCAAACCTTCACCTCTGGAGAGGAGCTGGGAGCCTGGCCCAAGGAGCAGCAGCAGATTTCTTGCTCTCTGAAGGTCTGAGGACTTTCTTCCTGCAATCTTTTTTAGATCAAATTTATTAGTATTCAATGCCCTCCCCTTCCCCACAGACTGACAACTCAATGGAACTGAAGATGGAGGGAAACAGGAAAAAACGGGGACAAAGAAAGAAGTGTCATGAGAATTTCCTCATGCTGAACTTCCAGAGCTAGTTAGAGCAGAAACACATGAAGGAAACACAGCTCTCATAGTAGTGGAAGACATGCAACAAAACACCCAAATGTGTGCCTCTCCAAGAAATGGAAGGGAAAATTATCTCTAAAAATGCCAAGCATGTTGCACAAATCGTTTACAAGGAGAACACATTTGTAATTACAAGTTATTTTAGCCACCCTGCTGCCAGGAGTAACTGGGAGCAGAAGGAAACAATCAGTGTCATCTTCTCGTTCCCCTGGGACCAGCCCAGGCTGGGTTTTCTTGGTGGAACACCTCCCTCCAGTGGCCAAAAGCAAGTCGTTGCCACAGAGCTCGGGCAGTTGGAGACAAGCAATTGTCCTCACCTTCCTTCCCTACCTTCTCCTTCCAGCTCCACAACAGGCTGAACGGGAACCAGCAGCGCCCTTCCCCACCTCGGAGCCATCTGGTTGGCAGGTTTGCCAGGAAGTGTAGCCCTCTAAATCGTGGGGCCCTGGGAAAGCATTACCACCTGATTAAAGCAGGGTGCTCTGGGAAACCAACCAGAAAGGGGATACTCCATATGACCAAGAACCAAGCTCTCCTCAAGCACAGCCCAGGACAGCCTAAGGAACAAGTGGTACTCACAGCTAAGACAGATCATTGCACCCTACCGTGACTCCAGGATCCATTTAAGCCCCTCCTGCTCTGCACTCCTCTGGTCAGGGTTACTGAAATCTTGACTTAGACCAGATGCCACCAGTGTTTGCTGGAAATACCCCAGTACCTTCTCTGCAAACTTCATTCTGTTTCTTCAAACATGTATGAGGACTTAGGTCATGCTTATTACTTCTTAAAAGCAACAGCTGTAAAATTCGTTAGCACGCTACCTTAGGTTCTTCTAAGCCATTTTAGATGTCCAGATCTGAAGATGCAGGATCTGAAGGAATTTTGAGATCTAGCTTACATCCACTTCTCAGCTGCTTAGTTGAGAAAAGCAGGGAGATTTATATATTTGGTCTATCTACTTCTCAAGAGGTTTTCAGTCAAGGCCAGCATGTAGTGACAAACTAAAAAAAAAGGCCATTTAGCTTTCTTCCTTCTCACAGTGGCAGGGCAGGGCCTGAGGAACCTCTTTTTAAATAGCAGCCTGGAGGCAGAATCCTACTGAAGGTGAGTAGGAAAAAATGATATCGTTAAGGTAGCAAGAGCTATATGCACTGTGGGCATAGCACCAAGCTTGTATTTTATCAGGATTAGTCCCCAAGGCTTATGACTTCATACTGTGCAGACTGTGCAGATTTGAAGTGACATCTTCAAATACTTAGCTTAGGAGATAGCAGGTTATTCAAGGAACTACCGCTCAGTCAGCTCACCCTGACTCAAGACAAACATACTCCATAAAACAAGACAAAGTTGACTTTAGAATACAGCCCAGAAAAATTGTCACCTCCCTCTGCTGGACAGGATCTTCACAGTCCACACTGATCTCACACATGTGCCTCAGACCAGCTTTTTGACAAACCTTTTGATACTTTGAACAAACAAGATGTCAGTGATCTGCATGTAAAGCAGAAAGCAGTGGAGAGGAAGCAAGAGGAAAAAACATCAATGCACGAGTCATAGGCAGAGATATATATATTTTTAGCAAAGTTTTTATTACAGAAATATTCACCCTCTAGACTTTTAAATCTGTACATGCATTTCTTCCAGTAGGAAGATGTTGCTAAAAACAGACAAAAACAAAAAAGGAAATCCAGAATGGGCTCATTTTTACTTGCTGCTCAGCAGTGGCATCTGTAACTGAACAAGAATCTTACAAATGAAAACATATTAGAGAATAGACTTTGTGTTACAAAAGCTAGCAAGCTTTACTGCTAAGGGTGCCTTCTGCTATAGCAAAGGTCAGCTTGAAGGATCTGTGCAGGAAGGGGCAGATATCTCAAAATTGCAAAGCCTTATCACATCTCCATAAAAACCAGTTGCCAATCACTCTCCCCAGTCACTGCTCTATCCAAAGATGAGGACGGAGCAGGGACCCACTGCTGGGGCCCTGATCCCCTGCACCAGCCTTTCTTCCCAATAGGAAAACCAAGTAGGTACTGAAACCATCCCTTGGAACTGCTACTCGGGTTATTATTACCTGCCCCACCCCTGACAGCAGACAGTCCTGGAACCACCTTTGTAAGGCAAAGGCTCTCTCACCAAGCACCTTGGAACAGGTTCCTGGCAAGGACCATCCACTTCTCCCCCATACAGCTTCCTGATGTCAGGGTGACTGTACCATGTGTAACAGCAGCAAATCTGCTGTACCCAAGACACCTCTAAAAGCAAGGATTTGCACCCAGCTCTCTTACCTAAGCAGTTGGGGCAGTGTTTCATGTGTATTTCCTACCTTCTTCTGGTCTACACCACTCCTTGCTGTTGGCCACTGGCTGAATAGAGCAAACAGCTCAGCCATTACCACAGAAACCTGCAGTCTGCACAACTGCAGAACCGTTACTTATCTGCTGCAGTGCTGGCACTTGAGGCAGAACTCAGGATGCAGCCATGGCTCCAGACCACAGTGGAGTCCGAAGAATGGACAACAAAAATAAAAGCAATTTCTCTTTGTATGCAAACTACAGAACCCATACTGGGCACTGACAGCAGTGGTATTTCCAATATACAGCATCAGCAATCCAGTCAGATCCCTCCATAGTCATATCTAAACCCCCAGCTAACAAATTTTATGTTCATAAAGGAGCAGGGGAGGAATCAAATTAATTGTAACCTCTATAAAATTGGAACCCCAAGAATGCAACCAGCAGAGCTAGCCTGGGGCTCAGTCCACACTGTGCAGCAGTCTCTGAAGTAACCTCCAAGCTGACAGGAGCCAGCAAAGCAGAGCTAGGGGGAGATGAAAAGATAAAGAGGCAAATGGGAGAAACATGTATGTGTCAAATCCAAAACCCAAGGGATCCATTCCAGAAGTAGCTGAGCACCACCACCACAATCTGCCAGGTCACACTAGGAATAAATAGGTAGGCTTGGGTCCCTCCCAGTGGCTTCTCATCACGCTCAAAGGGAAGAGCTCCACTGAAGGCAAGGCATAGCTGACTCCAGAAACAGGAGAAGCGAGTGTGACAGTAGCACTCTGTATTTCAGATGAGAACCTAGCTGGAAGATGCATAGTAGGAACTGAATCAGGTTAACTGCAAGGGACAAGAAGGCCTATAAAGCATGACTAGTTACCACCACAAGTCAGTGAAGCAAGTGAAGCTACCAAAGCACTGGAATCTCAACAGAATTCCTGGCTCATGGGATTCAGAGGGGAGGTGAAAAGATGTGCAGGAGAAGAGCAAGGGGGAGAGAAGTTATTGCATGTTAGGCCCAGTGGGTTGTGGAATGAAGATATGAATAGCATTGTTTAACATGGAGCAGGCAGCAAAAGCATTGTCCCCTCAGGTTAATCGGTGCCTCATGTGATACGAGACAGTTTAAGTTCTGCTTCTTGAAGTAGAAATAATCCAGAGGCAGGATGCAGGTGGCCCAAGGGCCCTATTGCCAGAAGATCAGGCTGTATTGCAGCTCTAACAGTTCTTAGCAGAGTGGTATCAGAAATGGGATGTCACAGGAATAATGATGAATAGCTCGACAGTCTGGGTATGAGGCAGGAATGTTCTGTTTGCTCCTTTCGCTGTGGTGCTGTAGCTCTGGAGTCAGCCAACTCAAGACTTGGGCACTTTGGTGTAGTCTTCACTGTGTATGTTCTTGCAAAGTGAAATGGACAGTATCATCCCCAGCAGCTGGAATAAGTATGAAGAATGGGAACAAAATCAGCAACCAGACAGATAAGGTGGGAAGAACGGGTGATACGGGGGAGGAGAATACAGTGAACATCTTTTAATGACACCACACAGGTGAACAGAATTAGTCCGCAACACAAGGCAAATGCAATAATTGGAAAGACAAAAAATTTGGCTTCATAAAGATGTGACTTCATCTGGAATCTATGTTATGGGCTTTTTAAGGCAACAAGTGAAATTTCATTAGCATGGGATTTTGCTTGCTTCAGTATTCTAGTTACAGAATTGCCGAAAGTCAGATACAACAGGAGGAACCACAAGTAGACAAGGCTTGGTTTGATTTTTAATCCAATCAACAAAAGGCTCAGTTCAAATGTTCAAGCAGACACAACCAAGAGCTAGAACTGCATTGCCACTAAGCCATTAAACCAGGTGTCTGTTACTTGAGAAAACCTTTGCCTTTAAAAGAGTCTCCATGATAAGACAGAATAGGTTTATATCTGGAAATTACTTACCTCTATAACAGCGACACCAGTGCAAACCCCAAGAATGATACCAAGGTTGTCCTTCAGCCACTCCTCTACACCATCCATGCATCCCTATAGAGAAAATATGGCCACAAAGAAAAGAAGCATGAATCTAAATATCTCAAAACATAAAGATAGGTTATGAAAATCTGTAACATATCTTTGCATGCAGGAATTATCCCAGTTACATGCTATACCATGTGCCATGGAAGCTTTTGCAGAAGGTACTTCAAGCAATAATGATGTGAAAGTGCTCTAGTTTTTCAGGGGAACAAAGACAAGGCAGCTTCAGCGGAAGCTTCACAGGGCCCAGACACACCCACTCACCTGCTCATGAACAGGCCAGTCAGCAAATGTTGCAGTGCCATTGACAGGGTCTTCCAGATTACAGAAACCTCTTCCTTCTACTAAGTCCTTAGATCTATTGGAGCAGGAGCATGGATACTCAGTATTGCTTTTGTTCCTAAGAATCCTATTATCTTCCCATTCTTTTGCTCCAGTCCAGCCACAGCAGGAAATCTAATAATGGGAGAGAGATCATTACAGTCTTACACCATGCACTGGCAAGGTAACTGCACAGGAAAATAAGCAGGTAGAAGTACTCAGGAGCTCTCCGTGTAACAACAACAGTCAAGTTGCACAGTTTGCATTAATCAGCTGCACTAAACACCACCCTGGTTACTTAAGTATAGAGCTGTCCAGAAGATAGGGACATTATTTCCTACTAAAGAGCCGCTCTGCTAGAAAAACAAGAGTTAAATGGCCCCGGGGACAGCAGCAACCACCGCACGGTGGCGTCCCCATGCTGCCAAGCCCCAGCAGAGCACTGCACGCCAGCGCCCACTTGAGTGCAGTACGGACCAGCTGGAACACAGGATGGGGAAAATTTTCCATCCAAAGAAACATTTACATTCCTATAGAGCCACGTGATAAAACCCTATTTGCTGGAGGGGAAAGCAAATCGGGAAGTCTGGCAAGGAATAAGATCTTAAGCATGGATCCCAGTGCTTGCCCAGTGGTACAGAGCAGAAAGGCTGTCTGTGTTGAGGTAGAAGTTTATGGAAAATCCTTCTCTGCTCAGAAAGGAAAAGTAATGATTCTGCTGTAATAGACATGAGATACAAACAGCTGAACATCCATATCAGGACAAGCATTTGGTTTCCAAAAGAAAAACACCCAGCCTCCAGAAGGAACTACCTCTCCCCCTCACATAAGGTTTGGACTTTAACTCCCAAGACTGGTTCACAAAACCCCAACCTCTTTCAAATGCTAACTCCAGTGTGTGAGATCAAGTAGACTCCTAACACTTGACTTCTCCATCTCCGCAAAACCTTTCTCTTCTGTTCCTAGATAAAAGAAGGGCTCAAGCAGGAGCCTCTCTCCACAGCACACTCAGGCTTCTCTTGAGTTCACTAGCAAGGAGTTGCAGCTACAGTGACAAAACATACATAAATCATTCTCCAAGGAGGAGAAATACTGCAGGTCAGTGTTTTGCAGACCAAAGAACAGACAGAAGACAAATGCTGTTACTTGTACTTACTACACATCAGTCCCATGTTGGGCATGTATTTAACCACAACAGCCAGCCAGCTCTCAAGCTTGTGGTTTGGCAGTTGTCAGAGTTTGGATCTTGGTTTTTTTTTTNCAGTGTGCTTGAACACTCTCTAGCTGCTCAAGTGCTGACCCTGATGCTAAAACAGAAACCATGGGCAGTTGGATGGCTCCCAAGAATGCTGATCCTTGCAGAAGAACCATCACAATAAGCAAGCAACATGCACCAAGTAGTAAGGCAGGTGGTGCTGCTGACTTGCCTGGCAATATACAAGGGACTTTTTGCTACAGAAGTCATGTGCAAAATGTCTTTCACACATGTTAGTATTCGGGAGGCCCAGCAGACAAAGAGAAGTGTTGGAGTGCCATTTGATAGGCTGGATACGTTAAGCCATGCAGCCAACACTAGCTAGTTCTAACACCGTGCATGCAGGAATGGTTCAGGGTCTGACACAGAAGCAGTAAGCAAGATCATTTTCTAGTCTGCAGGCACCAAACCTCACAGGTCACTTTGTAGATCAGCCAGATCAATGCACAACAGTTGTTTCTCTGTCCTCAGCCTAGCTTTAAAGGTCATTGCCTGCACTGACAAATAGCATCATCTACCTCATGCTGCCCCCCACGACTCACCTGTATCTGCACATAGTCCCATGCATCTTGCAAGTTCTTATCTTCATTTGAAGGGTCATACTTTTCAATCAGCTCTACAACTATGTTAGACAACTCATCTTTCAACTGGCAAGAAAAAAAAACCAGGAGAGTTAGATTATCAATTCTTGTAGCCTTTTCTTTGGTGTTTCAGATACATATATAAAGCTACGGTCACTTATAAAAGCTGATTGCAAAAAGTTAACAAGTACAGATAAGGACAGCAGCTTTGCTGCTGCAACAGCCAAAACATCAGCAAGTCCTTGCCCAGGCACAGGGAAAGGCTAAAAACCTGATGAGCAATAAGGAAACAGAACTGGGTATGGTTATCCTGCTAAGACACAGGCTGAACAACTAACTGCCTGCCCCAGACAAGACACATGTGCAAGGTAAACTGAAGGACAGCACTGCCTTAAGGACTCACAGGTTATGTGTCTCTGACCTCATACTGCAGGCGAGACCCTGGTGCAGAATCTCTGCCACTGCAGTTCATCTCCACTGCTCAGGGAAGGTGTGAGCCACTCTGCTCCTGAACGATGGGTTTTCTGATATTCAGCTGATGGAAACTTGTCTTTTCCACAAGGTATTGATCTACCTCTCCCCCAACTCCCACAACTGTTGTTTCTATAGTAAGACAGGAAGTATTACAACTACCTAAACTGTTCATTAACAGTCCTATCCAAAAGTTCAGGTGTATCAAATCATCCCTTCACCACCAGTCCTTTTCCAGAGATATTTACAACACCCTTCAGTTTGATGAGAGGTGCAAGCTACCACCTGGCAGACTCCTTCACCTTCTTCCTCCCACTTCTTTCCGAAGCTCTTCTTAACCAGCTTGTACATGAGGACTGCTAAGGACAGACTCAGATTCACAAGAGGTTGGAGAAAAGTGCCATTAGACAGCCCAAGGGATAGGATAGAATTACCTAAGCACTAGGATGTTCCCATCCCACATATTACCTTTTAGACTGCTACAGCTTATTTCAAATCAGTGGAAATGGGTTTTCTCTTTTCTTCTAATCAAGCATTTTCAATGCCCATGGCAAATACCAGGACACTCAGCAAGAGGAAGCACTGCCTAATGTTGAGAAGCTTCTCTACATCAGCAGCTCTTCTTCCCAGGAAAACTGCAGCTCAGTTCACTGGGATCAACTATGTCAAGCCAGACAGATGGGAGCTGCATGATCTTTCTTCTCATGATGTCTAGCTCTTCCCCTTTTAATTACTTCACTTCCCCTTTTCCTTCCCTTCAAATCAAGGCAACCTGACCTGGTTCTCACTAATGAGATTGGCCTTGACTGCTGCCATAAGCCTTATCAGTTACTGAACCTCTGCATTCCCACCCTGACCCCTCCCGCACACTGCTGCTCCACATGCAGAGGAAGGCAAGGAGAGCTGGGTTTGTTTTCCTACCCTGGGCCCATCTGGTTCCTTAGCTATTAGGTCAGATGGAGCCCAGTGCCACTTCTGCAAGGATCTCAGGACCCCACCACAAGCAGACAGGACTTGAACCTGATGTCCCCAGTTACAGCTACATGGGGAAGCTGTATGTCTGCTCTGCCCTTACTCTTACAAAAGAACAGGCAAGAAGTCCTGCAAACAGCTCTTATTTCAAAAACTGAGGCATTTCAAATTTAAGAAAAAAATTAGGCGTTCCTAGGTGTTTCAGTAAGCAATCTGAGGGGGAATATTAATGCAAACACCGGCACAGCTCTGGAGAGCACACACACAGGCAGCTTGCTTGTGGGTTTAATCCACAGAGCAGCTCAAAGGGAAAACACAGGCACCTGCAGCTGTTCACACTTAAGCACCTAGCAGAGGAAAACTGAAAGAGCAACAAGCTAGAAAGACACATGGAACATGTAGGCTTTCAACATCCTCACCATCTTCACCTATTTAAAACTATCAGGACTTAGTACTGTGTGAGACACGAACGCTTCAGTAAATGGCTACCCTTCCTTTCAGGGCTTCTTGCTCCTTCCCAGCTCTAGCAAGGCCAGTGTCAGAAAGCACAATCCCACCACCTCAAAGCAGGGGCGCTTAGATCCTAGGCACCAAAGCCACAGCTCACTGCCAGAAAGCAGCAAGGCTGTCAGTCTCCCCATCACATGGGCTACTGAAGAGAGAGATGGGGAAAGCTGAATGCCAGAGACAAGAGCAGGTCTTTGATCACACAGTGGATTGTGCAGGCTTTTTCCCCTACCAGACACTGTCAGACATCTATCCTGTCTCTGTCAGATGCAAGCTAGATCCTTCCCTCAGCATTTATTAGCATCTAGCCTGCACACAAAAATAGGCTCGAAAAACCAGGAAGGAGCTCTCCTCTGCCTTGTCACTTCAGATTCTGAAACTAACGCATAGTCCATAGCCCCAGATAAGTCTCTGCACGCAATCACACGGGTCTGTTTGCTGCAAACAATAGCTAGCAAGTAGGGCTATTCCCAAAACACGCCTGCTCTCCTTTACACAAGGCACTCAGAGCCAAGCTGCACAGAACTGTGTGAACTAGGCCAAGAGAGAACTTGCCCAGGCTCTCAAATGTTTAGGGGCTTGTGATCCACTAGGTGTAGGTGAGTAGCAACATTTGTGATGTTACTATTTTGTTGTCCATGAAAAAACCCCCACCCCACAGTTTCAGTCACCAACAAATGTAGGGAAACGAATGTTGTTGCATCAACATCCTCCCAGAAGTACTGGGCAATTCCAGTCTGAAGGGGCATTCCTCTAGCAATGCCCATGGGAGAGGCAAAGCAGCAGCCTTCCTGTCAGAGGCTCAGCCTTTTACAGTTACACTAACTCTATTTCAGTATCCTTTTATTTTGTCAGAGTGGGGGAGGATTTTGACACCAAAAAAGAACAGATATGCCAACAATAACATCAAATGAATTCACACAAATACTTCAGTTACAAGTGAAGGAGCGAGTATCACCTCGCTACATTCTGGATCTGAAATCCTTTCCTTCGGTCTTGTTATTCCTTGTTTTATATCTAACCAAGTTCCTGAAGTCAGAAAGAAACACAAAGAACACAATAGATATCTAGGGACTGGCTGTTGAGCAGTTTCAGTGTGCCTCACTGTGCTCCAAGCTGCCCTGGGATGATGTACAGCCAGCGAAGCAGAGCGACTTGCACAGCAGCACTGAAGCTCAGCCCCAAACCACTGTGCTGGAGGTTTTAGCCAACACCTTCCTCAAACAGTTCTTCTTAGTACTCTAGGCAGGTATTTTGGAGGATCCCTGAAACAGAATGGCTCTAGAAGAGCTTTTCCATTAATTTTGTTCATTAGGGACTGAACAGGAGCATCTGTTCATAGCCCAGCTTCCCTGACCATTCTCTCAGATTTGTACAAGTGATCTCAGTCCCACTGGCTCCAACAGCTGTGCAAAACCCCCAGCACTTTTCAACTCTTCCTGATCTGATGAGGTTTAAATGAAGAGCTACAGCTTAAAAGCTGGAGTTTTCTAGAGCAGATTGGCAGCTGGAGGAGAAATGCTAACAGAGGTACAGAATTTCCTGGTCTGAGGTCACATTTCCCCATCACAGGGGAATGCCCATCCCCACACCTCAACATCTGCATTAGTCAGAGCTGTTTGCTGAGAATCATCTTTACACACCAGTTTTAGTCACTGTTTTAGTTTCTCCTTCAGCTTCTGCCAGCCCAGAGAGCAAGCTACAGTCACATCACATTTGGCAAGGAACCCAGCCAACAGCTGCTCACAGTCACCACAGTACAAAGCTCAGATCAGTTATGCTGGTAGCATACAGGCACCTTCCCCCTGTCCCCAAACTTCTCCACCAGGCCCCATCCATAACTTCCTCAACCGTTCTGCTTTCTGTAACCATCTAAAGGGTTGGCTTAGGAGAGGCAAGCACAACCATACTGTGGCATAGATACACAGTTAGGTAGCGAAGGATAGGGATACCCACAACTGGTACCAGAAGCCAGTAGTGACCCCACAGCTAAAACTTGCTCCCACTGCATAAATATGGCTCCCAGTTTAGCTATCGAGTAGCTGATTCTGAAACCAGGCCTGAATAGGCTCTGCCTTGGCTAGGGAACCTACAGCCAGGATGGATTGTTGCAACGCACTTAGTTCTGCACTTAGTTCTGTTTTACACTACGATGCATGTTGGGAGCTCTAGAAGCACACACTGTGAAACTGCTTTCCTGATAAAGGGATCCACTTCAAAATATTAAACCACTTGACTTTAAGCTCCAGCTGTAGAACAGGAACCATCAGATACTTGGGTTTGCACCTGTGGAAAGAGGACAGCTCTTCCAAGAGGAGTTCTACACACAGTTCTGAAAGGACAGAACAAGATGGCACAAGTCAAAAAAGAGCTCAGGCTGGTAACTCCTCAAGGCACCAGTGATGGCCACATGGTAGTAACCACTGCTACTACATATTGAGGTAGATACAGAAAAATCAAACAGCAAAGCTATTGAGCTGGGGCAGAAAAAAGGAGAATCCAGTTATGCCTGCTATTTGGAATAAAGAATTTCTAGATGTCACCCTTCTCCCAAGCCAAGACCAAGGAAATAACAGTAATAAAGACTTACCGTATCTTTCTGGAAGTAGATGACCAGTGCAGCAGCAATCTGAGTTAAGAGGATTATCATCAGGCAGGTGAAGTACTGGAAGCAAAAAACAATAGGTGATCACTACTGGTCTTTAGAAAGGTCTGTACATAAAAGTTAATAAAACTTCATATACAAGAGAAATCACAACATTGAGCTAACATCTTTTTGCCTGCAGACAAACTCTGCTATCAACAATGCTTTCCCAGGAAAAGGCTGGGACCAATGTCAGACCAGTGCACTTCAGCACTTCTCCCATTAGGCCAACAGAAAGACTTCAGGAAGGAAAGGGTTTACAAGCACTCTGCATGTGTCATCCCAACTGGGACTCTCTCTCCCACATCCAACTCCATTCCCAGACCATTCTGGCCTCAATCAATCAGTTGGACTCTGCCTACCCCAAGCCTCAACAGAAAAAGAGTCAATTTTACAAACCTAATTTTTTATTTTTTAATCAATTGCCTTTTTAAAAAACGCTATTTAATTTGTTTGAGGACCTAAATTTAAGATTCACCAGCAAACTGCTGAGGTTACTTTTAAATGGTGGCAGCTACTATAGTTAGACTAGAAGATGTTCCTAGTACCAGGACACACAATGTGTGCCATTCTTGGTTTCCAATACATATGTGCTCTGAATAAGCCAGAGTCAAGTAGCAGGCTGAGGTGTATGAAGCTGGTATCATCTCACCCACCATGGACAGAAAACTTCCTATGGATGAACTGTTTGAAGAGAGGTCCTGACACACAGGACATTCCTAGCTGGGTCTCTCGCGACTCATGCACTTTCCACAGATGCAACACAGCAGGACACTGCCACTCCTCCTCTTTTCTTTCACTGCCCTTGGAACTTGCTCTTCCACCATTGAGAGCACAGTACCAACCAGGAAGTCAGGGTGAGGGGGACAGGGTACACTTCTGAAAGTGCAGGAAGCGTCAGTGACATCCTCTCTCATTCACAGAGTTATGAGCTCATTATCAGTAATGTGTGAGGAGCCCTGCAGCAGTCTGCTGACTGCTGGAAAATTTAATATGTGCAAATTAAGAACTAGATCTAAGTGGACCTAGCAGAAACAACATCCCCAGGAGACCAAAGCCCCATCTACAATCCAACAGATATTTTTTAGGAGACATATTAAAGGGTGGCTCCAAAACAGGCATGAATACTCTCACCAGACCCAAGAGACATCGGATTTCATTGACTGCTCCAAGACAGCCCAGGAACCCCATCAGCATGGTGAGCGCCCCAACACCGATGAGGATGTATGCACCAGTCTTCAGAGAGGGAGATGACATCTCTGTAGAAGCCAGGAGAGGGAGCAACATTAGCTACTGACAAAAAATACATCTGCCATCACCATTTATAGAACTGTCTCCATATCTACTGATAATTTTCTTTGTCTGCTACAAATGGGCTACATAGAGGTGTGCCAAACATGGTGACAGATAGAAGCTTCTAGTATTTTTTTTATGAAGGTAGACTTAAAAGCCATCCTGCAGGTCTCCAGAGTCTGGAAGACTCAAGGTCACTCCAAACAAATGAATCTTGTTTGGAGAAAGTTATCTCCTTACTGGAATTTTACGCCCTCATGAATGTACTTCAAGTAACAGTAAGATAAATGATAATCTACTCCACAGCTACTGTCTGTTCTTTTTCAATTCCCTTTGCTATCTTCAGGGAAGCTTTCACCCATGTCCTAAACCCCCTTTTTGGATAGCCTTTTCAGTTTAATGCACTATTTCTTGTAGCTTTTCACTTATCCACTTACAGTCAACCCTGGGACACACTAACTCTATGGAGTGAAGCATGCAACAAGCTACAGCTAGTGCTGGGCACAGATGATGCGACAGGTTACTCAGCAAGTCAGGGCTGAATGCCTTGTGGCCAGGCACTTACCACAGGCTGTTGCAGCACCTGTGCACAACACCCTGCAAACAGATGCTATTCCAGGATCAAAACAGATATAGTGCCCAAATTAGCGGCTTTTACAAATCTTCCTAGCTATCTCCTGCTATTGTTTCAAATGTCTGCACTTTTGAATGCTCAACCAAGTTTAGGTCAGATTATTCCAGACATGCTGGTGATGTCAGCCCTCTCCCCTCAGCATTTAGTACCACAAGCAACTGAAGAAGAACTCTTACATTTGAGTTGGTCAGCAGACTACTTCTAGCAGAATAGGATTGGAGAGAGCAACCATTAAAGCACAAAAGTTGAAGAGATACTCTGTCTAGAAACTGTAACTAGAAACCTCATTTATCATTAAGAGACATGCCTAAATCTGCAAGCTGCAGAGTGTAGGGGAATTCTGGATGTCCAGTGATTAATGAAAATAACATTCTTAGAGTTCAGCATTTAGTTTCTTGAACTAAGGAAGTCTCAGGAGGCAAACTTCCTCTGAGCTCCTCCTGAAATATGTTAAAGGAGAATAATCAAGCCCAAACTGGTACTCTCCCTCCTAATATATACTTCCCCCTGCTTCTAATACCTGGCACAAGCCATCATGTTCCAAATTTTTTTCCCTAAAACAGGCTGAACAGAGGGAAGTTCAGTTATCAAGAAGTGAAGCAGATCCATTTGCCACACAGGTCACTTCAGCCTTGATTAACTTCCAGGCCAGACTCTCCCTGGCTGGACATATGCCACAAACCCCAGGATCCTGCTTCCTCACCAGTCCTGTGACTTGCTGTGCAGGTTACATGCTGATACTGCAAAGCATTTACTGAAGCACCAGCTTTACAGGTGGCCATCACAAATCTACCCTGTTCCCTCCCTCAAAATCAGCTCAGCTATCTTGCAAGTCAGTGTTCAAGTGACCAGGCTGCAGCACCTCCACCATGCTATAAAAGCAGTTGCTTCGTCAAATTCTCACAAGAAGAAAGAAAAAGGTATTTCCAACTCAGAAGCCCCTTGTTGAACTGCCAGTGTCAGGGGACAGGAGCCACACTTGCAGTTCTCATCTGCAATAGTCTTGTCTTGCAAGAGAAGGCTCTGAGGGCATTCAACTGCTTGTTTGCTGTCACTCTGTGTTTTTCCCTGCGCTGGGCAGGCAGCCAAGCAAGTACAACAGGCTCCTTTGGCAGCAGCTGGAGTGCCCTCCCTGATGCCTAGGTTACTAAAGCAGAGGGAAAGAGGGGCAAGGCATGGGAAAGGAAGTGAGGGGGCAGGGAGAGACCTGATACTGGAAATCTCCAGGAAGGAAACTAAATTCTTAAATGCTCTGTTAGCAGAGATTCTGAGCAAATGGGAAGAAACAGAGCCAAGTTCAGGGACTTCTCCCTCCACAAGTGGCTGTAACACCCATCAACCTGAGGGAATCAGCTACTGACCCACTGGTACTAACCACATCTCAGACTGTGAGGGGAGCTGCAAACAGCCAGGCCACGATAAGCTCCTTTTAGGTTGAGTGTATTAAAAGTTTGTTTCTGCTCATGCCCCCACTATACTAACCAACACCCCTTGCTGTGCTTCTTGACCTTCTAGTACTGCAGTAGCAAGTCAGATGCCACAGCACAAAAGCAGAGCAAGGAGCAGTATCTGTCCATGTGGTACTAGCAGGGGTATCTTCTCCACCCAGCACCTTCCAAACCAGGCCAGAGTGCTCAGCAGGACTTGGGAGATAAAGCCCTTTGCACAATCAGTGCAGTTAGGAACAGAGCTATGAATGCCATTACTGTTCATTCCCCATATGCAGGCAGCCCCCCTGCACTGTCTGAGGCTGCTGCCCAACTCAGCAATTCTGGAGGTAGTGACAACAAGTAACCAGAGCCACCAAGCAGAAAAGTTTGAAGTGTTTCTAGGAAAAATCTCAAAGGAAGCAGAGCTTGTGAAAGATGGAGCTGAGATTCTCATTTGGTGAAAGTCCACTTACAGTCCTGTGAAGCCCAGACTCTCCTAAGCGAGCTCAGTTTTTTGGTTTTTGTAGAAAGCAGACCCTCTTTTAAGGCTCAAGTCAAAGTCTGTGGCTGACTTTGGGGAAAGAAAGCTAAGTCCCTTGCACAACACAGAACACCTCTGATGCCCAGGGTAAGCCTCATCAAGTGTATACAAGAGTATGTTTTAGAAGTCAAAGCACCCACAGCCCCCAAATCTGCATTCTCTACAGGGAACAAACATACCATCTCCTTTCAATGTACATGAAGCATCAATAAATCCAGGTACTTACTTTCTTTTGGCATTTAAAACATTTAAATTGAAATAGATCATTACAGAGAGAAAGCAGTGGAAGCATGGAGGATTCAAACAGCAAAATTGCATTAAGGCATTGGGGGCCTTTGCACATAATGGTAATAAGGAAATCACTGTGAAAACACAGAGCATAGTGAAAATAGGATGAAATGCTAGTCAAGTATTTCATGTTTAAGATGAAATACTTGGATTAAGACAAAATATTTGGACTGCTGGTTGAAGAGGCAGTGGCCTCACTCAGTGTGACCCTGGTGTTCAAATCCACAAGACTAAGAGGAATGCTGTGTCTCCAGGGTTGCTCCCTTTCACCATGTCCCTGATAACAATTCCATCTTGCTAAACACCACGAGACCGCTCGGGCCACAGACCATGCAGAAAAGTACTGCTATTACTAGACTACACCATGGTCAAACACAGCCCCAGAGTAGAGTCAATTTAGAAAAAGAAGGAAGATGAAGAAACACAGTCTTACGTAGAACTGCAATGAAACTGGTTTTGTCGGCTAGAATCCATATTCCAAACCCCAGGATCACAGCACCCAGGATCTGAAAGAGCAAGAACAAAACATACGCAGTTTTGTGTAAGTTATAAGCTTAGATAAATAAGAGGAGACAGTTACTAATATCCATACTTCCAGTTTAAAAACAATCATTCCTTTGCTGTTCCCACCCATCTCCCCTACGGTACTCCTCCCGGGGTAAACAGGATTAGCACAACTCCAGGAAGAATGCCTCAGCCAACTGCACAGGAGCCTCAAGATCTGCTTGGCAGTTTTTCAAACGGTATTTTAATAGTCCATAATGTTGTAAAGGAGGATCATTCAAAACAGTCTGAGGAAGAGATACCCTGCTGCTAGGACATTGTTGTCAGAAGCAAAAGGTAAGCACATTGCTTCTGTGAAGAACCAAGGAAAGACAAACACATTATTTAAAATATTTTTTTATATAGAGAAACCCATGACTCTAAGGGCCAGGCTGGAAGATAGCTGACAAAGGATTAGGTATCTGGCAGCTGGAACCACTCCAGGAAGGAAATCTTTGGCTTGTCAGGCTCTGTTACAATGTTATGGCTTCAAACTACAAAGACAAAAATCCAGCAGCAGGTTCCCTTGAACAAAGTGCTTTGCCCCTTCCAAAGCCAAGCTCAGGCATTTTGGCTTGGCCCCTACTTTATGTCAGAACACCTCCACCTCCCAGGCCAACACATCTGAGTCCCAACAGAGTCAAGAGTCATGAAACATTAGCTGTGGTCTCTGCCTTGCTCACCACACAGTCTTATGCAGGGCTAGGGTTAGTAGAGCAATATGTCCCTGTCAGGAGTCAGCTGAATCCAGACACTGAATTCAGCAGTCAAGCAATGCACACATTTTCCCATCTCACTTTGAAAGGTGAACATGCTCTGTTTTAGCCTTCACATATCAGCAAGTCTTCAGGTTTGATAAGAAGCTGAAACTTGTGCTGTTCCGCCAACTAGGACTGGAAAACACTTGTGCAAAGGTCCAAAATAGGCTTTGAAGAAACAAGGAGTGGACAAGAACTGGAAGTGAACTGCAAGCAGCTGTTCTCACATCAGAAGGATTTCAAGATAGGATGAAGTTAAATAAACTAACAGGGCTAAAGAGAGATTGCAATTCTGTGCTTCATTAGATAATGTTTTAATACTTGGGAGACAAGGAAAATGCCAAGCCACCACCTGAAGCAAGCTGGCAGAGAGGGCTGTATGGACAGGCATTGGCTTCACATTTTGAAAGTTTACACTAGGCTTCAACTGCTCATACAAAGAAGCTTTCCTGAAAAAAGATAAAGCCACAGTCTGAAATAAGCTGCTTGCAAGCTTTCCTGTCTTGGCAGAAGGTGCATCATGTAGTTTTCTCTGGGGACAGCATTAGAAAGCCATCAAGCAAGTTCCCACCTATGAAGAGCATAATGACTCAGCTTCAGAAAGCGTGTAGCTGTTGTATCCCAGAAAAAGAGAATTCCCCCTTGCCTTATGTCCCAACATGCTGCACCCACAATGCTCACTCTGCTGATCAAGCTAGAAAGGCCCCTTGAACATGCAACAGCTGGGACACTGTAAGAGACTGGACTAAAGCCCCTCATCTGNATTTGGTAGTATCAAGAACTGCTGAACTGACAGTTTAAGGCAGTCTCACATTTAAACTACAGTTTTAATAAACATTTGTCTCAACAAAGATGTAAACCGGGCTGTATGTGACATCCCTTTTGGTTCACTGACCCTGAAATGTCACCTAAGTTTTGCTGTTGCTGACAAAACACAGAAGGGCTGCTGAGGAGAGTTCCTAGGAAGTTATTTGTTATGAGGTGCTCAGACTATCCAAGGCCTGTTTTCACTCTGATCTTTGCTCCAGTCCACAGCTTGTGCATTTGCCAGGAGCTGCTATGGAACACACTACAAGGGGAAGGCAGGGAGACACAACTACAGGCAGGGAGAAGACACTGTCCCATTAACAAGAGTGTATTTACTTCTTAGCAGGATAGTATCTCAGCATCTTCAGGAGTTTGCATCGCATAGCAAGGATATTTCTGCCACTGGCTTGGCTTCAGACCCTCCATAGAAGAAATCACATCTGCTTTCCATGGAGTTTAATTCCTCTGCTCCACTGCTGTAAATTCCTGAAGTGGGGAACAGATGTCTCCCGTTCTCCGTGAGGGGTGAAGGTTTCACCCCCAGTTTCAGCAACATCTCCTTCCACACCCAAGCCAGAAGGATGCAGATCCCTCAAGACAGGGTCAGCAGTTTCCCACAAAAAACTAGTCAAGAGGGGCTTGGAAAAACTAAGCTCTGGTGGAGCTGACTCATCTTTCTGGAAAGAGGAGCTGGGGATTCCCAGCTGTCCTGCCCCAGCACTGCTTTCCTTCATGCTCAGATTGTGTGATATAACACTGGACCTGGCACAGGGGCCAACAGAAAGGCTCTAAATCTCCAGGCTTTGCTTTAGGTAGTAGCCTTCTGCTGCATTTACTGAAGGGTTAGAAGTAGGACAGACAGTTATATATTCCAAACAAATAGTTTCCAGAGACTGTAAAACTTGTCTTGCAGAGCAGTCTTCCCTTTAAGGAGAAGCATGTGCTGCAGCGTCTGCTAGCCAAGAAGGTAGACGTGTTAAATTCTGATTAGGAAACTAAGATTATACTCCAAGCTTATCTAGTATCTTTTCTAGCAAGCAGGCAGGCAGTCCAAGTAACCTTCTTCCCTTTAACCAAAGCAGGTCAAACCCTTCCCTGAAGTAAGGCTCCAAAACTGCAAAATACCACTAAGTCCCTGAACTACTTCAGCTATAGCAAGCGACCTTCTCACAGACCTCGAGCTGTAGAGAAGTGCTATTTCAATGACTAACATCTAAAAAGAGACACCAGCATGTCTCTAAAGGCTTCAGTCATCAGCGAGGCTGAAGAACACCCTTTAGACAGCAAGGGCTGGCCTGCACAAGGTGCAATCACATAGGCTCAGCTCAAGGTCCAGAGCAGACACAGAGCTCTGTCAGAAGCCTTGCTGTTCACCTTTGCACAAGCACTCTCCTCAGCAGCTTCAGTAAATCAGTACAAGGCATTCAAAACCTGTCTGTGCTGACAGCACACAGCAACTCAATATAAGCAGTTTCTCTGCCAGATTAATATAGCTCTACCAGACTACGTAAGATCAAGAAGCACCAAGTACCCTCCCCAATTCAGACCCTGAACAACAATAATGGAAAAGCGTCTCAGGTCAACTACTTCCTATGAGAGGGAGGGAGTAATGTATGCCGCCTTCCTCAATACCTGGCACGTGCAAAAAGCCTGCCATCAGTAAAGACAGAAGCACACTCAAAATCTACACTCTGGAGAAGTATCAAGCTCAGCCAGAACACAGTGGCTTTGGAGACTTCATTTTGATAGAGCAGCCAGAGGGGAGGACAGTGCTTGTGCTGCACAGCAGGGTTAAAGAGCTCATTTAAAGCATCTTCTCCCTTTAGTCAGCACAGATCTTCTCACAATACACCCCACCCTAAAGTTCTTACTCTCCAGGTCCAAGTCCATGAATCAGATCAGCTTTCCAAAAGAGGGAGGGGGGCTGGGTGCTACACCAGAGGAGCTGGCTTGGAGCAGGATATGCACAAGACAAAGAACAGCTACTTCTGATCACTTGCCACGCAGACAGGAGTTCTCAAACCTCTCCAGGACCCAAGGAGGCATTCAGGACCTGCCATCCTCACAATCTTGCAAAATACAGCAAAATGCAGCATGGCTGTGGGTCGGCCCAACAAAGCAGTTCAACTCTCCCTCCTGAGAGCACATCTATCCCCACAGGCTGCCTGCAACCACGCCTGGCTCAGCAGAGCAGGGAGAGAAAGGCAATGTGGAATAGAGATGCCACAATGGCCATTGACAGCATACAGCAAAAACAGTGACAGTGTTGTAAGGTACTGCAGTATTTCAGGCTGTCGTCTTCCTCCTTTCCTACATGCTAGGCTGGCTTTCTTGAAGAGAACTTTCTCTACACAGAGAATAGCTGATGAACTCAGACTGAGGTTCAGGCATAAAGGAAAACTGGACAGTGGCCAGATACTGGGCTTTAGCAAGACTCAAACACTGTCTCACAAATACAACTCTGCTTCCCAGGGTACACTGGTTGTTATACGCTGCTTAAAATTTATCATTTCTTCAAGAGAGGAGAGAGACTGGATGCAGATATCTGCAGAGGAGTCCTGCACTAGTAGGAGGACAGGCCTGGACTCAGATGATTTTTCCTATCTTTAAAGCGGACTAAATCATATTCAGAAATACCTAGTGGCACTTGAAATACCTCTCCTCTCCCTCCCAAGAACCTTCTCCATGGATGCTCTGAGCATCCCTGACTTCAGACCATTAGACTGCAGTTAACTACTCTTAGAATGGAAGTAAACACAGAGAGCAAAAGTGAGCCCAGTAAGCCAAGGGAAACCAGATCCGAACGTGCCTCAAGTTCATCCTGTGTGCTACCAGCACAGTGCAGCCATGCAGAAAGCATGAGTGAAGCTATGTGCAGGGACAGAGACTAGAAAGCAATGCTCACCTTATCACGATTCACTTCCCTCCCTTCTCTCCCAGCCTGACCCTTCCTTTTCCTTACACACTGCACAAAGGATAACGATATCAGACAGGCTGTTTTCTTGCTGACACGTGGAAAGCTGAAATCTTGCACTTCCCTACTACACCATTCCACTGCAAGAAGGCATCACTAACAGTACCATCACTGCCCACAGGACACACAATATCTAAGCATCAGAATGATGCATGCAAGAATGTGTGTGGCCCTCCCAGACCCAATCTGTTCCAAAAGGAGTTCATCTTTTGCTAAGCCTCACACTTGAAAATAACTGCACCCAGTGGGCTGTTTTATTTCCCCAGACAAGTCTGTCCCAGTCTCCCCACCTCCCAAGTCCATTTCAAACAGGAGACTTGGACTAATTCATCTCATTACAAATCAAAACCAGCCGTTGGGACTCAAACAAAATTAAGAGTTGTTCTTTGAAGCCTGCCTGGCCTATTTAGGAGGGCACTGCCACCACTTGGCAGGTTTTGTAGCTTTGCTGCTCAGGGACAGTTCAGCTACTGCTCCAGATGCGTCAGAGAAAGTAGTTACAACTACTCTCCTTCCAGAAAGAATCCATAACTCCTGCTTTCCCTTCCCAATGCAGGAAGGGAGCTGTCTGCACTGGAGGCAGCAGGTGGGTACAGGGAGTGGAGCTGCTTGGCATATCTGAGACACACACAGCAGCTCTGACATCCCTCATCTTCAAGGATTCCCTCCCTCCTTCCAAAACTGTGGCCATTTTATTTAATGAACACACTGAGACAACATCCAGAAAAAAAAGTCTTCCAGCTAATTTTGGTCCGGGCCTTCCTTCTTACTCCGCAGATGTTCACAATACTTACAAGGAACAGGAGATTGAAAAGGAAGAGGAAGTACTTGGTGACTTTTAGACAGCCAGACCCCATCTTCTTTCACCTAGGTGACCTAAGGGGAAAGCAGACAGACAATGAGTTATGTTACAGACAGGCCCTCTGGGCAGCTTCAGAGCCACACCCTTACCCTGTGCAGAGCTCTGGATCATCTGGGGGGGTCTCAGAGCACATGCACAGACAGCACAGAATACC
This sequence comes from Drymodes brunneopygia, assembly GCA_013400955.1. Taxonomy (NCBI): domain Eukaryota; kingdom Metazoa; phylum Chordata; class Aves; order Passeriformes; family Petroicidae; genus Drymodes; species Drymodes brunneopygia. The sequence continues at coordinate 52,553 of VZTZ01036291.1, forward strand.
AGAGTTGCCTTTTCAAGACAATAAAACAGGACACCACCGCCATGCTACAATCACTGCTGCCAAGATCTCCTGGAGAGTGACACAGAGCTATCAGCAGTTACAGAAGAGATTTAATCAAAAATACACTGCTAATTCTGTCACTATTTGTATGGACTTTGCAACAGTAGCATCAACCAAAACACCAACCCTAGCTACCACTCCTGGTGGTGAAAAGTGATGCAAGCTACTTCAATTCCCTGACAGCAGTAAAAGAGATGCATGGAGCTCCTGGAGCGAAATAGATTATTAAAGGCAACAGAGATTATTAAGGGGCTGAAGCATCTCCCTTGTGAGGACAGACTGTGACAGTAAGACCTGTTCAGCCTAGAGAAGAGATGACTGAGAGGGGACCTCATCAACGTCTATCAGTACCTGAAGGAAGGGCATCAAAGGATAAACCAGGCTCTACTTGGTGGTGCCAAGCAACAGGACAAGAGGCAACGCAGAAATGGGTGCACAGGAAGTTCTACCTGAACGTGAGGATGAACTTCTTTGCTATGTATGTGACCACACACCAGAACAGATTGCCCAGAGAGGGTGTGGAATCTCCCTCACTGGAGATATTCAAGAACCATCTGGATGCAATCCTGTGTCATATGCTCTAGGATAACCCTGCTTGAGCAGGAAGGTTGGACCAGATGACCACTGTGGTCCCTTCCAACCTGACCTGCTCTGTGGTTCTGTCAGCTTTCCTGCTTCTCCCTCCTCTCCCAGACTCAGTTGTTTTCTACATAAACAACAGAGAAATTTTAAGTTCCTTAAATTTGTTCTACTAAGCTCCTTGCTTCAAACAGGCCATGCCAGAGAGAAAATCACCAGCCAGAGGAAGAGAAATACCAGGCTGGGGTCACCAGTCTGGCCTGGGAAGAAACAGCCCCAAGACAGAGCAAAGTCAGCAAGGTTCTCTGCTGTCAGACTGGGTGTACCAAGGATCACCAGAGTCCAGTACGTTCTTTTGTTTCAATCAAAGGCTTTTGGTTAATCCTATTAAATATTTAGGTTAACTCTGGAGCTAAACTGGTATGTGGGCCTTGTTATAACTGACTAGCCTTCCCAACAAGCAATGGTCACCCTCAAACTACCGAGAGAGCACAAGTGTGAACTCTGTGGCTGAAGTTGCTGCTCTAACTTCAAGAAACGCCATGGCTTGAGACTGTGCTAAGCCCATCACTGCACAGCACCTAGCAAGACATTACTGAGATGGGGAAGAAGCACAGATATAAAACATCAGCCAGCTGTGNTTCTTACCGTAAGCCATCTGACCCCAGGTGCAATCCTCCTAATTTTCAAACTGGGGGGGGTGGTCCCAGTACTCACTGACTTGCTTCCTAGCACTAAAAGCCATATGCTGCTTATTTAAACTCTGCCCACACTGTTTTGATTAGTCAGGAAAACAGAGATTTGCAGAGCTGTTAGGATCTTTATAAAAGTTATTTCAGCTAATTAAGCAGCAAAGCAAGTCTATTGGAAGAAGATATGCCTGAGGTAACAAGAGTAAAATATTGCTTTCAGGGCTCTTCTCCCAGCTATTTGCTTAAGACAATCTTCAATGTTTCTTAAAAGAAAATAAAAAAAACCAAAAACAACAACAAACCCCAACTGTGCATTACAGCATTATGCACCATTCTCTTCTTGCCATAAGACAATGTATCTCTTTCATAGCACCTGGCCATAAAGTAATTCACAGCAGTTTTCATGTCAGACAAGATAAAGGGTCTTAAAGTTTTGCTTTGAGCTTTTAAGACATGAGAGCTCTGCTGCAATACTACAGATTTTTCAATTTTCCATTCTTTGCAAATTAACTTACTTTTATTCATTACACAAGCAAATCTCCTCAAAACTTTGTCTTCTGAAATTGCACAGTCACAAGTCTAACAACACTGTCGTATAGTAGAAGCAGCAGCTCAACAAAACTTGAGATAGGTCAGACTTGGAAGCAGATGAGCTTGGAGTTATCACAAGCAGGCATATCCACAGGCCACCCGGCAGCAAAAAGCCAGCTTAAGTACCATAGCTAGTGCTGCAGTAAGAGCTGCCCATTTGCCTTCTGAACTTGGTCAAGATTTGAGTCTTAATGTCTTGCAGCAATGCATGCAGAGGTTAAATACATGAAATTTGCAGCTTTCAAATTCCACTGATTGTCCAAATGATTTGTGTTTCCTTTCCCTCTCCACTCCTACTGCTTTGACCACTTGAATTTTCATCCCCAAGCAGCAAAGCCCACTCTTTTCAACAATCTTGTACGTACACTTCCAAATTTTCCCTGTCATTCTCCAGATTGATGCCAGCTCTGCAGAGGATTTCATAAGAGACCATCAGCTTGCAGAAGGGCATTTCTCCCAATCTCTCATTCTCCATCTTGTAAAGATATGCAGGATTATTTACACAGTTTGTTGCTTTGAGGCACTACTGCCATAAAAGCTTGCTTGCCAACACAGCCTTGTCAGCCACTGTGTAGTTGATCTGGAGTCTTTCTTAGCCCAGGTTCAGTCCCAGGACCTGAAGGCAGAACTAATTCCAGGAAGGCATCAATTGATCCAGAATTCAGTTTTCTACCAGGAAGTAAAGGAACGGGTCTGCACAGGCTAGACTGGCATCAGGAGACTGCTTCCTGCCCCCTCGATGACCTCCAGCTCTCAGGCCTGTTATTCTCCCAGCAACAGCAATGTGAGCAATACCTGTATGTGGAGCAGGAACATAAAATCCAGGACATGTGTGCCTGAGGAGATGGATACAGAGGCCTGCTTTGTTAGTGACTGCAGAGGAGTCCCATCACAGCTCAGAGATTAACTTATTTTTGTCACAGGAACCTGTGAAACTCCCAGCCCCACTCCTGTAAAAGGTGACCCCAGAGAAGGACAGGTGATATGGGGAGAGTTGAATACCTCTGCCTCCTGACTCCACCACTGGCCACAGAGGCAGGAAGGGGAAAATTCATGCACATTATAACCACATCAGTCAAGGGGCAGAGAGGTTAAGTTAATTTTTAATTGCAATTCTGCTCTGTCCAATTAAATCCTGTACTGCCTCCACCCAGCAAGCACTGCATGCTTGGTGCTCAGTGAAGTTTATGATATTTGGCTCAGGCTAGCACCGTACGTGCCTGGGCCACGCAGCTCCGCTGGGAAGGGCTCAGCCCTCCTCTGCAGCACCACTCTTGCACTCACTCCACAGGTTTCTCCCTGATGAGCTCTGGCAGCTGAAACACCTCAGCTGCCAAGTTACTGTACAGCACAAATAAGGGGCTCATTTATGAGTGCAATGAAAGCAAAGGAAGAACCACAAAACAAACCAGAGCAAAAAAGCTGTGGAAATCACCGTCTCAGTAGACTTACAAAAAACTGCTAAGTTCATGCAAACCCTTAAGGACAGCACACATGTTCCCAAGAGCACTGAGCTCTGACACTGACAATACTCCAGCTCAGGTAAAGAGGGTTCACATTTGACTGCGTCTACATAGCCTGAAGATGCTGTCCCCTCTTCCCCAGATCCTTTTGCTTCAGGACAGGAAATGATTGGTTACAAGGAAGCTGCAGGTTGTTTCTGTGTACTTTGACCAGTTGCCCCCCTCAGGCTCTAACACCAGGGGACATAAAACAAAGGCAGACCCTATAGGATGCACTACTATCAGCTCCTACTGGGCTAGGATGAGGTCAAACTAGCATCAGATTCGGCTTTCATAAGTTGCTATTTCCCTTGCCCCCACAAACACTTTGAATGTCCTGTAAGGCTGGCATGCTGGCACAGTTCTGCTATCCCTCCTGCCCGCTGAAACTTCCAGTTTGACAGATGCAGAGATACAGCAGCCAGCACTATGAACTAAGGTTCTGCAACATATCCCAAGGCCCCTGAGCCTCGTTCACATCTTGCATCAGATGTGGAAGGTGGGATCTTTGGGTGAAAGTCCAGCTGGTCCACTGAAGCAACCTCCAAAGAAGACTCAGCCGATACCAAGCACTGCAGGTGCTTCTTGACACAACAAGCAAGTACCACCTTCCTCATCTAAGTTTTACACATTGCAACAGGTCATTTCCCTCAAGATATTACAAGGCTGGACACTTAAAATATCTAAAAGATCTAAAGCTGTCCCTGATCTGATCTCACCTCACTGTCTTTTCTTTCTCACACCACAACACTGAGCAAACTTAGCTGGATTCATTTGCAGACAGATTGACCAAGAAATCCAGGAGATGGAGGAGCTCCTACTGCTGTACTCAGGATGTATAACTGGCTCCCTCTGCCCAAAGCAACTAGCAGGTGTCCCTAGGAAGGGACCAGCATGCTGCAGGTTCCATGAAGATGTTTATCTGCACAGTAATTCGCATGAGGCTGAGGCCATTTTGAAGGCCAGTGCAGTTACTTTTTGCAGTACTATCCCAAACCAGAAGCCAGAACCAGATTAGACATACAGCTGGATAGAGACCCACAGAAGCCAGCACACTAAAGAAGTTGCTCACTAAATGGCCACTTTCCAGCTCCAAGGCAGACATCCCCATGCAGGAGAGAGTGGGGAAGAAGCAGCTCAGAAAGCCATGGGGCAGAGGAGAAAATGGGTTATTCTTTGCAGGATTCTGAACCCTTGCACCCCAAAGTCCAGCTGCTTCTCTATCCATGCACATACANTGCACACGCAGAACAGACATTTGGCAATCAGAGTCTCCTGATCATGACTGATGAGACAGGACAGCTTCACACAACAGTACCAGTTAACGAACCAAGTTACTAAGTCTCCTGTTAACCAGGTACATCATTGCCCTCAGGGCAGGGACTGAAAGTTNGTTTCTTTTTGAAGGAAACTCTCAGTACAAGGTAGAAAAGTATTTGTGCATAATACAAATTTTGAAAACAGAACAAACCAGGCCCTCTCTTATTCCATCTATTACTAGAGACAGTTGTTTCCTAAGTAGAAGCAAGTGCCTTCCAGGGCAGAGATGGTCTGAGGGCTAAGCACAGAGAAATCTGCACAGCTAGATCAGCCTGCAAAGTGCAGCATCACACTTAATTGTCAGCAACCTCCGAACTACCAGCACAGACACGTACAGTGAGACCCTAACAGCATCTGCAGGATAGAGANTAGTATAACAGCTGCAAAATTTAACAGCACCAGTAGCACTCACAATCTGTAACTGACCCTTAAGATCTAAACTTTCTGTATCACATGCACACGCAGAACAGACATTTGGCAATCAGAGTCTCCTGATCATGACTGATGAGACAGGACAGCTTCACACAACAGTACCAGTTAACGAACCAAGTTACTAAGTCTCCTGTTAACCAGGTACATCATTGCCCTCAGGGCAGGGACTGAAAGTTACAGCCCCATTAACATACAAAGAATATCCTAAGGAGTTCATCTTGTTGACGTTAATATACAAAGGCCTTGGACTTTCAGTACACCTGGGAGGTACATCTTGTCTCTGGCAAGCAAATAACCACAGAGCTGATGAATGACCCAAGTCTGAATTCACTGAACTTTCCTTTAAGCTTCACTGAGATAATACCAGCTGTGTAACGACCCTGAAAACATAAACAAGATTATGTTTGTTGTGGAGATTTTCCAAATAGCACCTCTTCACAACTTACAATGGAAGGATTGAGGGAGAAGCTGGATCCCAAAAATAAAGGTGAATATATATTAGATATTATATATANCAGAGAAATCTGCACAGCTAGATCAGCCTGCAAAGTGCAGCATCACACTTAATTGTCAGCAACCTCCGAACTACCAGCACAGACACGTACAGTGAGACCCTAACAGCATCTGCAGGATAGAGATTCAATGTGCATGCAGTTCCTCCACATTTGCTACTCCTGGGACAAAGGGTGCAGACTAGAGCAAGGCAACAGCTGGCTGCAAGTACTGCAGAAATACCACTGGAAATAACAGATTTCTCAGGAACAGCTTCTGAGAAAACTCATCAGCTCACACTGCCAAAGGCAGACTTGCTCTTGGTCCACCTGGTAAGACATTCAGCTTTTCTGTCTGACTTCTGTAGTTAATATACTGTTGTTTGAATTATCTGACTAGCAACTGCATCCTCCAGTGAGACCCTGGATTAGAAAGCACGCGTAGGACTATCTAGGATGGCACAGATTTTTAAGTATGTTTTACCACAGCAAGCACAAGTTGCGTATTTTGTAAAAAGGAAATGCGTATTTTAGAAATGTACTTCTGATGCTTGACAGGAAGTGATCAGATATTTATAAACCACTATCATCTTGTTAAAAAGAAACCAAGCCCACAGCTCAGTATCAAAGAGCAGCAGAGGTCTTAGAAGCGTCTGTTTTCATCTCTATACTCACAAGTAGTGCAACAGGTTTGGAGAACATCTGGCCTTTGCACTTCAGTTTGAAAGCCAACATTTAAGTAGGTCTTCAGTCCCTACAACTGGCAAATTGAGAAAGTTCTGTGCTATTTTCAGCCTACACACTCATGCTTGCACAGCATGACAGTATTTGCAGGACAGCATTTCTCTGATTTAAGCAAAACTTTCCATGCATCAAGACCAGAGATACAACTCTGCCAAAAATGGGAGGAAAAAACCAACCCCAAACCCCACAAACTGTCCCAGAAGTCATTTGATTTCTCCTCTCTCCCTAAAAAAAAAAAGTAGAAGAAATCAATCAACTTACCAGAAATAGCAGACAAGAAGAAATAGCCAAAAGTACAGTTTAGTGGACTTTCTCTTTTTAAATACCACGTATTAGAATGTTAGTTGTGCAACAAGCTCTGCAGGTCATGTCCAGAAAGAGGTCTCCACACTGACTAAAGCCAGCACACAATGCAGTAAAAATGCAGAGTTTTCACAAAACTGGTTGGGCAACTCTGTCACTTGACTACATTGGCTCTTTAATCGCTTCAACAACGAGACCAGCTCAGCTTTGTTTTCTGCACTTGGAGCTGTCAGGCTGCAAACTTAACCTCTGAAATAGATAAGCCCACCAGCTCCCACATCTGTCAGTGGCAGCAGTGTGTCAAAAGCAGTCCCCCCACCCTGGCCTGCCCCACACCTCCCCACAGAAGAGCGAAACCTGTGAGCAGTGCCTGCACTCTGAACGGCAGCAGGGAGAGCAGCATAGACAAGCAGCACTCTGCTTGTGCTCAGGTAAGCTTCTCCCCAGCATGGCTCTGCAGCACAGGGGATACTTCGAAGTGTTTCCCTGTGCCAGTCATCAGCCTGGAAATCCCAGGTGTGAGTACATGCACAGGACTGGTTCCCCTACCTCCCTTCTCATGCAAGCAATGCCTTGGAGGTCAAAAATCTCCTCCAAGGAGTTGCACAATATCCCTCCAATGCCACTTGGCTTGGAGATACCTTCCTCAGACCCAGCAGTTTTTTCCCCCTGCCAGAGCACCCAAAAGCTGCCACAATCCAGACAGGAAGAAAGCCTTTTTTTCTATTTTATGAAACAGCAACAGAGATTGTGAGACTTCGGTAGGAGCCAGGTAGTATAACTGATTTTTATCTTTTCTGCCTCCTCCTCCTCCCATAAAATGAAGAAGTCAAGGTCAAGGACTTTTTAGTGTAAAGTTCCCTTTCCAAACAAACTGGTTTTCAGTTATGTCCATTTTCTCAGATGCTAGGACAAATAACTAGTGGGTGATTAGATTCAGCACACCCATGACAAACATGTTTCTGAGAAGTTACGGCATCTGCTTGACCTGGGAAATGAGGTTTCCTACTGTCTTGGTTCTTTCCGGGAATTAGCAGAGAAAGTAGTTTTACTTCGAAGGCAGGAAGTTTTCCACAGCTTAGCAAGTTGCACAGCACTTAAACAAACAATTTCTCTCTCCACCTCCTCTCTCTTTATTGAGTCTTCAGACCACACGCCTCCACAGACAGGTGGATGGGGCTGGGCAGAGCCTGGGCACCAGCACCCAGCATAGGAAGGAAGCTGAGCTTACACAGCACCATTCCCAGTAATTGCAGGTTCTCCTGGAGTTCATTTCATAGCTGAAGTCAGACACTTCTAGAAGTCAAAGCACTAGAGACTGCCTATTCAGAAGGGCATAGGGCAATGAGCACTCCCTTGTCCTTCTCAAATTAACCCTCTGAAGGAGCTCAGACACCCTGCCAAACTATCTGACTCAACAGAGCAATGAAGTCCCTTGCAGCTGACAGACCAGCCCACTGGAGAATGGAAGTGTCTTCTACCACTAGGATTCTCCCTAAGACCTCTCCCCCTAGAGTACATTCACATGATCTCAAGTGGCAGAAAGAAAAAAATAAATAAACCAAAGCCCCAAAACTTACCACAAAGCAAACAGAAGAGGCCTCTAGCTCATTATTCCAAATGACTGTGAAGCTTTAGAATTAAGTAATCTTCCTTGAACAACAGAAGAGACAGGCTAGTAGTCTACTTTAATCATATCACATGCTTTGTATCAGATCCTTTGCTGATAGCAAGACACTGATCTAAAGAAGAAGCTTTAACCCCTTAGCGCACAGATCAAGTGCTGGAAGACTACTGCAAACCCATCATGACTAAAAAGTGAAAAGAAGTTCCACTGGCACAGAAAACTGCCTCAAGGCCACAAGGGGATGCATCTTTTGGCTTGTTACCCGAAACAGTCCCTTCACCATTTGTAATTTTAGGAAACTGGTTTTACCAAATAGGCCATTTGCTAATATGTAGCTACCTCACCCACTCCTGTGCCCCCGATAGTATGTTAGCACTGCTACATGTGATTCTAGAGCAGAAGAGCACAGATCAGCAGCTGTAACAATCTCCCCTCTTCAGCAAGGTCTGCCCTACCATCACAATGGGCCTCCAATCTGAAGGCCCCCACTGCAGGTTGACAGTTCAGGAATCAGAAGTACAAGATTCCTGCTAGATTCTCACACAAAATATCTCCCAGATCTATATACCAAGGAAGACATGGGAAGCAACTCAGACAAATCATTTGTTAAAAGCAGACAGGGCCAGCTGAGCCTGGGGTCTCCAAACTCAGTGGTACAGAATCACACATGCTGTGGCAACAGTGACACAGCCACAAAAGGTTACTCCTGGACCCAGCCTCTGCCCCAGAAGAAGCTGTACTTCCACCAGACCATCCCAGGGTCACACGAGACCTTGTGCCCTGCTGGAACACAGTCTGCCCACCTGCTTACGAGGGGAGCATTGTCACAGTCAGTCTGAGAAAGAACATTTCACAACATCCTGAGTTTTATGCCACAGATGCCACTTGACACTACCAAAGGGTATGAATGAAAAGAGAAAGCCGGAACTATAAAAAGTTCCTGAGGAAGGGATTCTGTCTCCATCAGCCCGTTTCCAAAATGATGACATACAGAGGGCAGGAGGGCAAGAAAAGCCCTAAAGTACAGGACTTCAAACTACAGATATTTTGAGTAATTTCCTGCTATTGAAAAACACTCACCTCAACCACATTTTCCCTCTCTAACATCACAGTAAATAATACCATTAATTTCACATTTGTAACTGGCAGCACCTGGCCACAATAGCCAAACCCTTCACTTTGATGATCATTCTGAGGATGCAACTCAGAAGCTATTTCAAACCTTGCTCTGGAACAGTCAGTCCCAACAGGGGCTGCTGTACAGGCTCTCAGATGTTCAGCAGCATTGTCTAGCATTTTTTCCTTTCACCTTTACAGAACACTCTCCTCATGCCAAGCTCTTCCTACAGGAGGTAGAAAGTGGGAAAGAAAGCTACATTGTACAGCAGTAAAGGGCAGCGCTGTGAGGAGCAAGAATAACGCAGCATGAGCCGTTACAGAAGCTGCAGCGAAGCTGTTTTGTTCCCAGTCTAAGCATTTTAGGAAGTGAAATGCCACAATAAGAAATCTCAGCAGACAAGGCTGGAAAACAAAGGGGTCCTCTGGAAAACACTTAGCCAGCGGGAAGAGATACCCAAAAGCTTTCAGTTGCCCTTCTTATGAAGATGGCTCTGAACTCCAAGGCAGGCTGCAATACACAGACGTGTTTTGTTACCGTGATGATTGTTACATTACCATGCCAATAATCCCAGCACAGTTAATTGGAGCAATACAAGAACATTTATTAATGATAGACCTGCCACCTGCAGCACCATCCCAAAAAAGAAAATAATCAATCAATCAATCCTTCAAAGCAATACATGTGTAGGTTCTGGACAGAACAAGAAGAACAGACATATGGGATAGGTTCCCTAGGAATTTGGCAGTTAAAATAGACAGCAAGACTTAGAAAATCTGCATCTGTTTTGGGAAAAGGAGGGGCCTCCTTGGAGTCTGCAGACCTATGCACAGTGGTCTGGAAAACGGGTTCAGCTGAACCTGAACCAAGAGAGGCTGGGTGGCCTTTTCTACTTTCCTGAAAAGGTCTCCTTTTCTGTAAGCACATTGGGAAGTTGAGGAAAGACTATTTGATGGAGGAAAGCTAGAAAAATAAGATGGGAAAGAGTAGTTCAGAGATATTTACTTTAAAATAAGAAAGAACCCAGAATAACTAATTTACAAATAATCAGATGAGCCTCAGTGCAGACATAAATGCTCCCATTTCAGAGGGAAAAAAAAGCAGGCTGTTTCATCTTTAATCAGTAAATCATGATTGAGGCTAAGACTACTTTTTAACAGGACTGCAGACACAATTTTTCTTCCTTGCCTCTGTCCCACTGCATTGTTGTCTTTCCCCCCACAGCGCACCAGATTTTACTTCACATCAGCTCCACAATTTTTAATCAAGCCAAACTTACCAATCACCTAACACTACAGGAAGGAGTCTCATGTATGCTACCTGGGCAGATTATGGCTGTGACACAGGGCCCCTCTGCCCCCAGCATAAACACCCACCCCTTCACTAGTGCTGCAGCTTGAAACCCAGCCCATCGAAGCCCCACTGCCTGCTCCTCCTCTGATGGGAGGCTACCGGCAGGAGAACTACCCATCACAGGTGTCTTAGGTTACAATANCATCAGGGCTCTCCACTGAGATCCTGGGCACAGGAATAACCAGCAGACAGCACCACAGTAACACAGCTGCTGACCTGGCTCAGCTGCACAGGCTGTTCTTCCTGACAGCAAACACCCTGTGGAGAAGGCTGTCTGTCTCTCTTCTGGGCAAAGAAGGAGCAACTGTTTAGGTTCCCATGGGACAGCACCAGGTGCACGGCCACCTACTTGTATACACGCCGGTGGGTCTTGCTGGTGGCTGACAGCTGGGATAGGAAGAGGTTTCCTATCTGCCTAAAGCTACACAAAGCAGGAACCTAGTGTTTTACTACAGGATCAAGTCTAAATCACTGCTGCAACAGCCTCCAGAGCTGCAACATGATAGACTGGTAAAGAATGCAGAAACACTCAGGCTCTGAGGCCACCAGCAGGACTGCAGTATCAAATCAAAGAAGCCTTTGAGGTCTTGGACTTGGGAATTAAAGCAGCTTGCCATTCCTCAAAATAGCTCTTCCTTGAAATAGCCTCTCCTGCCAAGGCAGCAGCCAGTTTGATGCAGTTTTTGACATTAAAAAATTCTCATGAAGTTTTGGCAACTGCATTTCTGTCACCTCAGTTTCATTCCAGGAAGCCATGAGTCACAACACCTCCCCCAGGGAGAATGGGCGAGAGGAAGCTTTGGCATTTCAGGTCCTCTCACATCAGGCAGGAGCACCAGCAGCTGTGGGCATCATCTCCAATCCCTCAGGAGCAGCCGGGACCACTCCCATTTTAGCTGCACTCGCACAAGGTGTTCTCACCCTTGGAGGATCTGTGCGAAGGAGCTGCTGAGCTCTGTGCACAGGGAACAGCCACCTCTGCAGAAAGTCCCACGGAGGGGCTTACCTGCAAGGCTGATCTATCACACAGGGCGCCACTCCCCCACACCACCAGCCCACATGAACTTCTGCTGTACCTGCAGCCTCTCCCCCCACTCCTGTGCAGTCTCCCCAGAGAAGTGCAGCAGACCCCTCGGGAACCAGGGAAGGGCTGTGCCTTTACCTTGTTTCACACAGCTCACCAGGACTTCTCCACACAGCTGTAGTCTAGCACTGTTCCACACAGCAGCTGCTGAGCAGAAGTCTTCTCTAATTAAAAGAGCTTCCTTCGGGAATAGGCAGATTCACTGCACAACTCAGAGTGCTCTTTAGTTATTCCATGTGCATAGCTGCAAGCCAGCATTAGAAAGGGACCTGAATGCAAAGAAGAGTCCAGCAGCTTCTTAGACTGTTGGGAAAGCACATTTAAGCAGCTGGAGTTTTGTCTGGTTGGGGCTCCTCCCTCCCCCAAAAGACTTCAGAGGTGAGCATAATTAGAACTCCTGCCTGCCTTGTTTTAAGCCCCAGTTTCTTCAAGCATGCAGCACAGATGCTGCAGAATAGTTCCCATATCTGTTTGGTCAGTACAAAATACAAGGCAACAGCAAGGGCACACAGCCTTGCCGACCTGCAGGTCAGCAGTCTGTCTCCTTAATCCAAGTCTTGCTCTCCTTCTGTGTTTCACAGGGAGCCTAGATCCACGACACAGAAGAAAGGGAGCGAGGGGCCAAGAAAGCACATTGGGAAGTTGAGGACATTCCAGCAAAGCAACTCAAGACTGACTCACCACTAGCAACTGCAATCCACGACGACATCCACTACAGACACATGACCACAGCAGGCAAGAGGACGCTTTGTGCCACACCACCACATGAAAGAAGCCCCAGGACCAATGCAGCCTTAGAGATTGTGTCCTACCACCACATCAGCCAGAACTGCACCCTTTTATGCAAAGAGTACTCTACAAGTTAATTGATTACAAGCAGAGAGGAGAGGAACAGAGCAGTCTGCATGGTGACTTTCAAAAGCAGGCATGTTAGCTCTAGGGACCAAAGTCCAAAAAATCCCTTGATATTGCCACCACTGAATACAGAACTTCTTTTCAATTTCTTTCCACACACATTCCAAGTAATATTAAGTAAGCCATTTGCAGGACCAAGGAGAAATCAGAAAAAAAATCATGTAGGAAGGGAATAAGACACTCCCAACACAAATATTTTTACCTCTATTACTAGAACACTTAGAAACTGAAATGCCACAAAAGGTATAGAAACTTCCCTGGAAAGGTCTAACGAGAGCACTGAGGCGTTTTGTACAGTAATAGAGATAATCTATTTAATTTAGACTTCACAATTGATTCCCAACCAAACTGCTAACCATCTATCACAGGAGACATCAGCTCTGGGCATTTAGGATTTGCATATTCTTATATTATGGGATGACAGTAGCAGCCCTTGAAGTCCTAGTCAAATGCCAAGATGCCCCTTCCACACCTGCCTTGCATGCTGTTCCAGAAGCCCTGCACCAGTGCAGCTCAGGTCATGGCCCCACAGCAATCCAACGCACAAAACCCCAGAGGCAGCTCACTCGAACCTGTGCCAGTCTAGTACACCAGCCCAAGCAAAACCAGGTTGCTTTTAAAACTAGACAGACAAGGTGCTGCAGGAAGCCTCTCATGTAGAGGCAGGAGCTGAGGGCATCAAATTCCTGTGTAGTCCCTTTAAATCCATCCTGGCGAGAGCACAGAAACCTCATGGATCACAGAGGCAGTGACCAAAGCAAGATGCTGGAGAAGAATATGGTCAGATCCAGTGACTGTAACCCCTTTACCAGAACAGCTCTGGGAAATAACCTCCTTCGTTCCCAACAACTAAAACTACTTTACCAGATGTGCAAACCCCTCTAAGATAATTCCTTCCCATTTCCCAAACAACCTCCATGGGAATGGATGGGGAACAGGAGGGACCAAGGGCAGCTCCCAACTCCAGCTGTGGGAAGATTAGCTCAGCTCAAGGTGTGTGGCACCTCTGACACCTCATCCATTCTTCTGCTTGTGCATGACAGACTGAAGCAGACTTGTTTTGCCTACAAAGGGAACTCTCCATTGTATAACTTCAAATCTTCAGGCTGTTGAATATCCTAATGTATACAGTTCATCCCAGATCAGTATTCCTCCAGTACACATGGACATGGGATTATCATCAAACTGGAAGAGATCAGCAGTCTGCTTACAGCTCAGTAACAATTTTGTAGTAAAGGGTAAAGCGCTTTCATGATGCACCTGCCTCAATGCTGTGCTGCAAAGAAGTTAAAATCAGTAGCCCAGCAGCATCTTTAACAAATTCCACCAGTTAAGGGCTGATGTGCAAGGCTCTTCCTCTAGTCCTTCTCAGCTCCTGAGCTCCTTAAAGACAGACAGGGCACTTACCACACCAGCTACTTTCAGAAATTAAGTACATGCACTGGACTTTGGTTTAACTTGCTTTTAAATTGTGGTGTCCCAGTAGGTGGTGTCCCAGTTCTGAAGCTCCATCAAGGAGACAAAGAACTAGAGCAGTCAGTCAGACAGTCTGTGCACGCATCTCTTTCCACAGGACAAAGCCTGTCCCCAGCTTAGTCTCCTTCCCTTTCTCCCCTGTATTTACTTTGAATGAGCCACAAACCACCCAGCTTCCCTGGCTCTGTGGTACTCAAATAGACACATGCTTGGACTCAGAGTCGGCAGTCTCCAATCTCTGTTCCCATCCCCACAGGCTACTGTTTTATTCCCTTTTCTGCTGTGATCAACCAGGCAGTCCCTTCCTCAGAGCTGCTCACAATAACGCCTCATCTTTCTTCCAGAGAATTAGCTAGCTCTGAATCTGTCAGTGCACACAAGAAGTGATTTAAGCTATCTCCACTACGCAGTTCCTGTGCTTCACTTATCACCCCATCTAGACTGAAGTCAGCCATTAACTGCTTCAGTGTTTCCAAGCCCTGGTAGCCCAGAGAGCTTTCAGCAAACAGGCTCTGCCACAGCCAACCAGCCATCAAGGAACTGCTGGCACTGACTGTGCCTCCTGTATTATTCCTTTCACCATGCCAAGAGAGCCTGTAGTTTTTAGCCTTTCCTCCATTTCATTCCCTCAAAGAATACAGAAGAGCTAAAAAGAGACAGAGGTGGTTAGGTAATGATTGCATTCCATTACACAGTTGCTAAAAGAAAGGTGGCTCACTCGGCCATCCCTTCACACGTATGTCATTAATCAGTAGCCTGTAGAAAGCTCCAATCCCACATTCCTCCAACAGATGCATTAGTGCAAGTACAGAGTTTATTTCTTTGCCCATTAAAGCTGACAGCCACATGGCAGCGGGCAGACCACTGAGCCCAGCTACCCCTTTGCTGCACAAAAGGACTCCAGATCTCTGGATGGCATGATCCACGTTCAGAGACAAATGAAGGCAGGGAAGGAAAAGGGGATACAGATGTCATGCTCCTGTTTTAGAGAGGTAAAGTTAAGGCACTCTATGCCTTAATTCCTGGCAGTAATAAGTTGGTTTTGGTGCATGTAAGTTTTTCCACAGAGGAAACTGAGGAGTAAGTGCGAGAAGGCTGTGGCTCCCATCACCCCTTGTTACACAGGCCCACTGGAAAAATTGCTGCCTCCTCCAGCCTTCCAAACTAGTCAGAGTCTGAGTCCTGACAGACCCACCCCCTCTAGCACCTCCCATTCACCAGCCAAGAGAAACGAGACCAGGAAGAAAAGTGGCTGCCATGCCACAGGCACCATTAAAGTGGAACAATGATTACTGCTTCAGATAGCAGTGGGCATGATTCAAGTCCCAGCATCCCCCTGGCATTCCCATAACAGACCCTATCCCATCAGTGCCCAAAGGTCTTTGTGGCAATGCCTTTTGCCTGTGCTGTGTGCTTCCTGCTGTAACAATGCCAGGAGGCACGAAGAACCACAGCCATAGTTTGAGTTGAAAAGTGCCCTGGGGACTGTGTTTACCAGAGGTCTGCAAAACTCCCACCTGCATCCCCCTGACTTAAACACCTACTGAATGAACACCTGCTGTCCTGGATAGACCCTTCCTGCCTTACAGTTCTGAGACCAGAACATGGAGTAACAGGAGAGTGATAAAACCTTTCCTTGGTTACAGTCAGATGAGAAATTTCATGCGAAACTCTCCCTTGCACATCACAGAGCTTGAAGCAGAGTGGTTTGAGTAACAGGGACAAGAAAACCTCCATGGAGCTGTGGGAAGGCCTCGTTAGAGCATTTCCTGCACCAGCTTACAGTTGTAGGTCATACTACACCTGCCTGTCACCCGAGAACTAAAATAGAGACAATAACAGTAATGAAGAGAGTCCAGATGAGCCACATCATTAATGCTGCTAAATCCTCTTATTAAGGGAGGAGCTTCCATGCAGCAGGACAGAGATTGCCCACAGGGAGGGCTTTCTCCAGGCACTCAGCTTGCGTCCTGTTCTATTTCTGTCACACGCAGGTAAGAAGCTGAACAAACACTGCAAGACTTCACCCAGCCCTGCAGCACAGGGATGAGAATGTCATCTCAGTGGTCCCCAGAACCCTTAGCAGGGATGGAGAAAAGCAGGCAAAGAGGGGTTCAGGTCCAAAGAGGCAACACCAAGTGAAGATATTTTGGCAGCGAGATCCTTCTCTGAAAGGGGTGTTAAATGACACAATGTTAGGAGTGAGGAGAGGCTACTCATTTCTCTGAGCCACTCCGAATCCACACACAGGCTTGCAGAGCAGCTGGCAAAGGTTCTTTTCACCTGTGGGGGCCACCCAGCATGAGCAAGCACCCATGGATTTTTTTTTTCTGTAAAGAAGCACACCTGAAGCTGTAGGAGTTCCTCCTCCAGCCAAAGGACCAGAAACAAATGTAAATGTTAAAAAACACTTCACTGTTGCAAGAGGTTCTGCTATGGAACACTGGCAGGTCTTCCACTGCCCATGCAGTGACACTGCAGAACAGGACTGTACCACCCAGTGCCCTTCTGCCTCATTAACACTTTCTTCCCACTTATGGCTCATGAAATATTTAGTAAGAGCTGAGTAATTGGTCATTTATACAGTTTGTCATATGCTTGACATCAGCATACAGCAGCACACTACCGAGACTGCTCCCCTCACTAGACACCTCCATCTAGATTTTCAGAGCAGCGTTTCCAAACTTTGACCTTATGGTCCACCAAAATGATTCTAGGCACAGGCTTCTGCTTGACAGTTCTCACGCAGCTAGCAAGCTTCACAGCAGCAGGTTCACATCTCAGGCTTTGAAAGGGATTTTTCTCAAGCCCAAGATGTCTGAGAAAGTTAAAAAAAAACTCAGAGAGGAAGTATCACTGAAGGCAGATTTGAAGACAGCACTCTCCAGCTGTTCACCCTTGCTTGCACAAAAGCACATCGGTGTTGTCAGAACAGAGGCCTCACAAGTGGTGGGAAGTGTTACATCCCTGTGAACCCGTACCCTCAACAGCAGCTCAGACACCTCCAAGAGCAGCCCTTCTCCCCAGCCACTGCCTCTGGGAGGACACTGTTGCTCCCTTGTACAGCTGGGAAAGTTTCAAGCTCTCATCTTATACACAGTATGCTAGAGCTTGTCCAAGACATAGGAACACTTTAAACTAAACTAGTTTTACAATTTGCTGAAGCCAGTGTTCAGATTTCAGGATGGTTGGGTTTGGGGTTTTGGTTTATTTTTTTGTCCCAAACACCCCATTTTACATTAAAGCATACACAGTAGAGCTTTAATGCTCTGGAGCAGAACCAGCATTCCTGGAGTCTAACAAGCTGCTACCCCCTTATCAACAGATTTATTACCAGTCACATTGCAAATGCAATTCACAGCCAACATCTACCCAGCTGCTGAACTGCAAGCACTACTCTGAACGCCTCACAGGGATCTTAAAACAGAAGGGGGGGAAAGGGACACGGCAGGCTGGGCCAGCACCAGATTTCTGTAGTCGTAATAGGGTAGGATCGCTACAGAAGCATCTAATCCACATCTTGGAAATCAATCAAGACAGATCTGACTGAAGCCAGCTGTATGCCCAGTCTCATCAGCAGGCAGCAGAGGCACTCGGCCGATATTCCCGCACAGCAGCAACCCGCCGGGGCCGCAGGACCTGCTCCTGCGGGCACCGGCTCCGCTGCACCTAGCCGCGGACTCTGAGGTCACACACCAGCTGCGCCAGGAACCACAGCTCAGCCCCCGGCTCCAGTGCGGAGGGGCGCGCCTGAGAGCGCCCAGCAGCGGGACTGGCGCCCCGAGAGGCTCCCTCGGCCCCGCACGCACCCCCACCGGGGCTGCCGAACCGCAGCGGGGGCTCCCGCCCTGGCCACCAGAAAGCCCCGCAGAAAACCCCCGGGAATTCCCCGCCGGGCACGGCCCCCGTTCCGCCACGCCGAGGGGAGCGCGGTGTCCGGACGCTGCG